>JAGFBZ010000731.1:0-542689 GCA_018398805.1 Hirundichthys speculiger | reverse complement strand
CATCCGTTTACTGGCTGTTGTTTCTACTCGGGTTGGTTCTATACGAACTGACCTGACTGCAGCAGATTCCACCGCTTCTTCACAGAACCCCCATTCTTTCTGGGTTTCTTCAACTCTCTTACTATAATCAGATTTTTTCGGGCCTAGTACCCACACCATTTCCTTTCCACGCTTCAATGGCACCTCTTTGATGGTTCCGGTGACAATTTGGATCTTCAGGTGTCCTACTGTCTCAAGGCTCCTGCGGGTCATCGACACCTCAGCTCCATGTCCACCAGATATGGGATTCCGTCCACCTTAGCGTAGATTTCGTCCCTCTTCCAGTAACTTCTCCCAGAGCGACCCGCGCCTTCAAACCCCTCATTTCCGGGGCCCCCCCGCTGCCTTACGGGCAACCCGGAGGGGCCTCCTTCTTCTCTGTGTCAACTTGCTGTACTCCTTGGCTGGCAGATAATCACCTTTTTTGGCTTTCCATCTGATTTCCTGGTCGGTGGCTGCCTGGGTTGATAAGCTGTGGATGTTCTATGTGAGGGGTGCGTCGGCCTGATAGTCCTGTCTTGATTCCTGATATTGCGTGGTCAATTTAGCGACTACCTTCCCTGAAACCTTGGCGGATCGCCTGGTCTCCTTTTCCCTCTTCTCTAGTAGTACTTGGTTTCCAGATCCCATGTCTTCAGGCCTGATCCAGGGGGCCACCATGTGTCTGTCCTTGGCCTGGTCGCAATTCTCGCCTCCTCTCCTCGTACTGTCATCACCACCCTCAGAGCCTTCACAAACCGTTCACTAGGCGCCGTTCTCTTTATCTGGTGCCCGGCCTGGGCCCCTTTGGTCAGGTCGGCCTCACACTGGGCCAGGAACGATTCTTCATCTCTCAGGTCCTCCAGCACACACGGTTATGAAGAGTGTACCTTTCCTGTGCCTCTGGTCTTCATGGTTCCCCAACTCAGGTCTTGGGGCTTCTTAGGGTTCCATCTTCACGTTGGCGAACTCCAGCGGTTTCTTCTTTCCCTGGCCTCTCGCCATCTTCAAATCCGTCGAGATTTCATGCCTCTTCTCAGCCATGAAGCACAGGCTGGCCACATCTGACTTTTTCTCCTCTTCTCCCTCCGAGTCCTCCACCAGGCCTGTCTCCAGTAGGTTCCCCGATGGCGGTGGTGACTGCTGTCGAGGACTTACCGTCGCCATCTCCACGTCGGGTGGGGTCTTCGCTGTCACGCTTCCCCTTCGGCTCCCCGACTTCTCTTTGCGGCAGGTGGGGCTCTCGGCGAGTCTCCCCCAATGAAGATAAAACTCCTCTTGTACTGGTGCAGGGGCTCCGGGTTCGACTTCTTTGGGCGTTCCCCGGGACTCCGGTTGTTCTTCCTCCGGCCGGTGTTGCACCTCCAAACCCCTGCATCCCTATCACGGCTGCCAGTGCCCGTCGTCTCCTGGTCTCTTCATCCTCGGGGGAGGTTTGAATCACATACTCCTCGATTCGGTCCCATGTGAACTAGCCGCGTCCATCCGCATTGCCGCAACCGCCGCCATCTCGGCCATCCCCCAGGACACATTTCCTGTTCTTACCCATTAACGCTTATCATCACCCTCCTGGCTGCTATCTCCTTCGCCTTCCCCAGACCCCGTTCAGGGCCTCTATCATCACCGGCAGGTACTCTTTCATTCCTGGACCTCCCTGATGTTGGTCAATTCTCACATGAACTATAGCATAATGGGACAGATGACCCCCACTTGCCATGCCTACCCCCGTCCGGGTTATATTGAGTCGCCTGACTTCCTGCCTATAGCCCTCTCCGGCCTTCCATAGCTGATCTCTCACCTCAGCATGGTGGGCCTCCCCTTTAGCATCGGTAAAGATTATCAGGGCATCACTGCTGACCCCTCCGATGCTCCCTATGAGCTAAGGCCCGGGCTCCATTCCTCAGGGTCACTCTCTTCGCCTCCGGGGGCACCATTTCAAGGTCCGGGCGATCCCTTCTATAGGGGAAAAGGAGGGCCAAGTTGGGGGAACACGCCTATGTTTCAACCCTGGGGATTCCTCTGCCGTCTTTTCTTGTCGTCCTTTGGTGGCGGGATTCGGATGAGTGCCTCTCCGTTTTTACGGTCCGCTTCTTGGTGGGGGCGACCCCACTGAGGGCTCATCACCACCCCAGTTCTTTTTCTCTGTATCTTCTTGGCTAGGTCCATCCCCGAGCGGTATCTGGCGAAAATCCAGGTCCATCTCTTCTACACAACTCCGTATTAATGGTGTGGGCGTGGTCTGCTGTTCATCCAATTCTTCCTCCATACTGAGGCTTGGGTCAGATGGTTTCTTTTCCTTCGTCTGACTCTGGGCCATCTCTGGCCGATCCTGGGTCCTTTCTTGTGGGTCTTCAGCCCCTCCTATATCCACCATCCTGACTTCCCTCAGCCGGTTAGGTGGGGGCTCAGAGGCGTAGCTCTGCACCTCAGATCCCTCTTCTACTTCCTCAAGGTCGCTACCTAAGAACTCGCTCTGCCCTAAGCCCTGAGTTAACCTATCTCGGGTCCTCCTGGGCTTGCCTCTTCTGCTCCTCTGCTTTCCCAGACGGCGAGGCCGTCCCATGGGGCTTGGTTTCTGCAGTCCTCGGTCCCAACCCTGGGTCATCCTCTTCTGGCTAAGGTTCTTCTGTCCTGTCGCCATTTTTCTCATTCTTCTCACTCTTCTCTGTCTTTGTCTGATCGAGTCGTCTGTTCCTTAAAGCCTCCCTAGGTACCAAATCGGGGTCAGGGATAAAGTTCAGACTGGTTGGCTATTCTACGCAGTCTTGGGATTTCCTCTAGAAATTCTCCGACGACCTTCGCTCCTCTTCACTCCCGCTTGCTCCCTGCAATTACTGCGGGCTGCTCGGCCCCCCCTCGCTTTCCTCACAGGGGAGTCGATCTTCTGTGCCTGCGCAGGCTCCCTCTGCTGCACACTTTTTAGATTAGTTGGACCTGAAACTCACTTTTTCATGTCCCTGTTCGGGCGCCAAATGTAAAATCCCCCAGTTTTGGTTCAGTCTCTGACTAGCAGAGTCTGTCACCGGGACCAGCTCTCCATCCTACAGGTAAGAAGTTGCGGTCTAGGAGAGGTTCCTCACTAGATTTCCTCAACTTATTTTAAGCTGGTGTCGAGAAGATACGCCTAGCTCTCACTGCCTACTTCCAAACGTATGCCCCGCTCACTCCAATAACTGTCCTTCAGAGGAATAGCCGGGTGGCTCGAAGTCCAGCTATCGGTCACGTCTGTTAACGGCAGCTCTTCTCTCACGATCTGGGCTCTTGTTACAGGCTAGGAAACTTTAGCGGCTCGGACAGCGAGCCTCAGGGACAATTTGACAAAAATGTGGCTAAAATAACCCATAAGAACCTGTGTGTTAGTGCAGAGGCATAAAACAAGTCTTCAAAATTCTAAATACAGATATAATGTCCACAACGACGTCTTATGACAGTTTTTATATTTATTAAAGCAGATTAGCAAGGTTAAGCAACAGCATTGATTGGTTATACAATTTATAATTCTAAAAAGGCAAATTAAAGCTGTGGCTTACTGATCAGTTCATCTGGTTGGTCAAGGACAGGCTGGTACGCAATGTGCACCTTTGCGTTTTCAAGGCCGCTGGCAGGGAGGGAGAGAGAGAGAGCTCAAACGATCAGGCCGGCCGGTATGCTGATTCGGCCCCTCCTCCTTGCTAGCGGTGAGCTAGGTAACCAAAAAGGCTCCAATTATTCCTTCAAGAATTGGGAAAAATTCGTAGATCCTGTTCCAAGCGTCTTTCTGTCTTCTTTTCTTGAAGTAATTCCTTCCAGTTAATCCTCCAGATGGGGGTTGCTCGTCCAGGTTTCAGCTAGTCCTTCTTCGTCTGAAAATCGCTCCAGGAATCCACACAGAGTCCTTCTGCCTTCTCTTTTTATGCGCTCTCTCTCTCCTTGCTCGCCCTGCACCAGCCTTCATCTGATTGGTTCTCTCACCTTTGCATATGCATACATAATTTCCCTCAAACTCACATGACACTTCTGATTGGTTATTCACATATACAGAGGCGTGCATAATTTTACATATCCCGATTACATCATTCATATTCCACAGGCCCCCGTCCCACAATGACTTCACCTGTTTACAGCATGACATCTTCCCTATCACCAGTCCAAGGCCATCTTGTTTTTCTTGGCTATACAGCTCGTTAAGCTAAAGCTTATCAGCTAACGCTAACCCTTTTTCTAACGATCTACATACCAACGTATGTTCCAACGTTACATTAACTGATTGATTCATTGGTTCGTGTTTAATAACAGAATTCAGTAAATGATCTGCCACTTAGCCAAGGCCACTTCTGAGCTGAGCGGATGACATCGTCATTTGACCCAGACACCTGGTCCCAGTGTTGTGTATGCCGAAGTAACTTATGTTTACACTTACGCCCTCTCTCCTGCCCTGTTGACATTCCAGAGAGGAACATGCGCTCCGCTCTGTCTCTGTCCGTTTTTGACCCAACAAAAATAAGTTTTTCCCTTTAACATACACTATGTTAAAAATTAAAAATCACTAATACATTTTGTTTCTGATCACACCCACATTTCATACATTTCATTGATTAGGAATTGCTTACAAATCACGTAAATCACCTCTCCTTCTGTTACTTCACTTGTTTAGACTAGTTACCGGCTCGTGCTTACATTACCTCACCCGCGGCTGCTATCTCCTACTCCTGTTTTGATAAACATATGGGTTGTTTTTATTCCCCTGAGTACACAGTGACTCCACTCAGCCGCTGCAGCAGAGACTCACAGTCTTGATCCAAATCATACCGAATACATCTACAATACATCTTTCTGTTCTGATCATTGAATTATTGAATCACCCATGTCATTGCTTATAGATTGATTCCAAATCACATCAATTACCACTTTTTCTGTTACTCCACTCTGGCCTATGTGCCTCCTCATGTCACATCCGTCTCTCCTTTAACACACAGAGTTAATAGTGATTATTGATTAGAAGCTGAGCTGATTCCAACGATCTCTCCGGGTCATTTGACACGCTACAACAGGCTTGTCAAACTGATCTGTTAAAGGGCCGTGTGGCTGCAGGCTTTTGTTCCAAAACACAGCTGACTTGTTTATTAAACTGAACTGGTTCAGACCTTTAGTGAAGACAGTTAGTTGATTGACTAAAACAAGTCAGCTGTGCTGCTGCATGGTTGGAACAAAAACCTGCAGCCACACGGAACCTTTCATGGATCAGTTTGACACCTGTGCGTTACAACAAGAAACGACTCGTGTGGCGTTGGTTCCGCTACACCCCAACTGAACCACTTCATCCCCAGGAGCCAGTATTTCAACACACTGGCAAGACATCTCAACACAGCAAGGGCTTCTGAAAGATGCTTCTGGTGAGGCTGCCTCCACTCTACATGTCTCTGCAACTTCTGATGTCTGACCCTCATCTGTCTTGCAGGTCTCCATGTTCTAGAAGAGACGACCAACTGAATATTCAATAAATGGCTTTTAATTGATCATGTGCAACTGCAGACTTGTAGCTTCATTTAGCTTTAAATGAACTGGCGAGAGAGACAACTTGCTCTAATTGCATCATCATCAGGTTTGAGCTGGATAAAGGAAGCTCAGTGCTGTATCTTGTTCTAGCTACAACACAGTATCTACACCAAAGATGTCATGGGGCTCATGTGCAACTCTGAAGTAAGAAATGAACTTGACCTTCACTTCAGTCAAATGGAGCAGATTATCCACTTGTGCTTGAGGTCCAGCCTCTTCAGAAGTTGTTGTGGCGGAAAACCTTTAGATCGCTGTCAGAGTGAGGCCGGGTAAATGGTGACACTCAGCTTACTGAGGCAAATATTTCACTGTCCCAAAATAAGGGCTTTTCAGAGAGAAATGTTTAATTTGTTGGTGGATCAGCAAGTGTTTAAAGACTTGATTAAATTTAAGATAAAAGGCTGCTCTCTAACAGATGAAAGGCTTGTTTGAGATGGTAGTTCTTTCCAACTTTAAGCAGTTAAATACTGTGCTTTGTCACAACTAAAGTGAAACAGACTTTAGAAAACGCTGAAGAAAAAAGCTGCCTTTAACAAATAAGATTTAAGTAGAGAAAATAATCCAGCTTTCACTTGACCACAGCTGCATGAACTGAAGGGAAACAGTGAATTACCACTGCACTGTGGAGCAAATGTGTTTAGCTGGTAAATGTGGTGCAAATCTGCATGTTCAGACAGAAGCTGATCTACCTGCTGTGATACAAGTCTGCTCCACTGAGCCATGACATCTGCAAGAGAAAAGTGTGTGGACTGAAGACTGTCCTCAGGCCAACAGAATCCAATCTGATGTGGGATTTAAAAAAAGCATAAATGCTAGACTGGCACCATCTTGACAACTATTAAAAGTCCCACTTTCCACAGATCAGAGATTTGAACCTGGGACTTCCTATAAAAGGTAGATAACAGCACCACTGAGGCACTCACATGACTGACAGATCCCTTTCTCCTGCATCTCACATTAGAGATTGCACGAGTTAGTGTTACAGCAGCACATCAATTTACAAATGGAAAAATGATTGTTCTGAACCCAGCAGTGGTGTTAAAGATGTTAGATTACAACCAGAAACCAGGACAGGGTTTTCCTGTAGCGGCCGTTCAGAATATGAGGAAGCAAGTCCAAGTTCAACTAGTCTGTCCATGCAAACACTGGAACCAAGTCTTGGACCAGTTGCACTTTGAAACTGGGTTGGAGAATTTGAAACATCTGACTTCAGCTCATTGCACTTTTGGCACAACCTACAAGCCCAAAAACCCAGATGGTATTCATCTTCAAAACAGTTCTTGATTACGAAAGACAGGTTTAACCTGTCGCGGGCATTAGTGAATTGATGTCCCTTGATTTGAAGGAAAAAAAAAAAAAAAAAAAAATCCATGAAGTTGAAGTTCAGAAATCCTGTGGCAGCTGAAACACTTCTCTGAAGCATCATGGTTACTGCTACAGTGAGCTTCCTTTATCCAGCTCAAACCTGATGGAGCAACTAGAGGGCCAGTTGTCCATCTCAGGTCATTTAAAGCTAAATGAAGTTACACATGATCAATTAAAAGCCATTTATTGAATACTAGTTGGTCGTCTCTTCTAGAACATGGAGACCTGCAGGACAGATGAGGGTCAGACATCAGAAATTACAGAGACATGTAGAGTGGAGGCAGCCTCACCAGAAGCATCTTCAGAAGCCCTTGCTGTGTTGAGATGTCTTGCCAGTGTGTTGAAATACTGGCTCCTGGGGATGAAGTGGTTCAGTTGGGGTGTAGCGGAACCAACGCCACACGAGTCGTTTCTTGCCGTAGCGGGACCGAGACTTGAAAGCGTACACTTGATCCTGGTCATCTACAGGAGTGAAGACTGGCTCCTCCCCATCAGGCGAGGTCCAGCTCTCCTGTGTAACCTGTTGGTCTCCTGGAGCTCCGGACTGACCATCCTGACCACTGTACAGTTGTGGTCCATAACCAGAGGAGCCAGCACTCCCAGTAGTACTGGAGCTGCTGTAGGAAGAACCTGGATAGATGCTGGAACCACCAGACCCACTGGCTTGTCCAGAAGGTTTAGTGTCTTGTTCTGTGGATACAGAGTATGACCATGGGAGGTTGCCACCTGAAGAGAAATGAGATAAGGAATCAGCTTTTAGAGTCATTTACATGGTCATTGGGTTTGTGGCTTCATCAGTGTTATGTTACCTCCTTGTGGGGGAGGAAAGCAGGTGATGCTTCCAAGCAGTAGAAAAGAAACCCACAACACCCTGTAGACACAGACAATCCTGATGATAAAGTTCAGACTTCTACTCATATTCAATAATTTACACTCACCTCATTGTGACACAGTTAAGTCACCAGAAGTTAAATATCTACAATAATACAGAGTTCAGAAAACACTGATACTGCTGGTGCAGACTGGTGCTGCTTTTAAATGATCCTCAGTGCAGCAGGAACTGATTGATCAGTGCTAACAGCTGTTGCTGATTGATGCACAGCTGCACTGTGTGCTGACGTTATGAAAGAGAAACAAGAAATACTACGACTGGAATACAGGGTTAAAGAGATAAATATTAAAGACATATGAAATGCAGCCTCAGGGGGTCACTAGACAGTGTCTTTTTGATCTGATCCCAAGAAAAATGCTGAAGGTTGCGTCAGGAAGGTCATCTGATGTAAAACCTGTGCCAAACGAACCATGAGAATCCCAAGACCCATGAGAACCATACCAGATCGGTCGAGGCCCAGAGCCGATGGAAATTGGGCTCCTGTTGGTTGTTGAGAGAGGAAGGCTAGAGACTGGGACTGAGAGAAGGACATGACAGGAAAGCTAGAGAGTTGGTTGATCCAGAGGAGGAAGATGGATATTCTGTTTGTTCAGGAGACCAGGTATATTCAGACAAAACTATGTCCCACCCATCAATAAAATGGAAAAAAAAAAAAAGATCTGTCTATAACTCTTGAATCTGAATCCTGGACTCATGCACAGTGATGAGTCTGAAGATAGAGACTGAAGGAGTGATGTTGAATGTAGTTAGTGGTTCTGATCCACAGGTAGGAGGAGAGTTAGAGAAGGAGAAGTTCAGGAATGAGGTGATGAAGTGATGCAGAGGATCTCTAGAGATGAAAGAGAAGTGATTGGAGCAGACTTCAATGGTCATGTTGGAGAAGGAAACAGAGGTGATGAAGTGATGGACAGGTTTGGTATTCAGAACATGAATGCAGAAGGTCAGATGGTGGAATACTTTGGAAAAAGGATGGAAATAGCTGTAGTGAAGACTTTCTTCCAGAAGAGGCAGGAACATAAGGTGACTTATAAGAGTGGAGGTAGGAGCACACAGGTGGACGACATTTTCTGGAGATGATATAACCTGAAAGAAATCAGTGAGTGTAAAGTAGTGGCAGGTGAGAGCGTAGCCAGACAACATAGGATGGTGGTGTGTAGGATGAATCTGGTGGTGAGGAAGATGAAGAGGACAAAGGCAGAGCAGAGGACAAAGTGGTGGAAGCTGAAACAGGAGTTGAGGCAGACTCTGGGTGGTCAGGAGGAGCTTCCAGATGTCTGGACCAGCACAGCTGATGTGACCAGGGAGACAGGTTAGAGAGGACTTGGAGGAACATCTGGTAGGAAAACAGACAAGGAGACTTGGTGGTGGAAGGAGGAAGTGCAGGAGTATGAACAGAGACAGAGGTTAACTGAGAAGAAGTGGGACACTGAGAGGACTGAAGAGAGGAGACAGGAGGACATAAGGAGAAGATACAGGTGGAGAAGGACAAACAAAGGGAGTATGATGATTTATATGCTGGTTGGACAACAAGGAGGAGTTTGAATAATGGAGGAGAAGTGTGCTGGTGATGAGTTTGAAGAACAAGGGAGACATTTAGAGCTGTGACAACTACAGAGGAATAAAGTTGATGAGCCACACAATGAAGTTATAGGAAAGAGTAGAGGAAGCTAGACTAAGGACAGAAGTGAGCATCTGTGAACAGCAGGATGGTTTCATGCCAAAGAAGAGGACTACAGATGTAATATTTGCTCTGAGGATGCTGATGGAGAAAAACAGAGAAGGTCAGAGGGAGCTGCATCGTGTCTTCTAAGTTGATCTCAGGAACTACAACCTTTACTCTTTCTGAGTGGAACTAAAAAAAAACGCTCACATAAATATTACATTTCACATGAAGCAAGAAACTACACCTGAAAGAAAAACAAAAGAAAACATACCTTCATGAAACAAGCCTGAGGTACATTACCCACGTACAAGTTTCTGTAGAGTCCAACAAAAAACACAAAAACAAACAAAAAAAACAGTCAAGATATTTTTATATCTTGTAAATGTTGGGAAAGCATCCAAGGAACCGCAGACACAATATGGTCAAACTCTGACCTGATCAAATCCATCAAGGCTTCCAGTTTGAAGAACGTGTTCTCGTTAGAGCTGGGCAATGCTGGCGAATTTGGTACCGATCCGATACCAAGGGTTTAATACTTTATCATATTAAGCTTGATCTATCATGAAACTGCTGACCTTTTGGTGTTTTCATGATTTTTGTCTTTGGATTATTTTGTTAAAACCTAGGATAAACTTTCGGCAAACTTTATAGGTGACAGCAAAAGACTTCATTATCACAAATAACATTTTTGTGTAAATATTCCTTAGAGTTGAATCATTCTGATCACAATGTTTTTCTAGTCCAACTATTACATTATATCTTTCATCCATCCATCTATCCATCCATTATCTATGCACGTTTAATCCAAAGTAGGGTCACAGGGATCTGCTGGAGTCTGTCCCAGCTCTCTTCAGGTGAAAGGCAGGGGTACAACTGGACAGGTCTCCAGTCCATCACAGGGCCACATATTGACAAACAACCACTAACGCTCACATTCACTCCTACGGGCATTTTAGAACCACCAATTAACCTGACATGCATGTCTTTGGACTGTGGGAGGAAGCCGGAGTACCTGGAGGAAACCTATATCTTTCAATACTTGTGTAATTTTGTTTGCACTGTGTGCACTTTCCCATTCCTTTAACTCTATAAATGTCTCCATTGTGGGATAAATAAAGGATTATCTAATGTTATTTTATCTTAGATAACACCTCTCAATGGGATACATGAACTGTACTGGGTTATTTCAAGGCCTTAATTAGATTTTTTTGATTTGGCTCCAGTAACATGTGACTTCAGTAACATGTACTTTGAAAGTTAATATGAATTGATGCTGAAGATGACCCCTCTGATCTACCTGGATTCTCTCTGAGTGGGGTGGGCCTGGGGGGGGCAGGCTGAGTCTACCTGCATGCTTGTTTGGCTGGTGCCACTGAGTCACATGACGATGCAACATCAAAAGACGGGACGTGGGGGGAGGAGGACACAGCGACGGCGTGTCACACACAGACTTAAATGAATTCACACTCAGTCAGTGCTTGTGGGAGAGAAAAAGCTTGAGTTTCGAATATCGATCTTTTTACATGAGTATCATTTATATCAATACCAGTGGTGGTATCGATATTAGCGATATTTGGATTGATCAGCCCACCTCTAGTTCTCGTTGTCAGCATCGCCTCTCGTGTCATCAAACGTGCTGCCGGTCTTCAGAAGCAGCACCGCAGTCGATCCTGCAGGAAACACCAAATACTGAACACAACAGGAAGAAACATCAGGTTTGTTTACGTCCAACAGCATCTGCATTTACATCTCATAGCAGACTAAGAGGAGAAAGACTCAACTGAAACAGAATTTTAAAGTTTAACTTTACCACTGAACCTTTGTATCCCCCACAGACAGGAGCTGCAGCAAGATTTACATTTAATAACTGATTTATTTCAATAGTCAATAGTCAATAGTCATCTTTCTTGGTCGCTTCTCATCAAATCTTAATGTCCTTTTGTAATCTAATGTATATTCAATGTGCAGTGTGTTGACAGTGGTTTTTGGTCATTTGTTTTTTCTGTATGGTCCCTTTAGATTTTCTTGTGAATCATTTTAGAAGAGTTTAATAATGTTCCGTAATTATTGATTGGAAAACTGAAACAGACCATCAAGAAAAAATTGCAGCACAATTAACACAAATTTTCAAAATGAACAGAATAAGTTAGTGTCTCTATAATAGATGTCATGCTGCATTAATATGACTTCACTGCTGATGTCACTCTGTTCAGGTCCCTCTACTAAGTTTACAGAGGTGGCCCTGCTAAATGTTCATCTTTTAACAAGTCATTGTTAATGATTTTATCACTGATAATAGTCTTGATTTTATGATTTTAATGGAAGCCTGGTTAGCCAATAGTAACAGGTTCTCATTGAGTCAGCCCCTCCAAACTTCAACTCAATCAATGTTTCTGGAACAAACGGGAAAGCTGCTGGTTTTGCCGTGGATTTAAAAACTCATTTCAGTGCATGCAGTTAAGATGTGGGGAGTTTGATTCATTTAAATATCTAAATTCTAGTTTTTAACACTTGAAATTGAGCCCTTATAATCCTACAGTCTGTGATTCTTGTCTTAAGCCCATCTATGAAGGAAAATCAAAACAGCTCATCAACTGTCATTGACAGGAGGCTACAGCCCTCAAGCTTCAACAACAAGTTCACATTTTCAATAAAAAGTTGTCAATTTAATTCAAGATTAAAAGCAGTTTGTTGGATTGGGCAGGCCAGGCTACTACTATCAGCTTGAAAGTAGTAAGGATAAACCAAGGTACAAATTAAATCAAGATGTAATGTCAGGTTATCATTTTTGTCATTTTTGTTCATGATGAGAGGACCGGACACAAAAAGACATGAAAAAATACTTTTCAAGGCTTTGCTCAAATCAAAGATTCACACATTCATTTTCTGGTAGCAGTGGTGTATTGAAGATCTTTAGAGTCATTGGCTCCTCCCACCTTTAACTCATCACACATGTGTCCACTTAATTTGACAAGAAGGGAAAGGCTATAAAATGCTTGTGAGTAACCTTTGTATTTTACTGTTTTCTGACTAGCTTTGTTGTTGATTTGATAGAAACTGACATATGGGACTGGGTTGGTTACCAAGGGTAACTGGTGATATGGGAACTGTCATAAGGTGAGTGAAGATCTTTTTTTCTTAAATTGCATTTTGCTTGATAAACTTCCATGATTTGTGTATTCTAGGTTGCTACTGCTGTTCCTGCTTGCTGTCACAAGAGAGGAAGTCAAAGGTCAGCTTGTTAAATGAGACTATTTATATGCTTTTGAGTTTAAAAAAATAACTTGATTATTTACTCTATAGCCAAGAGCATTGTTTTTTCTAGGAATGATGGATATGAGGAAATGCTGGTTTCTGGCAGTCAACCAGCTTCATACATGACCTGGTTACCCATGAAGGATGGCTATCCTTCCAGTGGGGCTGAGTTTCCCCAGTATCAAAGCTACCCACCTAAGTTCCCCCAGCAGGAGGAACCAGACTACACACCCAAGGTGCCCCCGCAGCATCCCCCGCAGTACCCGCCCAAGGTGCCGCCCCAGCTTCCCCCGCAGTACCCGCCCAAGGTGCCGCCCCAGCTTCCCCCGCAGTACCCGCCCAAGGTGCCGCCCCAGCTTCCCCCGCAGTACCCGCCCAAGGTGCCGCCCCAGCTTCCCCCGCAGTACCGCCCAAGGTGCCCCAGCTTCCCCGCAGTACCCGCCCAGGTGCCGCCCCAGCTTCCCCCGCAGTACCCGCCCAAGGTGCCGCCCCCCCAGCTTCCCCCGCAGTACCCGCCCAAGGTGCCGCCCCAGCTTCCCCCGCAGTACCCGCCCAAGGTGCCGCCCCAGCTTCCCCCGCAGTACCCGCCCAAGGTGCCGCCCCAGCTTCCCCCGCAGTACCCGCCCAAGGTGCCGCCGCAGCTTCCCCCGCAGTACCCGCCCAAGGTGCCCGCCCCAGCTTCCCCGCAGTACCCGCCCAAGGTGCCCGCCCAGCCGCCCAGGTCCCCCGCAGCCCCCGCAACCCGCCCAGGTGCGCCGCAGCTTCCCCCGCAGTACCCGCCCAAGGTGCCGCCGCATCCCCCGCTTCCCCCGCAGTACCCCGCCCAAGGTGCCGCCGCAGCATCCCCCGCAGTACCCGCCCAAGGTGCCGCCGCAGCATCCCCCGCAGTACCCGCCCAAGGTGCCGCCGCAGCATCCCCCGCAGTACCCGCCCAAGGTGCCCCCGGTCCCCCAGCAGGAGGAACCAGACTACACACCCAAGGTGCCTAAGCAGTGGCTAGGCTACCCGCCCAAGGTGCCCCTGCATCCTCAGGTCCCCCAGCAGGAGGAACCCAGCTTCCCGCCTGAGCATTGGCTAGGCTTCCTGCCCGAGGTGCCCCAGCATCCCCCACAGTACCCGCCTGAGGTGCCCCAGCATCCCCCACAGTACCCGCCTGAGGTGCCTGAGAAGGAGAAGCTGGTCTACCAACCCCAGGTTCGGAAGCAGCGTCCACGTTATCGCGCAAAGAGGCCAGGCTTCCTAATCAAGAGGCCTCAGAAGCTGCACTACTAAGCAAAGATGCCTCAACAGGTTGGCTAAACTTGGACTTTTATGAAGCCACTAAAAGTCTCCTATATTTAAGGTTTGCTTCTTGTAATTTCAGTGATGACTTGGAACTACGATGCTGGCTGGACAAAATAAAGCTGTACAACGGAAATTTTGACTTGGCTGTGCTTTCTTTCCCTTCAATGAGATCTGGCCTTTGGTGTCAATAGATCTAGTCCCCAAGGTGGCCCAGGAGTCCCAGCAGGAACTTGACATCTTCTGGACCAAAAACGAGTGTTCCAACACTTGCACTACACTGAAGGGGTAAAAATTTAGATCTAGCATTGATCACCTTTTTTTTTTTTTTTTTTTTCCCCATTGAACTTGAGGGGACCCAGAGCATGGCCTCTGAGCAAATACAATTTAGTAATAAATCTTAATGAGGATATCTGTAGTTTAGCAGGTACATGCTGCTTAGCCACAGGAATGCAAAGCAAGAAAGGGAAACTGATATGATTCAGTGTTTAACAGACACAATGTGAGCCTTTTATGTTCCAAACTACATGGATATAGCAGGATAATTAACTGAATACAGCTTAAGTAATTACCTTGTTGATCCAGACACATGTTTCTCAGTCTAGGAAGAGATGTCATTCAAATGTGTTTATCTGTGGAAACCGCAAACGTTTTTGAGGTCAGGAAGTCCTGGTCGGTCATAAAAACCTAAAGCACCAGGAGATTAAAGGTAACAAAACTGAAGACTCACAGTTGTAAAAAAACAGCCAGCATTCCTACAGGCAATAAAGTTTAGTCTTAAACAGTTACAAAATCTTCTGAGCTAATTATGAAATCCTAACAAGATCAAAAAACAATTAGCTTAAAATCAATAACTTATATAACTGATGCAGCCAAGAAATATGTTTCTGCATCATTAAAAGTCCAAACGTAGCCCACATCTAGATATTTTACATGTTCAACAGAACAGTGTCCAGGACTGGTGGTCAAAGTGGACTGTTGAGGCCTGTTTGTTCTCCTGAGGGCTGTACCATGAAGAGAGATTAGAGGGTTAGCAAGGTATGTTGAGTCTAAAGCCAGGATTTCCAGTACCACAAAGGTGGCTCTCTTTTAACCTGGCTAGATCACCATGGTAATTTACTCTGCAAGATTAACCTGGTCCGGAGCAGGTATGTACAGAGTTTAGGCTCAAATCGGCTATAAAAAAGCGCCACCCTTTCACTTACCACCTCTTTCAGAGATGGCATCACCTTTTTAGAGAAATCCCGTTGACCTGAGTGCCAGGATTGTGCGAGGATCTCTATGGAGGGAGAGAGTATTCAGAGACCGGACTGATCCGCTGGCTTCCCATGACGATATTCTCTATAAACGCTATAGATTTCCAGCTGAGGGAAAACGTTACATTTGTAATCTGCTAGAGCCATATATTGGCAGCGGCACCAAACGCAGCCGTGCGCTCACAGTAGCGCAAACGGTGTTGGTGATGCAGAAAATCTGAGCCAGAATACTGTATACCACACTATTCGCAAGTACTTGTACTTGCTCTTACTAAACTGCTGAATATGTTTGTAGTATTCCCTGGCCATCTGCCCACGCTTCAAATAAAAGAAGCGTTTTACAAAATCGCAGGTAACATAAATTAATAGTCCATTATATTGATAATCAGTGTGATGTGGAATTTCATGTGAAATGTTTTAATATAATTCATTCATAGGATTCCCCAGGGTGATGGGGCAATCGATTGTACCCACATCACAATCACTGGAGCTTTGGGGGAACATGAGGGTGATTTTGTGAATAGACAGTCTTTTCATAGCATCAATGTTCAGGTAAACCATTTGGTGCTCATTGTTGTAAGGTGATTGGTGGCACATAGCATGCAGGTACACCACCAGCTATGACTTCAATAATAAACATAAAGTAGAATTATCTATTATTACCTTTCTGACAATGGTAACAAAAACTGAAAATGTAGAAGCTTATTAAAAGTAGAATATAGCAAAGCATTTGTATTGTATTGTATTAGAGTGCACAGGTGTACCTATTAAAGTGGCCGGTGAGTGTATATTGGTATCATAGATAATATTAAATCTTAAATTAATTTCACATAGATTTAGCAAAAAACTAAAGTGATTTTCATTCATCATTCATAATGAGACAGTCAGACCTACATAATGTTTAAATCTGCTGCATTAAGTTTAAAGTTTAAGTGCTCTAAAAGAGGGAAGGAGATTAATTAAGGTGCATTAAGTGGTGAAATAAATATAACTTACGAAATTACACGATGTGTAATTTTTTGCCAGCACTCCTCTCTGGCTTTATTCACACCTACAGTATTGCTTTTGGCCATAAAAATTTCTTTGAAATCCTCATAGCCCTGCATTATTAAAACCTGCTCCTCCTGACTGAAATACACGGACCGCCATCTATCCATTTTATCCGGAAGAGGGATCAAATGACGCGTCAAACTGCCCCTTTTATGTGAACGCGCGCAGAGCAGAGAGCAGAAAGCTGCAATTAACAAAGAGAGTTGATAACCACCGTCGTGGTACCGGTTATCTCTGATGGCGAGTTTCAGGTTTGTTAAGCCAGCTCGCCCAAAGAAAGCCTGGCTGTGTCGAACTTGCTTCGTAGTACACCCCTCTGGAGGAGACAGAAGGTGAAGAACCACAAGTATCTGTTGTGGTTCTTCTTTTTTTTTCTTTTTTGAAAGTTGGTCGCCTAAAAAAGTTGATTTAGGATAAGACTCTTAAGCCTTTTCAGTCAATATTCAACAGATGATTCTTTATTTAGTGATTCTGTGTGAAATGTCAATTTCTACAATATGTGGTGTTGTCATGACTGAGTAACTGAATAAACTAAAACCTAAACAAAACTAAACCATTTTTCTTTTTTGTTTGTTTTTCCTACTCTTTTTCTTTTTTTCTTATCGTCTACCTCTGTACGGGCTCCTAATTCTTCAATAATTTCTCCTTCTTCCTGCACGGCCCGGGATCAGCTGCAGCCTGACCCCGAGCTCTGCCTGAGTTTCATTGTCCTCTGGACGACATACTGCTAACGCTTTAATTTTACTTTACTCTATACTTTTACTCTAAACCTTTCTTCCTGTCTTCAGCTCCTGCAAGCGATAACTTAGCTACTTTCAACTGTTCCTGCTTTCACCACTAGCTGCAGCTGCCTTCACGGCCAATTCTGTAAGCAACCTTTTACACCCTGGTACACTTAACTTTCACTAAAGCCATGTTCTAGTTTCCACTTTCCCAGATGATCTGAACTACCAGCTGATCTAAATTCTATATATTTTTTATCCCCCTCTAGTGGCGGCTTGCTAGTGTGGTTTCTGCCAGAGAGGTGTTTTCTCGATCTTCTCTCTGTCTTCTGTATTCTTCAGTGTGATGAAAAAATGGACTCGTCTCCAAAGCTGTCTTTAAATGCATATAAAGTTTATTTGCAGAAAAAGAGGCTTAATACAGACTAGCGCTTCGTCTGGGAACTTTTCAGGTCAGATTTGGTAAAAAGAACAAAAGCGTACATCAGAGGAAAGTTTATATTGTCATGGCCAGGTCTAATTTCAGATAAGTTTGGAATCAATCAAAAGCTTCTCCTGACAGTTCCCAACATGTTTTTCTCTCTGGACAATAACCATCTGGTATTTCTAATAAGAGACGGGATATACTCCCTAACTGATCACGGATCCTCCAAGTTTGTAAGCCTGGGAACCGACCTTAACCCGATTTCCACATAATGGACTGGAAAAAACCCAGTGAACCCAGAAACAAGGCCTAAACTGTCAGGCCTTTTCAGCTGTTAAAGCGCTATTAAAGAGTTGTAGTTAAACTTTATATAAAAAGGTAAATGCCGTGTACATATCAGATATATATCATGTTTTTCAAACACTACACTAGCTTTGTTTCCTACTACAGGCTTGTTGTCACCGTGAGGGCTACCACCTGTACTGCTGCTTCAAGCCAGAGACATGCCTTTCACGCACATACATGATTCACAGGCCAGCTGGGAAACATAGCACACCATGTCCTGGGCTCCCAGCCCAATTAAGTTCACTCCTTAAGAGCTGAACTCGACACCTGGAATCTCAGTTGGGTATCTTTCAGTCAACCCTCCCGTTGTTGGTCTAACTACCTAACAACCTTTCCATGGATCACTTATTGTGTTGTGCAGTTCTCTGCAGTTCTCATCTGTCATGTCAGCATCCCGTCAAACTCCGTCCAGGAGGGAGGGATCACCGCTACTGTCACCGGCCTGGCAAGAATTCATTTCCCAGGACTTTATTCGGACCACCTGGTGGCTCCGGCTGTCAACAGAGTTCGGTGCGGTTTCCCCTCCTCGCTGGTCAGCAGTTCTCTTGGGATCCAGCTAACACCTACTTTTCACTGTGAACAGACAGACTCAGACAAACTTCTCACTTTTACTTGCACAAGGGACGCACGGACAGAGATCACTCACTCTGCATGTTCAACTCTGCTGATGCTCCCCTGAGCAACGTCGATGGCGTTGTAGAGTCCGGGGAAGATGAGTGGTATGAGTACAGCTGAGCTGCTGTTGGTTAACGCTCCGCGGGTGGTCACAAGAGCGGTTCTGCTTGTCCTGGCCCTCTCAGCTTCCGTGGAGGTACAGGTTGCGGCGTCTCTTCCGTTGTATCTTCCTGCATGCCTCATTCGCACTGATGTGCGCGGGTCACTCGTGGTGCTGGCTGGACGGGGCGCGTGAACCGGTCTTCCTTACTGGTGGCTGACTAGCGCGTCGCTGGATGGCCTCATGGTTGCTAGCTGGAAGCTGTGGCGGCCGGAATAGGCCCAAAAGAGGATGCTTTGAGTCGTGTGTAATAGATCCGAGCAGGAGAGCCGATGCACAGGAAAAGAGGACAAGAGAGTGACCTTATTGCGCCTCGCGGTATTTAACCCTTAATCTGCCAGCGTATACCAGGAGATACAAAGTCTTTAACACCTTGTAAGAGAAATTTAGAAAGGTTTTCATTCATCAAGTTATCTTTTATCAAAAGTTTTGCCTGTCATTAGTATGTGGGCCAAAATATTTGGTTGAGGTCATCTGTCATCATTTAGTCAGCCTGGTCAGGATCCATCATGGCCACCAATGATGCAGAACATGCTCTCCAAAGGATAAGTAATTACTTTTTAATTATACTTATTTTCACTAAAACAATGATTTGCTTTTATAAAACAAAGCAAGACCATTGCCTTAACATTCTCATGATGAAAAAATATTCTAACTATGAGTGGCTGCAGTTACATGATGTTTTTTAATTCGGAATTAATAATTCCGCATTAAATAATTCCGAATTAAACTATTTTCCTTCGAGTTTACATGGAAATAGTAATTCCGAATTGAGGTTTACATGGAAAACACGTTTGTTCAGCTTTATCCAATTCTGCTTTAGGTCTGGGGGTTGGGAAGGGTTCTGATTGGATAGGGGGGGCGGACGTCTTTACATCTACCGGAAGAATTCAAACTTAGCAACAACTCGGTTAGCAACAACATTCCACTTATTTTTGACCTGGGTGGCGTCTCTATCTGCGAAACCTCCTTCATTTAACCTAGCCGCTTTGAAAAGCTCACAATTTTTATGTTTCCTGCCATCTGTTCTTTTAATTATTTCCAGTTCCCCCAAGCTATTTATTAAATAAATCGTCTCTGCTCTTGAACACCGTTTACTGCGTGCTGCCATTTTAAAACTTTGTTTCGAAAACAAGCCCAGCGCGGAATATTAGCGTCATCGCGACAGACGGGCAAGAGAACAAGCATGCGCAGAAAGACGGGAATTAATTTAAACAGGAATGAGTGTATACATGACTGCGGAAGTATTTAATTCGGAATTAAAATGGGAATAAACCAGCCACTTACTTCAGAATTAAGTTTAATTCGGAATTGATATTTTCATATGGAATTAGGTGTTTACATGGTAACTTTTATTCGGATTTAACTTTAATTCTGAATTAAAGAGGAATTAAACTTCCCATGTAAACGTACTGATTGTTGTGTTATTTAGTGACCTTAGAAATGTATGTATCCCACAAGATACATCGCCAGATTAGGGATAGAAAACGCAGAAATTTGCTAATGTGTATTCTTTGAAGTTTTTATGTCAAACTGGAAGATATGTTAATATTTGCTACAAAATCATATATTATCATGCAATTGAACATTATAGCAACACAACTGTATTTTATCCTTCAATATTTCGACAGTCATTTCTTACACAGGGTATCTCAGTTAGCTCTTTTTATGGGAAAAAGGCAAGTACAGGGATGAGAGTTTTTCACCTCCCTGCCACTCATAGTGCATTTGAAGCAGTCCTTTGGCTTGCGAAGTCTGGGAACCATTCGTAAAAATAGGCTAAAAGGATGTACTCTTGAGGATGACCGTACACTGCTCAGGCAAGGCAGGGGCAGTTATGACTACAGGGTTGATAATGCGGCAGAAGTAGCTATCGTGAAATTGATTGACAACAAAGCACTTTAGCTAGCTCCTGTGCTGCAGTAAGCCCCATCAAAGAAGTGGCTGGAGGCTTTTCTCCAGAGAGGAGAAGAAAAGTCAGTGTTCCTTGCCCAAACATTGTGTCACAATACCACATGTCCACATGGGAGGAGTTGACCTTGCTGACATGATGGTGGCTTTATATCGCACCCCAGCAAAGTCCCATCAATAGTACTTGTGTCTCTTTTGGCAAATGGTTGATATAGCAGTCAACAATGGATGGCTACTGTATCACCAGGATTCCAAAAAGATGGGTGTGCAAAAGTACAAAAGGCTCAAAGCATTCAGGCTGGAGGTTGCAGATGCACTCATCTGTGGTGGAAAGAAGAAGGTAAGACCCTCCAAGGGAAGAGAAGATGGTAAGCTCAGTCCCACCAGATGCATCCAAAGACCAACAACCCCAAGACCAGTACCTGATGTCCGCTATGATCAACTGGATCATTTCCCAGTCTTTACTGACAAGGGAAGGTGCAGATTCTGTCCAGATGGACAGACAACAATCTCCTGCAATAAATGTGTTGTTTGTCTGTGTATTGTCACTGGAAAAAGCCAACGAAACTGCTTCCAACTGTTCCACAAAAAGTAAATGGAAACAGAAAAAGGGAAGAGACAGACAGAAGCAATGTGGATGTTAATTTGAATAAACCGTGTTCTTATTTGTTCAGTTGTGAAGAATAAAATAAAAATGAATTTTTTTGTGAGCCCAAAAATTTGAGGGTAAGGTTACAGGTGCAGTTATTGCACAGGAAGGGTAAAATAGAAATAAGGTGCCCCCCATTAACTCAAACACTGTATTGTTTGTTCTCTTCAAATTAAACGTTAATATGTTTACCATTTTGGGTCTGTTTTTCAAACCTCAAGGTAATGTATCCTGGGAGATACAACTCATAAAATATACACGTTATTAAAAAAAAAAAAAAAAAAAACACTTGGATGTTTTACTTGGGTCTTAAATAGAACAATAAAATCATTTTTGCAATTTGATTTCCATTACTGCCTGTTTAAGGCTGCCAGGATGCGGTCCACCTTCATTGGGGTACCTGCTGTGAGATGGGGGTCCCCAGCCAGTGAGACCGTGACATCATGTTCACATCTAGATGTGAAGCTGAAACCGCCAGTCATGCTGGGGATTTGAGTTTTATAATTTCCTTTGTCTCAGAAAACCATGCTGTTTTCTGTAATCACATGGTGTGGCCCAACAGAGGTGAAGTCATCCCAAGATAATGAGCCACAAAAGATTTTATGGGGGAACGAGTATGTGCGGATGTCTCTGGCAGCACATTTTTGATCATTTGTTTAGGTTTATCTGGTCAACTGAGGAGAAGGGTTTTTTTCTTCCCCCCTTAAGTGTTGAAATGGTGAAGCCAGGCCCGGACTGGCCATCGGGAGAACCGGGAGGTTTCCAGAAGCGCCGGCCTGTGATTGGCCTGCTGGCCTGCGTCTCTCTCTCTCTCTTTTTTTAAGTCTGCCGGTCAGCCGGCGCCGCGGCTATCTGACTTTATTTTTTTTCTAAGTCAGAGAGGCAGGCCCGGCCAATCAGAGGCCACTCAGGCCAGTAGCATGTGAGGAGGACAAGGCGATTGGTTTGTATTGATTAACACCCGCCCCAACAGTCCGTGTCAACCACACAGACAGCTGCGGAGGAAGGGGGGTGTGTGACACTGATGCTGCAGTCGCGCTGTGTGTGTAGCAGAGAGTAGAGCTGGGCGATACTGGGAATTTGGGTATCGATCCGATACCAAGTAAACACAGGGCCAGTATTGCCGATACCGATACTTTTTCATATTAAGCTTGATGTATCATGAAACTGCTGATCTTTTGGTGTTTTTGTGATTTTTGTCTTTGGATTTTTTTTGTTAAAATTTAGGATAGAATTTCAGCAAACTTTATAGATGACTTCAAAATACTTTATCACTATTAACATTTTTGTGTTAAAATTCCTTGGAGTTGAATTATTCTGTACATAATGTTTTTTTTCTAGTCCACTTCTCATGATATTATATCTTTCAACACTTTTGTATTGTTTGCACTGTGTGCCCTTTCCTGTTGCTTTAACTCGATAGATTTCTCCATTGTGGGATAAATAAAGGATTATCTAATGTTATTTTAACTTAGATAACACCTTTCAATGGGATACATGACATGTACTGGGTTAATTTAAGGTATTAATTATATTTTTTGAGTTGGCTCCAGTAACATATGACTTAAGTAACATGTACTTTGAAAATTAATATGAATTGATGCTGAAGATGACCCCTCTGATCTACCTGGATGCTCTCTGTTGGACTGAAAGACTCTGATCTACCTTGATTCCTCTCTGTTGGACTGAAAGACTCTGATCTACCTGGATCCTCTCTGTTGGACTGAAAGACTCTGATCTACCTGGATCCTCTCTGTTGAACTGAAAGACTCTGATCTACCCGGATCCTCTCTGTTGGACTGAAAGACTCTGATCTACCTGGATCCTCTCTGTTGGACTGAAAGGCGTCTGCCAATGACTTCTGTCTCAGGGTTGACAGTCTGTCAGAAATGGAGGATGTCTCACTTCTCTCCGTTTCTGCAGCTCTTCATCTTCTGTTCATGGTTTTCATTTGCTTAAATACATTTGTTGGTTTCCTCTGTATTTTACGGCCTTTTACAAACTACACAACTTGCTGTTTGTTCGTTTTTGGAACTAAAATACAGCGGGGCTAGGGGGCGTGGCCAGGCTGAGTCTACCTGCATGCTTGTTTGGTTTCAGCAGCTGAGCCAAGTGACGGTGCAACGTCAAAAGACGAGGGGGGGGGGGGGGGGGGGGGGGGGGGGGGGGGGGTTTTTTTTTTTTTTTGGGCACAGCGACAGCGCGTCAGAACAGACTTCAATGAATTCGCACTTCACTTCAGTCAGTGCTTCTGGGAGAGAAAAATAAAGCTTAAGGGTCGATCTTTTTACACGAGTATCATTCGATACCAATACCAAAGTTGGTATCGATATTATCGATATTTGGATCGATCCGCCCACCTCTAGCAGAGAGGAAGAGTCGAGGCTTCGACTAAACCATGGACCCCAACCCGGGTAAAAAAAAAAAAGAAAAGGCGGTGCCGAGAGGGAGAGACAGAAAAAAAAAGAAAGGCGCTGGAGGAGGATGCGGCCAAATGCCGTAAATTGACAAGTTTATTCAGCCCCCCCCCCCAGCCAAGATACCTCTGCAAGTAAGTTATGTAAAAAAACAACAACAACAAAAAACACTGGTTCTTGAGGTCCAGGGACCTGGGTCCTTGAGGCTGTACACTTTTACACAGTAGGCTATAGGCCCTGGCCATGAAATTAAACAAGCCACTTTTTATTTACTGTTATCATTCCATTATTTATATGAATACAAGGGCACAATAAGTGAGACATAGGCTACACTATCTTACTATATGAACTATAGTGTATGGAAAAATACTGTAAGCATATGTTTGCTATTCAAAGGTGGTGATGGTGATGACATAAGTCCTGCTGGTACTTCAGGAGAAGCCAGTGCAGAGCAGTTGGCAGAAGGTACAGAATCATTTCTAGAGCAACAACATGCAAGTTGCAGACATAACACCAACAGACACTGCCATTTGACATAAATGGCTCTCATTTCTATTAAGTACTAGTGGTGTTGAATTTTGCTGTCTGTTGCTGACTTGCTGTTATGTATCCCAGCCCTATATTAGAATATGAGTCAATGTTATGTGATTGCTTATTAGGAACTATACTCTCGGACTGTATTATACATTGCGTCTATCAGTGCGTGCATGTTCTGTGAACGTGTATTCAAAGGCTGTCCCCTCATAGCTGATTAATTGATTTGGACTTTGTCTTTGTTTATTAGGTTATATTGTAGGCTACACATAAAAATTATACCAAAGAGGCAGTTGACATTCCACATGATATGTTTAAGTAACCTTGGCACTGCGTTAAACCTTTGTTTTCTAGTAAGTGTTTTAGTGGATTTTGCTGAGGATTGTTGTGTTACTGTATTTTACCAGCCCGGCCCCAAACACAAAAGTTACTGTATATTCCTAACTTAGTTTGTACATAGGTCCCATATTTGAACTTCTATTTGGAATGCAGTGTGTGTCTGTGTTCGTGTACATGCATGCCAATGCATGTAGGTGTGGGCGTAAACGTGCACGTGTGGGCAAGGCCAGGGTGGCCTGGTTACATGACTGACTCGCCGGCCTGAAAAAGTCTCCCAGTCCGGCTCTGGGTGAAGCTCTTTCACAGGTCTGTCCTGGATGGAGACCCCGGGCATTGGGGCTCAGGGTTAACCCGAGTCTAACCTTTGAGGGTTAGTTGACAGACCTCCACTGTTGGGAACCACTACCAGGGAACAAGGTAATTACTTATGCTGTATTCAGTTTAATATCCTGCTATACCTTTGCATTGCCATGTAGTTTGGTACATAAAGGCACACAATGTGTCCGTTATAGACACTGCATCATATCAGTTCCCCCTTTCTTACTTTGTATTCCTGTGGCTAAGCAGCACGTAGCTGCTCAACTACAGTTTTCCTCATTAGGAAATATGAGTAAATTGTATTTGCTTAGAGGTCATGCTCTGGGTCCCTTCAAGTACAATGAAAAAAGGTGATCAATAATAGATCTAAATTTTTACCCCCTTGTCAGTGTAGTGAAAGTGTTGGAACACTCGTTTTTGGTCCAGAAGATGTCAAGTTCCTGCTGGGACTCCTGGGCCACCTTGGGGACTAGATCTATTGACACCAAAGGCCAGATCTCATTGAAGGGAAAGAAAAAGCACAGCCAAGTCAAAATTTCAGTTGTACAGCTTTATTTCTCCGGCCAGCATCGTAGTTCCAAGTCATCACTGAAATTACAGGAAGAAAACCTTAAATATTGTAGACTTTTAGTGGCTTCATAAAAGTCCAAGTTTAGCCAACCTGTTGAGGCGTCTTTGTCTAGTATGGCACCTTCTGAGGCCTCTGGATTTGGAAGCCAGGCCTCTTTGCACGATAACGTGGCCGCTGCTTCGGAACCTGGGGTGGGTAGACCAGCTTCTCCTTCTCAGGCACCTCGGGCGGGTACTGCGGCGGATGCTGGGGCACCTCGGGCGGGTACTGCGGCGGATGCTGGGGCACTCGGGCGGGTACGGGCTAACCTGCGGGTACTGCGGCGGATGCTGGGGCACCTCGGGCGGGTACTGCGGCGGATGGGGCACCTCGGGCGGGATGCGGGGGATTGCTGGGGCACCTACTGGGCGGGGGGACTGCGGCGGATGCTGGGGCACCTCGGGCGGGTACTGCGGCGGATGCTGGGGCACTCGGGCGGGTACTGGGCGGATGCTGGGGACCTAGGGCGGGTACTGCGGCGGATGCTGGGGCACTCGGGCGGGTTACTGCGGCGGAGCTGGGGCACCTCGGGCGGGGTACTGCGGCGGATGCTGGGCACCTCGGCGGGTACTGCGGCGGATGCTGGGGCACCTCGGGCGGGTACTGCGGCGGATGCTGGGGCACCTCGGGCGGGTACTGCGGCGGATGCTGGGGCACCTCGGGCGGGTACTGCGGCGGATGCTGGGGCACCCCGGGCGGGTACTGCGGCGGATGCTGGGGCCACCCGGGCGGGTACTGCGGCGGATGCTGGGGCACCTCGGGCGGGTACTGCGGCGGATGCTGGGGCACCTCGGGCGGGTACTGCGGCGGATGCTGGGGCACCCCGGGCGGGTACTGCGGCGGATGCTGGGGCACCTCGGGATGCTGGGGCACCTTGGGTGGGTAGCCTAGCCACTGCTCAGGCTGGAAGCTGGGTTCCTCCTGCTGGGGGACCTTAGGATGTTGGGCCACCTTGGGTGGGTAGACTGGCCACTCCTGGGCCACCGTGGGTGGGTAGACTGGCCACTCCTGGGCCACCGTGGGTGGGTAGACTGGCCACTCCTGGGCCACCGTGGGTGGGTAGACTGGTTCCTCCTGATGGGGGACCTGGGGCAGGAAACCAGGCTCCTTAGGTGGGTAGCTTTGATACTGGGGAAACTCAGCCCCACTGGAAGGATAGCCATCCTTCATGGGTAACCAGGTCATGTATGAAGCTGGTTGACTGCCAGAAACCAGTATTTCCTCATATCCATCATTCCTAGAAAAACCAATGCTCTTGGCTATAGAGTAAATAATCAAGTTATTTTTTTTTTAATTCAAAAGCATATAAAACAGTCTCAACAACAAGCTGACCTTTGACTTCCTCTCTTGTGACAGCAAGCAGGAACAGCAGCAGCAACCTAGAATACACAAATCATGGGAGTTTACCAAACAAAATGCAATTTAAGAAAAAAAGATATTCACTCACCTTATGACAGTTCCCATATCACCAGCTACCCTTGGTAACCAACCCAGTCCCATGTGTCAGTTTCTATCAAATCAACAACAAAGCTAGTCAGAAAACAGTAAAATACAAAGGTTAATCACAAGCATTTTATAGCCTTTCCCTTCTTGTCAAATTAAGTGGACACATGTGTGATGAGTTAAAGGTGGGAGGAGCCAATGACTCTAAAGATCTTCAATACACCACTGCTACCAGAAAATGAATGTGTGAATCTCTGATTTGAGCAAAACCTTGAAAAGTATTTTTTCATCTCTATTTGTGTCCGGTCCACTCATCATGAACAAAAATGACAAAAATGATAACCTCATGTTACATCTTGATTTAATTTGTACCTCGGTTTATCCTTACTACTTTCAAGCTGATAGTAGTAACCTGGCCTGCCCGATCCAACAACCTGCTTTTAATCTTGAATTAAATGGACAACTTTTTATTGAAAATGTGAACTTGTTGTTGAACCTTGAGGGCTGTAGCCTCCTGTGAATGACAGTTGATGAGCTGTTTGGATTTTCCTTCTTAGATGGGCTTAAGACGAGAATCAGACTGTAGGATTATAAGGGCTCAATTTCAAGTGTTAAAAACTAGAGTCTAGATATTTAAATGAATCAAACTCCCCACATCTTAACTGCATGCACTGAAATGAGTTTTTAAATCCAGCAGCAACACCAGCAGCTTTCCTGTTTGTTCCAGAAACATTGATTGAGTTGAGGTTTGGAGGGGCTGACTCAATGAGAACCTGTTACTATTGGCTAACCAGGCTTCCATTAAAATCATAAAATCAAGACTATTATCAGTGATAAAATCATTAACAATGACTTGTTAAGAGATGAACATTTAGCAGGGCCACCTCTGTAAACTTAGTAGAGGGACCTGAACAGAGTGACATCAGCAGTGATGTCATATTAATGCAGCATGACATCTATTATCGAGACACTGACTTATTCTGTTCATTTTAATAATTGGGTTAATTGTGCTACTTTTTTTTCTTGATGGTCCGTTTCAGCTTTCCTGTCAATAATTACGGAACATTATTAAACTCTTCTAAAATGATTCACAGGAAAATCTAAAGGGACCATACAAAAAAACATAAAGACATAAAGATTTGATGAGAAGCGACCAAGAAAGATGACAAAATCCATGCTTGACAGGGAGTTTTTAAAATTCCTAATTACTATGAATATTTTTTTTCACAATGTAGTAATTCCAGTAAATCCAACAGTAGTAATAATAAGTCCAACAATGATTCCTGTCATCAACATCTTTCTTGTCTATTCCTGAATAATCAAGAATCTAAGTCACTGCAGATAAAATCATGTTTTTATTTCCAGATGCCACTTATCTCCAGTAAAACATTAGGGACAGACTGGTATTCTGCAGAAGGTACAGGGACTGGACTCCTGAGGACTGGGGTAAAGTCATTTTCTCTGATCAATCCGATTGTTTGGGGCATCTGGGAAAAAAGCTTGTTTGGAAAAGACAGGGTGAGCGCTACCATCAGTCCTGTCTCATCCCAACAGTGAAGCATCCAGAGACTGTTCATGTGTGGGGGTTGCTTTTCGGTCAAGGGAGTGGGATCTCTTACAATCTGGCCTAAAAGCACAGCCATGAATGAAGAATGGTACCAGAACTTCCTCCAAGAGCAACTTCTCCCAACCATCCAAGGGCAGTTTGGTGATGAAAAATGCCTTTTCCAGCATGATGGAGCACCTCGCCATAAAGCAAAAGTCATAACAAAATGGCTCGGGGAACAAAACATTAGGATTTTGGGCCCTTGGCCAGGAAACTCCCCGGATCTTAATCCCATTGAGAACTTGTGGTCAATCCTCAAGAGGCGGGTGGACAATCAAAAACCCACAAATTCTGACAAACCCCAGGCATTGATTATGCAAGAATGGACTGGCATCAGTCAGGATTTGGTCCAGAAGTTAACAGCATGCCAGGGAGAACTGCAGAGGTCTTGAAAAAGAAGAGTCAGCACTGCAAATATTGACTTATTGCATGAATTATGTGTAATTCTCAATAAAAGCTTTTGAAACTGATGAAATGCTTCTAATTGTATTTCATTATAACATAGAAACACCTGACAAAACCATATAAAAACTCTGAAGCAGCAGACTTTGTGAAAATGTAATATTTGTGTCATTCTCAAAACTTTTGGCCATGACTGTACATCGACAGCCTTCCTCCTCCATCTTCACCACCGTAAATGACTGTTTGACGACTGTGTCTGGTGGTTTACAACCGCTAATGTGCTACCCTTTACTCTGGCCACTGCCGTATACGATCTCAGTGACCAGACTACAGCTGCTATGGGGCAGCTTACTGAACCATTAGTACCATACTGACCCTGGCTGCAGGTATGTGAGTATGTCCCCCAGTCTTTAGTTCAATAAACTGTTACATTGGGGTGTGAGGAAAACCTGCCAGAGTCTATGCTTATCTTTGAAGCAACATATCCTATTTTTATTTTTATTATATGACTTTATAGTGCTAACAGTTTGTAAGAGACTTTAAAGGAATGTGTTTTCTCTGTTTGCATTTCTAGAATAGTTCAAATGTGGACCTAGGAGTGTTGAGTGCAATTTAGAATAAGGAGTTGAAGATATTGCGTTCAAGTGACAGGAAGATTTTTTCAGGGAGTTAATAATGGGGGGCTTGGAGAGCTTGCTGCTGTGTTCTCTGGTAGCTGTCTTGTTGTGGGGTGGGTGGGCAAGGGGTGGTTTTTCCGATGCTAGAATTGGTTTATTAGCCTACACAAGCCACGTACAGCTCATTTTTGGTTCATTATGTCCTTTATGCTCCTGGAGTTTTGACATCATTTGTACTTATCATCCTGCACCTCTAGTTGAAGACAGTGGCTAGATCATTAAACTTTATTAGCTGGAATGTCAAGAGTTTACCCTGTTAAGAGGAGGAGGGTATTTTCATATATTAAACAATTTAAGGCAGCATTCGTGGTTCTGATAGTGCTCGCCTGATGTCACAGTGGACGGGGCAGCATTTCCATTCCTCATTCCAAGCAAAAGCCAGGGGGGGTTTCAATACTTGTTGACCAAAACATCCCTTTTGTGCATCACAATGTTATATCAGATACTAACGGCCGTTTTATCATTGTCTCAGGGAAGTTATATAATACAAAGTTGGTGCTTACCAACATCTATGCTCCAAATGTAGACGATGTGGGCTTTTGTGAACGCTTTTTTCTTCTCTCCCAGATCTGAGCTCATACTCGCTTATACTTGGGGGGGGGGGGGGGGGGGGGGGAGGGGTTAACTGCTGGTTAGATCCCGTGCTGGATCGTTCCTTTCCCAATCCAGACTCAGTTAGTAGGTCTGCATCACTCATTCAGTCCTTTTTTCTAATTTTGGTGTCCAAATAAGAGAGAGTACTCCTTTTTCTCACAAGTCCACCATACCTTCACTTGGATTGATTACTTTCTCATTGACAATGAACTGATACCATTGGCACATTCCTGTGCTTATCAGGGCATAGTGATATCAGATCATGCCCCTGTTGTATTATCTCTGGCGCTACCTGACCTTCCTCAAATTAAAAAACATTGGCGCTTTAATTCAACTCTCCTATCAGACAATGATTTTGTGAAATTTATGGAAGAACATATATCCTTTTTTTTTTTTCAAACAAATATCTCCCCGGATACACCTAGTCTAGTAGTCTGGGATGCTCTTAAGGCGTACCTTAGGGGACAAATGATTTCATACACGTAAATATGAAAAAAAAAAAGGCCCACAGAGAACGATTAGAATTGGCCAACCAAATTAAGGAAATAGACAAACAAGATGCTCAAGTTAAAAACCCTGACTTATATAAAACGCAAGTGGAGCTTCAAACCAAATTTGATTTGGCCTCAACTCATCCCATTGAACGGCAACTCTCAAGAAGTAAGAGTTTGTTCTATATCCAAAAAATCGGGGAAATTACTAGCTAGCTAACCAGTTGAGAGGACTCAAGTCAAAGGGGCATATTACGAATATTAAAATAGAGGATGGTACTGTTACTTCAAATCACGCAAAGATTAATGACACATTCAGGAGTTACTATTCTCAACTTTACACTTCTGAATTCTCGAATAATACTAAATTAATGGATAATTTTTTGAATTAACTAAATATTCCTATGCTCTCCCCCGACAGTAAAATGAGATTAGATGAACCCATAACAAAAGAGGAGATAGATGTTGCTATTTCCTCGCTGCAGTCAGGAAAATTCCCGGGGCCCGATGGGTTTCCCGTGGAATTTTTTAAGGCTTTTTCCTCACTACTCTCACCACAGCTAAGCACAGTCTGTCTGACTCATTCAAGCAGGGCAAGCTTCCGACATCATTTTATGAAGCATGTATCACTCTTATTGCAAAAAAAAGACAAGGATCCAACGGAGTGTTCTTCATACGGACCAATTTCTTTACTAAATGTTAATGTTAAAATTTTGGCTAAAGTTCTGGCTCCAAGATTGGAGAACATCTTACCGTCCGTCCAGTAGCGGAACATGTCACTGCCGGGCCGGGGGCGGGGCACATGACCGGGCCCTTTAAACCCAATAAAGCTTGTGATTACATCGTTTTACAACATACGTACGCCCGCAACAGCGGGACTTACAAGTATTACTACATTTTTGACACATAGCCTAAAGCATTTGAGGAAGAGATCAACACCACGATCAGCAACCATGTCATTTTGAAATCAATCAAACCGTCATGAAGTCTAACAAACCAAGAGAACAACAAAATCATTAGGCTACCTGGCCCCTAATAATATAACAACACAAAGTCAAAGCAGTTCAGCACCACGGGTAGCTACATCATCATTCTGACACCCACTTTAACGAGCAACTTCAACTAATGAGAGCACAGTTACTGTATCAACAGTGGGAACGTTTTGTAAAATTGGCACAGCGGCCCACACGTTCACATACAAACATAGATTCAATATAAAATAGCAGAAGTACTCACCACTATTGAAAGGTTATACGACGAGCTCATCATCTTGTGCTTGCTAAAGTAACCCGACAAAACCGATATGAAGTCTAACAAACCATGAGAACAAAAACATTAGGCTACCTGGCCCCTAATAATAACGTTAGGCTACCTGGCCCCTAATAATAACGTTAGGCTACCTGGCCCCTAATAATAACGTTAGGCTACCTGGCCCCTAATAATAACGTTGGTGGCCGGGCTACTCCGATAACAACAACATTAGCAGTTTAAAACTAACTCGCGTATTGTTTTCTGTGTCAGTGATTGGGAGTAATTGTACCTGTGAATCTGGCTCCCTGACCGCGCTGCCACATTTTGCGGGCTTGACTCGATGCCAACAATGACAGCTTCATCTCCAGGATTGGGACGAACAAAATACGTGTCCAGCTTTTTAAGTTTCGTTTTCTCCTGCGCTCTTTTTTTCCTTTCTTTGCATTTTGTCGCTCCACTTTTATGTTTATATGAACTGCCACTCATAATTACATTAGTCTTTGATCCACCAGCCTCCACTGCGTTGACTCTGTTGACTAGTGACTGATGATGACGCTGATGGACGGCTGTTGATGACGATTTTACCCAAAATACATTTGGAGATCTTGTAACTTTGCACATTGTAAAGTTAATTTTGAGAGTGAACATGAAGCCAGCCATGCAACACAACATTTAATTTACTGTGTTGAATAAAACTACATGACCAAAGTTAGTCTTAAATTTTTTGACCAACCATGATTTATTCTGGCTGGAGAAACCTATATATTACCTCAGACGAAGCACAACTTATTTTGCGCAGAAATGGTTGAATCGACGGATGTGCAAAGTGTAACCGACTTTTAGGGAAAGGCCTGTTTCTTCGTCTTTCACCGGGCCCCCCAGGGCCCGGGCCGTGGGAGTACCGCCCCCCCAGTCCCCCCTGACGCTCCGCCGCTGATTTGTTGAGATTACTAACTGCGCTGCAATCTTCTAATTTACAGGTTGAAAGACGTCTGTGGCAGCGGGCTGGCTGCTGCTTTAACTGAATAGTTTTTCCTCAGTTTGGGCTAATTTTGCAAAATCGGTCCATGGTTTTATTCATGTGTCTATGGGGGTGAAGTTGTCCCGAGATAATGATCTGCAAAAGATTTTACAGGGGTGATGAGTATATGCGGATGTCTCTGGCAGCACATCCACCACCGGGTAAAATCTTTTTGATCATGTGTTAATTAGGTTTATCTGAGTATCTCCTGAGGGGAAGGAATGTTTTTCTTCCCTCCTGAAGTGTTGAAATGGTGAAGCTCTTTCACAGGTCTGTCCTGGATGGAGAACCTGAACATTGGTCCTCATATCAGGGCTCAGGGTTAACCTGAGTCTAACCTCTGAGGGTTGTTGACAGACTTCCTCTGTTGGTGTGGACCACCCAGGAACACGTATCCTTTTTTCAGCTGAGCTGTGAATATACAGAGAATACTGTGTTGGAATTTTTTTTCTGTGCTGACCCAGATCAACTCACAGGTGAAACTGCTTGAACCCTTCCAGCCACTGGGCCTTTACACAACCTACAGCCAGGTGATTGGGTTCTGATTAAGGGCCCCCACTGGGAACTGCTGAAAGGTGAAGGCAAATGGTGCCTTCCAGGTTTGGCTGACCACACATACAGCCATTATCACATAGTGGGGACCTGGTTTCCTGTTGGACACTGTGGGAGAGTTCCCGTATCTGGACTGTGGTTCATGGAGTCCCAAGAATTTCCATTACTGGGACCTTTGACACTTCCTAAACAAGGTTTGAAAATTTCTACAAGATCAAAATTGGAGACCAACAGTTCCACAACTAAGTGATACATCTGTCCACATCACCCATGGCTGCCATTTGAGAGGAATGTGACAGCCACTGAAGTTCTGGTGTCACCAACAGTTGGATTCAATTCAGTTTAATTTATAACATCTTACACTGCCATTTGTCTCCCGGTTGAACGCACAAAAACCTTGCGCACTTGGGGGCGGCGAAAGAGAGGCAAGATGCTTTTACCAGGATGAATTGAACCACGCTACCAGAGAATGAGGTAAATTACTTATGCTGTATTAAGTTAAATACCCTGCTATACCTCTGCATCTCCATGTAGTTTGGTACATAAAAGGCTAACAAATGTCTGTTATAGACACTGTATCATATCAGTTTCCCTTTCTTGCTTTGTATTCCTGTGGCTAATCAGCATGCAGCTGCTAAACTACAGTTTTCCCTCAGGATTTATAATTTTAGTTAATTATATTTGCTGAGGGGTCATGCTCTGGGTCCTTTAAGTACAATGAGAAGAATTAAGTTTTGAATGCTAGCACTAAATTTTCACCCCTCTCAGTGATCTTGTGAAAGTAGAAGTATTGGAACACTATTCGGTCCAGATGTCAAGTTCCTGCTGGGACTCCTGAGCCACCTTGGGTGCTTCAGGATTGCATGCAGATCTATTAACATGAGGCCAGATCTCATTGAAGGGAAAGAGCACAGCCAAGTCAAAGTTTCAGTTGTACAGCTTTATTTTGTCCAACATTGTAGTTCGAAGTCACTGAAATCACAAGAAGAAAACCTCAAATATTGTAGACTTTTAGTAGCTTCATAAAAGTCCAAGTTCGCTAACCTGTTAAGGCATCTTTGCTTAGTAGTGCAGCTTCTGAGGCCTCAAGATTTGGAAGCCAGGCCTCTTTGCACGATAACGTGGCCCCTGCTGAGGACCCTGGGGTGGGTAGACCAGCTTCTCCTTCTCAGGCACCTCGGGCAGGTACTGTGGGGGATGCTGGGGCATCTTGGATGGGTAGCTGAGCTCCTGCTGAGGGGCATTTGGTGGGTAGCCTGGCTGCTGCTGGGTAAACTGGGGACACTGGGGCCACTGCTGGGGGACCTGGGGCACCTTGGGTGGATACCTGGACTCCTGCTAGTGGACCTGGGGTTGCTGGGGCACCTTCGGCGGGTACTGTGGCCACTGCTGAGGACCCTGGGGCACCTTGGGTGGATAGCTGGACTCCTGCTGGGGGATCTAGGGGCCCTTTGGGCGGGTAGCTGGGCTCTTGGGGATGCTGGGGCCTCTTGGGCGGGTACTGTGGCCACTGCTGAGGACCCTGGGGCACCTTGGGCGGGTAGCTGGACTCCTGCTGGGGGATCTGGGGATGCTGGGGCCCTTTGGGCGGGTAGCTGGGCTCTCGGGGATGCTGAGGCCCCTTGGGCGGGTAGCTGGGCTCTCGGGGATGCTGAGGCCCCTTGGCGGGTAGCGTGGCCACTGCTGAGGACCCTGGGGCGGGTACCGTGGCCACTGCTGAGGACCCTGGGGCCCCTTGGGTGGGTACTGTGGCCACTGCTGAGGAGCCTGGGGCACCTTGGGTGGGCTGGACCCCTGCTGGGGGATCTGGGGAGCTGGGGCCCCTTGGCGGGTTGGGAGAGGATGCTGATGCTGGGGCCCTTGGGCGGGTACCGGGACCTGGGACGCTTGGGGGACCCTTGGGGGGGTACCGTGGCCACTGCTGGGGACCCTGGGGCCCCGGGTAGCGGGCTCTTGGGGATGCTGGGGCCTTGGGGGGTAGCTGGGCTCCTGCTGGGGGGCATTTGGTGGGTAGCCTGGCTGCTGCTGGGTAAAACTGGGGACACTGGGGCCACTGCTGGGGGGACCTGGGGTTGCTGGGGCCCTTGGGGGGTACTGTGGCCACTGGGCTGAGGGACTCCTGGGGCACCTTGGGCGGGTACTGTGGCCACTGCTGAGGACCCTGGGGCACCTTGGGTGGGTAGCTGGACTCCTGCTGGGGGGGGATGGGCTGGGGCCCCTTGGGGGTGTAGCTGGGCTCTTGGGGATGCTGGGGCCCCTTGGGCGGGTAGCGTGGCCACTGCTGAGGACCCTGGGGCGGGTACCGTGGCCACTGCTGAGGACCCTGGGGCCCTTGGGTTGATGGGGGCTGGACTCCTGCTGGGGGAGGGGGGCTCTTGGGGATGCTGGGCCCCTTGGGCGGGTAGCGGGCCTGCTGGGGACCCTGGGGCCCTTGGGGGGGTAGCTGGGGTGGGGCCCTTGGGTGGGTACTGTGGCCACTGCGAGGACCCTGGGGCACCTTGGGTGGATAGCTGGACTCCTGCTGGGGGGGGATGCTGGGGGCCCCTTGGGCGGGTAGCTGGGCTCTTGGGGATGCTGGGGGGCCCCTTGGGCGGGGGGCTGGGACCCTGGGGCCTTGGGGGCTTTGGGTGGGGGGCTGGGCCTGCTGGGGTGGTAGGGCCTTGGGATGGACTGGGGCCTGCTGGGGACCTGGGGTTGGGGACCTGGGGCTGGGGCACCTGGGACTGGCCACTGCTGGGGGACCCTGGGGCACCTTGGGCGGGTAGCTGTGGCCACTGCTGACCTGGGGGACCCTGGGGATTGGGGGGCTTGGGTGGGATGGGCTCTTGGGGATGCTCCTGGGGCCCCTTGGGGGGTAGCTGGGGCTTGGGATGCTGGGGCCCCTTGGGCGGGTAGCTGTGGCCACTGCTGAGGACCCTGCTGGGCCCCCTTGGGCGGGTAGCTGGACTCTGCTGGGGCTTGGGGGGCCTCTGGGGATGCTGGGGCCCCTTGGGCGGGTACTGTGGACCCTGCTGGGGACCCTGGGGCCCTTTGGGCTGGGAGCTGGGCTACTTGGGCGCTGGGGCCCTTGGGCGGGTACCGTGGCCACTGGGGGGGCTGGGGCACCTGGGGGGCGGGCCGACTGCTGGGGATCTGGGGCTTCCTTGGGGGGTAGCTGGGCTCGCTGGGGCCTTGGGGTATGCTGGGGCCTTGGGCGGGTAGTGGGCCACTGCTGAGGACCCTGGGGCCCTTGGGTGGGTAGGGGGCTGCTGGGGGGGCCCTTGGGCGGGTACCGTGGCCGATCTTGGGGACGCTGGGGCCCTTGGGGGGTACCGTGGCCGCTCTTGGGGACGCTGGGGCCCCTTGGGCGGGTACGTGGCCGCTCTTGGGGACGCTGGGGCCCCTTGGGAGGGTAGCGTGGCCGCTCTTGGGGACGCTGGGGCCCCTTGGGAGGGTAGCGTGGCCGCTCTGGGGACGCTGGGGCCCCTTGGGGGTAGCGTGGGCCGCTCTGGGGGCTGGGGCCCCTTGGGAGGGTAGCGTGGCCGCTCTTGGGGACGCTGGGGCCCCTTGGGAGGGTAGCGTGGCCGCTCTTGGGGACGCTGGGGCCCCTTGGGAGGGGTAGCGTGGCCGCTCTTGGGGGGCTGGGGCCCTTGGGAGGTAGCGTGGCCGCTCTTGGGACGCTTGGGGCCTGCTTGGGGATGGGCGCTTGGGGGGAGTGGGGCCCCTTGGGAGGGTAGCGTGGCCGCTCTTGGGGACGCTGGGGCCCCTTGGGAGGGTAGCGTGGCCGCTCTTGGGGACGCTGGGGCCCCTTGGGGGGCGGGGCCCTTGGGAGGGGAGCTGGGCTGGGGGACGCTGGGGCCCCTTGGGCGGGGAGCTGGGCTCTTGGGGACGCTGGGGCCCCTTGGGCGGGTAGCTGGGCTCTTGGGGACGCTGGGGCCCCTTGGGAGCTGGGTGGGGTACTGTCGGGCGGACCCTGGGGCACCTTGGACGGGTACTGTGGCCACTGCTGAGGAACTTGGGGCACTTCGAGGGGGTAGCCGGGCTGCTCCTCCTGGGGAACCTCAGGCAGGAAACCAGGCTCCTCCTGCGGAGGGACCTTGGGTGGGTAGCTTTGATACTGGGGAAACTCAGCCATACTGGAAGGATAGCCATCCTTCATGGGTAACCAGGTCAAGTAGGAAGTTGGTTGACTGCCAGAAACCAGCATTTCCTCATATCCATCATTCCTAGAAAAGCCAATGCTCTTGGCTATAGAGTAAATATTCAAGTTATTTACTAAATTCAAAGCATAAAAACAGTCTCATTTAACAAGCTGACCTTTGACTTCCTGTCTTGTGACAGCAAGCAGGAACAGCAGCAGCAACCTAAAATACACAAATTATAGGAATTTAACAAGCAAAATTCATACATACAAATAAAGAAGAAAGTTCTTCACTCACTTTATGACAGTCCCCATATCACCAGTTACCCTTGGTAACCAACCCAGTCCCATATGTCAGTTACTATCAAATCAAAAACAAAGCTAGTCAGTGAACAGTAAGACACAAAGGTTACTCACAAGCATTTTATTGCCTTTCCCTTCATGTCAAATTAAGTGGACACATGTGTGATGAGTTAAAGGTGGGAGGAGCCAATGGCTCTAAAGATCTTCAATACACCACTGCTACCAGAAAATGAATGTGTGAATCTCTGATTTGAGGAAAACCTTGAAAAATATTGTTTGATCTCTTTTTGTGTCCGGTCCACTCATCATGAACAAAAATGAAATAATAAAAATAATAACCTGATGTTACATCTTGATTTAATTTGTACCTTGGTTTATCCTTACTACTTTCAAGCTGATAGTAGTAGCCTGGCCTGCCCGATCTCACAAACTGCTTTTAATCTTGAGTTAAATGGACAACTTTTGAATGAAAATATGAACTTGTGGTTGAACCTTGAGGGCTGTAGCCTCCTGTGAATGACAGTTGAGGTGTTATTTTGATTTTCCTTCCTAGATGGGCTCAAGACAAGAATCACAGACTGTGGGATTATAAGGGCTCAATTTCAAGTGTTTAAAACTAGAGTCTATTAAAAACATATATCAGAATGATATCTGGAGTTCAGACTTTGTGGTAAAATTGTACAAGTGTGTTACTTCTCCTAAAAGGCCATGTGGGATTGTTAGTGGCTGTTATCCTGTTGTATGTTATTATCAGATGTCATAAAATGATTGGAATTTTTTTAAATGACTCTGTTTTCACTTTGACCTCCAAAATACCAGTTTATAGATGTGAGTGAAGACAAAAGCAAATAAAGGCAAAGAAAAATCACGTTCAAAATGATCAAGAAGCACATCAGCAGACCCAAACCTTGGGCCCACTGACGTAGACATGACTTCCATAAAAAGGTGAGCAGTCTGTTTAGTTATATAACGTTTCCTTATAGAAACTGACTCCATTTGAGTGACTCAGATGTGATGGAACCAACTTGCCTTTTCCCTCTTTGTGTCACCACCTGAAACAGACAGAAAGTTCAGAATTAATGTCATGTTTGATCTGTAGGTTACATACAGAGCTCCAGCTGTGTCCTGGAGGTGGATGAGAGGCTGCTGGCTCCATCGCCTATCTGGTTTCTGAGCACCATTCTCGGCCTTGCTCGCTCCGAGGTCCCGCCCGGCCTGTTTATTACATTATTACAAGCTACACATGTCAGCCTTGTGTGTGTGTGTCGTTTATCTCACCTGGTGAGGCCTTTGTACCGTATGGAGACATGTTTCGTCCACATTAAAAATCATGTGTGGGGGGAATTTATGCCTGTTAAAGATAAGGAGAAAGGGAATCTAAAATACTCAACTTTAGAGAATAAAACACATGCATTGGAGCAATCAAATTACCCACCTGTCCATGACTACTGCCAGATTATCATAGACCTCCCCAACAGTCGTTCTATTGAAGCCAGTGGCCCTTCAGAGGGATGTTGCTTCTGGAGTTCGGACAGAAAGCCGGCGACGTGCTAGAAAGCTGCGGAACCACTCTGGACCTGCAGACTGTGTCTCCTTCCAATTGGCAGGCATGGGGACATGGTTCTTGTCTGCATGGGGACATGGTTCTTGTCTGCACGGGGACATGATTCTTGTCTGCATGGGGACATGGTTCTTGTCTGCATGGGGACATGGTTCTTGTCTGCATGGGGACATGGTCTTGTCTGCATGGGGACATGGTTCTTGTCTGCATGGGGACATGGTTCTTGTCTGCATGGGGACATGGTTCTTGTCTGCATGGGGACATGGTTCTTGTCTGCATGGGGACATGGTTCTTGTCTGCATGGGGACATGGTCCTTGTCTGCATACTCAAAGGCCAGTGTGCGGCACTTAGCTGGAGAGAGACCATAGGACTGTTCGGCAGGTTCTTTCAGGTGTTTGGCGAGTTCCTCCTCCATCTCATCTGTGAAAATTCTCGTTGCCATGGCTACTGAGTCTCAGCCCACAGAACCACAGTCCAGGCCCAGCTGCTTCTTTCTTATAAATCTTAGGAGGCTTGGTTTGTCAATATTTCGCTCCTTTGAAACACATCTTAAGGGCCTCTTTTCCTCCATGACCTCAGTGGCCCCAGGTTGTCTTCCTGTTGTATTTCATTGGCATGATTAATTTTTCATTCTGTTTAAGACACAAAAAAACAAAGCTTATATTTTGTCTTATTTTGCCTTGGCACTTGTCTCACTTTAACCCTCCACCACTTTTTTATTAAAACAACTTCTCTGCAAAATTCAGGCCGCAGCACCGCATCATTTTAAAAGGCGATAGTTCGACAATATACGGGATATGAATTTTGTCCGCTTGAATCATTTACTTCTAGCACCAGAGTTAACTATGGTGAAAACCAAAAAATTTACTTTTAAAAATGTATTTTTGTGCAAAACACATGCTTACTACAGCACAGCGGAGTCAGGCTCTTCCTGGCCACGGTGAAAAGGATGAGCCTTGGTAAATGACCACAGCTGCATCCTGTTTCTTAGATACAGGGGGTGTCTTACATTACCCACAATACCCCATTCTCCCCTACCTGTTTTTGTCTTATAATAAAGGCCATTTGGAAGTAAGTTTTTCCTCATATTTTTAATGTACTGTAGAGCAGTGATTCCAAAACTGTGGGCCGCGGCCCTCTGGTGGGCGGTCGAGGTACTGCAGGTGGGCCGTGAGAGCCCATACACACTATGTGTACGGGTTTGCAGCTCAGATTGGAATCAGTTGATTGATCGGTTAAAATGATTAAAGTGATTAAATTAAATAAAGCTTTTCCTGTCATAGTCCCATCATTCAAAGTCAGGTGACCTCAGGTCAGAAAACACTGTCTAGTGACCCCCTGAGGCTGCATTTCATATGTCTTTAATATTTATCTCTTTAACCCTGTATTCCAGTCGTAGTATTTCTTGTTTCTCTTTCATAACGTCAGCACACAGTGCAGCTGTGCATCAATCAGCAACAGCTGTTAGCACTGATCAATCAGTTCCTGCTGCACTGAGGATCATTTAAAAGCAGCACCAGTCTGCACCAGCAGTATCAGTGTTTTCTGAATTTAGCTTCTGGTGTATTGAGTCAGAATGAGGTGAGTGTAAATTATTGAATATGAGTTGAAGTCTGAACTTTATCATCAGGATTGTCTGTGTCTACAGGGTGTTGTGGGTTTCTTTCCTACTGCTTGGAAGCATCGTCTGTCTTCCTCCCCCACAAGGAGGTAAGGTAACACTGATGAAACCACAAACCCAATGACTATGTAAATGACTCTAAAAGCTGATTCTTTATCTCATTTCTCTTCAGGTGGCAACCTCCCATGGTCATACTCAGTATCCACAGAACAAGACACTAAACCTTCTGGACAAGCCAGTGGGTCTGGTGGTTCCAGCAGCTATCCAGGTTCTTACTACAGCACTGCTGGGAGTGTTGGCTCCTCTGGTTATGGACCACAACTGTACAGTGGTCAGGATGGTCAGTCTGGAGCTCCAGGAGGCCAACAGGTTACACAGGAGAGCTGGACCTCACCTGATGGGGAGGAGCCAGTCTTCACTCCTGTAGATGACCAGGCTCAAGTGTACGCTTTCAAGTCTCGGTCCCGCTACGGCAAGAAACGACTCGTGTGGCGTTGGTTCCGCTACACCCCAACTGAACCACTTTATCCCCAGGAGCCAGTATTTCAACACACTGGCAAGACATCTCAACACAGCAAGGGCTTCTGAAGATGCTTCTGGTGAGGCTGCCTCCACTCTACATGTCTCTGTAACTTCTGATGTCTGACCCTCATCTGTCTTGCAGGTCTCCATGTTCTAGAAGAGATGACCAACTGAATATTCAATAAATGGCTTTTTATTGACCATGTGGACTTGCAGGCTTGTAAATTATTTAGCTTGAGATGGACAACTTGCCCTTTAATTGCACCATCATCAGGTTTTAACTGGATAAAGGAAGCTCCGTGCTGCACTGTAGCAGCAACACATGGGGCCCATGTGTGATGCTGGTGTAAGACTAGTGTTACTTGGCATTATTTAAATCAAATGGTGCAGATTATCCACTTATGCATCAAGTTCAGCCTCTTCAGAGAAATGTGTCAGCTGCCACAGGATTTCTGAAATTCAACTTTCACCACGTGAACACAGGTCTCTCCTCCTTTACATAGCTTGAAACTTTTACTCCCCAGCATCAGAAAAATGAGTTTCAGATCAAGAGAAGACATCTAATTTGGGGTTCTTTGCTTGTCTGTGCTCTTCCTGGGCGTGTAGGTGGTGCCAACTGTGCAATGAGCTGAAGTTGAACTGATGTTGCATGGGTGTGTTCAAACTGGGTTAATGTCTTTTAAAAGCACAACTGCTCCATGACTTCATGGTTTCCTACTGGACAGACTTTCAACTTGGGCTTGTTTCCTCTTTTGTATAGTCAAATGTTTCCCATTTATTGTGCTCTGGCTCTCTGTAAAGCACCTAGAGACAATTGGCGTTGTAACAGACATACAAATAAAATTGAATGTCACAGGCCACTGCAGCAAAAGCCTGTCCCAGCATTTACATGACTGGTATCTGGTTGTTTTACTATTTAACATACCATTTGATTAACTGCTTATGTGTTCGCAACTATCGTATTTGTTCATGTGTACTTTCCTTTCACGTAAATGTGCTGCTGCAACACTAACTCCCTTGTGATCTAATGTGAGAGTTGCAGGGGAAAAAAGGATCTGTCAATCACCAGTGTCTGAGTGGATCAGTGCTGGAACTGTTATCTACGTTTTTTATAGGAAGTCCCAGGTTCAAATCCTTGTTGCATCAGGAAAGTCAGCTGGTGACCCTGAACAAGGAGCAGCCAGATGGAAGTTTATCTTGATGTTTGGTGGTTCACATTAACAGATGGGATGTTTGTGATCTGAAGGGAAATGGACCTGTGGAAACTGGGACTTTTCATTTCACAGCTATGTCCAGATGGTGCCAGTACAGCATTTATGATTGAATGTCCTTTATTCTGTAATCCCACATCAGATTGGGCTGATACTCTGAGACATTCCCAGATGGGATCCTCTTAGTCTGATAAGAGTCTTCAGTCCAGAGCTTTTTTGTTCTTTGCTTCAACACTTTAGTTGTATGTTGTGATGAAACACTGAAGTTATGTTAACAGCTTAAAGTTGGAAAGAACCACTGTTAAGATCTCGATAAAATAGGAAGCCTTTTATCTGTGAGAAAGAGCAGCCTTTATGTTCATTATTGTTAATTGTTATGTGCAATTTACTGAAGTCTGAAAACACTTGCTGAGCTGCCAACAAATTAAACAGATATTTATTTCTCTGAAAACCTGTCTTATTTTGTTCCAGTGAAATATTTTTGTCTGAATAAGGTATTGATCAAGTCACACTGTTTGTTTAACCTGATTAAAAGATCATGGAAGTAAATTCAATTAAATGCTTCTAGTTACAAATGCACAATTTTTCTGAAAATAGTCAATAGTGGTCTGGTGTCCCTCTGTGAGGGGAACAAATTTAGCTAAAAAGTTTTGTAAGATACATTGAAATGCATCGAACATCGTTTTATAATCAAATCGTAGCCGTCTGAATCTGAATCCAATCAAACCATGAGCTGCTGAAAGATTCCCACCCTGATTATTGAACTGATGAAACCAAGAAATAAATGTCATGTTTCTGCATGAGCAAAGTCTTTAAAAAGAAAAAACACTTACATTTTAAAATGTGTTAAAACACATTCACATTTAATAATCCAGATACAAATAATAAAAACCACCTGCTGAACTGATGCAGCTAAGAAATAAATGTTAGGTTTCTGCATCAATAATGTAATTATAAGACTGAAAAGTTTTACGTTTTCTTTTATCTGGTGTCAAGAAGAGACTGAAAGCAAAGACCAATAGAAAGTTTAATACAAGGTTTAATATGACATGCAGAATATTTAATCAGCTGAGTGTTACACTGTCTCAACCCCTCAGAGGCGCTGGAGACGATGCACACAAGACTGTCGGACTGTCTCCCTTTTAATAACTCTGTTGTTGTGGTTCTTTTTTTTTCTTTTTTTTAGAAGTTGGTAGCCTAAAAAAATTGATTTAGGATAAGACTTAAGCCTTTTCAGTCAATATTCTTTATTCAGTGAATCTGTGTGAAATGTCAATCATTTATACAATATGTGGTGTTGTCATGACTGAGTAACTGAATAAACTAAAACCTAAACTAAACCATTTATTTTCTTTTTTTGTTAGAAAGAAAAGGAGTAGTAAAAACGATCTTATCCTCTACCTCTGTAGGGGCTCCTAATTCTTCCACCCACAGAAACTGAGAGAACGTGTTAAAGTCACCTTGAAACTCTCTAGAATTTATAAATCAGGTCAGAAATTTGAGGTACTATTGGATTCAGACTTTAACTTTAAAGCAATAACAGCCTTTTTCCATCTAAAAAACATTGCCAGTATCAATGGCATAGTTTTTAAGCCTGATTTAGATTTCGCCTAGGCTGTGAACAGTGATGTTTGCAGGTAAGACTGGTCACTGCCACTTTTCTGTTTACTGTCATCTTGCTTCCACAGGGATTCGAAACAATGAGGACATCTGTGGGATTTGTTGATGTTAAGTTCCACTCTCTGTTCGCTCCAAAAGGACACGCTGACAACTCGATTTCCAATTTGATCAACTTTTATTTCCAACTTCAAGCATTTGTTGGTTTGATTTCAGTTGATCTTCGGTTAAACATCAGGTTGTAAACCTTGGAAACACAGAAACAAAATGTTAACAAATTAAACAAAGATTCCCAACAATGTTTTACAAATGCTTTTAAACTTCTTAATGCTTTTTAACTTTAATATGTTTTAAACTATGTAAAATAGTTTTAATTTTCCTAATAGTTGTTTTAAACCTAATGTTTCTAAACATTTAAATTGCAAACAGGTTTTTAAAAATTGTTTTTAAACACAAACTTTAAAATCCAAATAAGTTTTAAACACTAAACAAATGCATTACTTGTCATTAAGGAATGTTGACATTTTAATTAAATATAACCATTTTAAGTGACTCAAAATGAAATACTCATTTTAAATATTAATGGTTCAATTTGATTAACATTTGAACAATTTAACGAATTAACCATTTAAATGAATTAAAGAATTAACTTAAATCCATTGGACGGAACAAGAAAGTTGAATGAACTGAATTAAATCCATTCAACAATTAGAGTCAAGTAAAGGGAACGAAGAAACTAAGAAAAAATGGCTACGAGCTTGTAGATCGGCTCTTTCCTCTAAGTCTTCTAAACTTTTAACATTGTAAATGTAATTTAAAATGTCCACATTTTAGCAAGGCTTTAAACAAACAATTTTTATCCTTCAACATTGATTTCTGTGGTGTTTTTAAACCTTTTAACTTTTCACTTTGAACCTTTTAACTTAAGCATTTAAGTTGTTAACCACATGCAATCAATGCTCAAAATGAACTCAGAAATGCAGTGGTTCAACTTGAACCCTGTAGCAGTTAAACAAGTAAAGTTACTTAAGCAAATTAATAAAACTTTCAAGTTCAAACTTAAGCATTTTAACCTAGGCATTTCAACCGGCATAAAATGAACAAGAATATTCACCGACCATTGGTGTGTTGGAGAAACTTCTAGAGTAGAGCTTGCGGTTGCTCTTCTCTTGCAATTCGTTTGTAGAATGAATGTGACTGAGAGCCTCCATGACTTTTCAGGTGCACTCAATCGGTGGCCATTTTGCTGGTGAATTCTGGGAATTGTAGTTTACCATGGAGCTGGCCATGTAGTTTTCCCACCATATATGCACAGGATTGACACTTGAACTCCATTTTCGAGTTTCAACTCCACAGTTGAGATTACTAACTGCGCTGCGATCTAACTTACAGGTTGAAAGACGTCTGTGGCAGCGGGCTGGCTGCTGCTTTAACTGAATAGTTTTCTCATTTTGGGCTAATTTTGCATAATCGATCCAATAAAAACAATTCTGTGTTGAGTTTTTATTCTGTGCTGACCCAAATCAACTCACAGGTGAAACTGCTTGAACCCTTTTTTTATAGCATCTTACACTGCCAATTGTCTCAAGGTTGGAACATACAAGATCTTCCACACTGGAGGGGGGGGACCAAAAGGAAAGGCAAGATGCTTTTACCAGGATAAATTGAACCACAGTACCAGAGAATGAGGTAAATTACTTATGCTGTATTCAGTTAAATACCCTGCTATACCTCTGCATCTCCATGTAGTTTGGTACATAAAAGGCTAACAAATGTCTGTTATAGACACTGTATCATATCAGTTTCCCTTTGCTTTGTATTCCTGTGGCTCATCAGTATACAGCTTCTAAACTACAGTTTTCCTCAGGATTTATGATATTTGCTGAGGGGTGCCTTTAAGTACAATGAGAAAAAGTGTTGGATGCTACCACTACATTTTCACCGCCTCAGTGATCAGCATCTTGTGAAAGTGAAGTGTTGGAACACTTGTTTTTCGGCCAGATCTCATTGAAGGGAAAGAGTAGAGCCATGTCAAAGTTTCAGTTGTACAGCTTTATTTTGTCAAGCCAGCATCATAGTTCGAAGTCACTGAAATCACAAGAAGAAAACCTCATATAGTAAACTTTTAGTGGCTTCATAAAAGTCCAAGTTCGCTAACCTTTAAGGCGTCTTTGCTTAGTAGTGCAGCTTCTGAGGCCTCAAGATTTGAAAGCCAGGCCTCTTTGCATGATAACGTGGCCGCTGCCGAGGAACCTGGGGCGGGTAGACCAGCTTCTCCTTCTCAAGCACCTTGGGATGCTGGGGCACCTTGGGCAGGTAGCTGGGCTCCTGCTGGGGGGCCTTGGGCAGGTAGCCTGACTGCTGCTGGGAGAACTGGGGATGCTGGGGCGCCTTGGATGGGTAGCTGGGCTCCTGCTGGGGAACCTGGGGCGCCTTGGGCGGGTAGCTGGGCTCCTGCTGGGGAACCTGGGGCGCCTTGGGCGGGTAGCTGGGCTCCTGCTGGGGGGCCTTGGGCAGGTAGCCTGACTGCTGCTGGGAGAACTGGGGATGCTGGGGCGCCTTGGATGGGTAGCTGGGCTCCTGCTGGGGAACCTGGGGCGCCTTGGGCGGGTAGCTGGGCTCCTGCTGGGGAACCTGGGGCCCCTTGGGCGGGTAGCTGGGCTCCTGCTGGGGAACCTGGGGCGGGTAGCTGGGCTCCTGCTGGGGCCCCTTGGGTGGGTAGCCTGGGTGCTGGGGGACAAGGGGATGCTGGGGCCCCTTGGGCAGGTAGCTGGGCTCCTGCTGGGGATGCTGGGGCCCCTTGGGCGGGTAGCCGGGCTCCTGCTGGGGGACCTGGGGATGCTGGGGCCCCTTGGGTGGGTAGCCGGGCTCCTGCTGGGGGACCTGGGGCCCCTTGGGCGGGTAGCCGGGCTCCTGCTGGGGGACCTGGGGCCCCTTGGGCGGGTAGCCGGGCTCCTGCTGGGGGACCTGGGGCCCCTTGGGCGGGTAGCTGGGCTCCTCCTGGGGCCCCTTGGGTGGGTAGCTGGGCTCCTGCTGGGGCCCCTTGGGTGGGTAGCCTGGGTGCTGGGGGACAAGGGGATGCTGGGGCCCCTTGGGCAGGTAGCCGGGCTCCTGCTGGGGGACCTGGGGATGCTGGGGCCCCTTGGGCGGGTAGCCGGGCTCCTGCTGGGGGACCTGGGGATGCTGGGGCCCCTTGGGCGGGTAGCTTGGCTCCTGGGGCACATTGGGTGGATACTGTTGCCACTGCTGAGGACCCTGGGGCGCCTTGGGTGGGTAGCTTGGCTCCTGGGGCACCTTGGGTGGATACTGTGGCCACTGCTGAGGACCCTGGGGCGCCTTGGGTGGGTAGCTGGGCTCCTGCTGGGGGACCTGGGGTGGGTACTGTGGCCAATGCTGAGAACCCTGAGACGGGTAGCTGGGCTCCTGCTGGGGGACCTGGGGATGCTGGGGCCCCTTGGGCGGGTAGCTGGGCTCCTGCTGGGGGACCTGGGGATGCTGGGGACCCTTGGGCGGGTAGCTGGGCTCCTGCTGGGGGACCTGGGGCCCCTTGAGCGGGTAGCTGGGCTCCTGCTGGGGGACCTGGGGCCCCTTGAGCGGGTAGCTGGGCTCCTGCTGGGGGACCTGGGGCCCCTTGAGCGGGTAGCTGGGCTCCTGCTGGGGATGCTGGGGCTCCTTGGGCGGGTAGCCGGGCTCCTGCTGGGGGACCTGGGGATGCTGGGGCCCCTTGGGCGGGTAGCTTGGCTCCTGGGGCACATTGGGTGGATACTGTGGCCACTGCTGAGGACCCTGGGGCGCCTTGGGTGGGTAGCTTGGCTCCTGGGGCACCTTGGGTGGATACTGTGGCCACTGCTGAGGACCCTGGGGCGCCTTGGGTGGGTAGCTGGGCTCCTGCTGGGGGACCTGGGGTGGGTACTGTGGCCAATGCTGAGAACCCTGAGACGGGTAGCTGGGCTCCTGCTGGGGGACCTGGGGATGCTGGGGCCCCTTGGGCGGGTAGCTGGGCTCCTGCTGGGGGACCTGGGGATGCTGGGGCCCCTTGGGCGGGTAGCTTGGCTCTTGGGGATGCTGGGGCACCTTGGGTGGGTAGCTTGGCTCCTGGGGCGCCTTGGGTGGATACTGTGGCCACTGCTGAGGACCCTGGGGCGCCTTGGGTGGGTAGCTGGGCTCTTGAGGATGCTGGGGCACCTTGGGCGGGTAGCTGGGCTCCTGCTGGGGGACCTGGGGCACCTGGGGTGGGTACTGTGACCAATGCTGAGGACCCTGGGGCGGGTAGCCGGGCTCCTGCTGGGGGACCTGGGGATGCTGGGGCCCCTTGGGCGGGTAGCTTGGCTCTTGGGGATGCTGGGGCCCCTTGGGTACCTTGGGTGGATACTGTGGCCACTGCTGGGGGACCTGGGGCACCTTGGGCGGGTAGCTGGGCTCCTGCTGGGGGACCTGGGGCACCTTGGGCGGGTAGCTGGGCTCCTGCTGGGGGACCTGGGGCACCTTGGGCGGGTAGCTGGGCTCCTGCTGGGGGACCTGGGGCACCTTGGGCGGGTAGCGGATTCGTTCCTGCTGGGGGACCTGGGGCACCTTTTGTTGGTAGCCTAACCATTGCTTGGGCAGGTAACCTGGTTCCTCCTCAGCAACCTGGGGATGCTGGGGCACCTTAGGCGGATACTGTGGCCACTGCTGGGGGACCTGGGGCACCTTGGGCGGGTAGCTGGGTTGCTCCTTCTGGGGGACCTGGGGATGCTGGGGCACCTTAGGCGGATACTGTGGCCACTGCTGAGGAACTTGGGGCACCTTGGGCGGGTAGCTGGGTTGCTCCTCCTGGGGGACCTGGGGATGCTGGGGCACCTTGGGCAAGTGGCCAGGCTCCTCCTGCTGAGAGACTTTGGACGGGTAACCTTGCCACTGCTGGGGGACCTTGGGTGGGTAGCTTTGATACTGGGGAAACTCAGCCCTACTGGAAGGATAGCCATCCTTCATGGGTACCCAGGCCAAGTAGGAAGCTGGTTGACTGCCAGAAACCAACATTTCCTCATGTCCATCATTCCTAGAATACCCAATGCTCTTGGCTATAGAGTAAATATTCAAGTTATTTACTAAATTCAATAATATGAAAATATAAACAGTCTTATTTAACAAGCTGACCTTTGACTTCCTGTCTTGTGACAGCAAGCAGGAACAGCAGCAGCAACCTAGAATACACAAATTATAGAAATTTAACAAGCAAAATTCATACATACAAATGAAGAAGAAAGTTCTTCACTCACTTTATGACAGTCCCCATATCACCAGTTACCCTTGGTAACCAACCCAGTCCCTTGTGTCAGTTACTATCAAATCAAAAACAAAGCTAGTCAGCAAACAGTAAGACACAAAGGTTACTCTCAAGCATTTTATAGCCTTTCCCTTCATGTCAAATTAAGTGGACACATGTGTGATGAGTTAAAGGTGGGAGGAGCCAATGACTCTAAAGATCTTCAATACACCACTGCTACCAGAAAATGAATGTGTGAATCTCTGATTTGAGAAAAACCTTGAAAAATATTTTTTTCATCTCTTTTTGTGTCCGGTCCTCTCATCATGAATGAAAATTATAAAAAATAATAACCTGATGTTACATCTTGATTTTATTTGTACCTTGGTTTATTCTTATCAATTTCAAGCTGATAGTAGTAGCCTGGCCTGCCCGATCCAACAAACTGCTTTTAATCTTGAGTTAAATTGACAACTTTTGAATGAAAATGTGAACTTGTGGTTGAACCTTGAGGGCTGTAGCCTCCTGTGAATGACAGTTGAGGTGTTATTTTGATTTTCCTTCCTAGATGGGTCAAAGACAAGAATCACAGACTGTGGGATTATAAGGGCTCAATTTCAAGTGTTTAAAACTAGAGTCTATTAAAAACATATATCAGAATGATATCTGGATTTCCAAATTTTGGTAAGTTCAGACTTTGTGGTAAAATTGTACAAGTTTGTTGCTTCTCCTAAAAGGCCATGTGGGATTGTTAGTGGCTGTTATCCTGTTGTATGTTATTATCAGCAATTGTATGTTACTCCATTAATTGTATGAAGATGTCATAAAATGATTGGAATTTTTAAATGACTGTGTTTTCACTTTGACCTCCAAAATACCAGTTTATAGATGTGACTGAAGACAAAAGCAAATAAAGTAAAACTCAAGTTTCTTTGGGGGGGACAAAGAAAAAAAATCCCATTTAAAATGATCAAGAAGCACATCAGCAGACCCGAACCTTGGGCCAACTGACGTAGACATGACTTCCATAAAAAGGTGAGCAGTCTGTAACGTTTCCTTATAGAAACTGACTCCATTTGAGTGACTGAGAAAAAAAATACATTGCAATTATTTCAGTTATTATCTGTTATGATCCTGTTTGTTTTATTTTGTGAAGCACTTTGGGTTGCATTTTTAATGTATGAAAAGTGCTATATAAATAAAGTTTGATTTGATTTGATATTACTGCAGCATGACATCTATTATAGAGACACTGACTTATTCTGTTCATTTTGATATTTGTGTTAATTGTGCTACATTTTTTTCTTGATGGTCAGTTTCAGTTTTCCAGTCAATAATCACAGAAGATTATTAAACCCTTTAAAATGATACACAAGAAAATCTAAAGGAACCATTGTAATTTGTAAATTCGGGTATATCTTATTTATAATTATATACACTATAATGTGTTCTAGTGAGGCAGTTAATCAGCAGTTAAACAATGTACTAGACTACGACAGAGGTGCAAAGTTGGTTTATTCTCCAGTTTGTATACAAAATCGAGAGGTCATTTAACTCACATCACAGAATGCAGGATGATCAAAAATGACAAATTGCCAATAGGAAACAGCCATCTTTAAACATCACATGAAAACATCAGGACCTTAGGATAAGTTCTCTAGACCAGCCTTTCTCAACCTTTTTTCAGTCACAACACCTTTCAAAAGTGAATAAAATCTCACGACACCCCAGAGTAAAATATAATCCAAAACCACACTGCATCGCTCCGACTGTAAATGCATACGCCCCGTTTATTTTGTTTAAATAACCTGAACAGGATAACTGCACCAGAGTAGACCTCAGCAGGAAAGCTTCTTTTCATCCGTGATGTGCTTGCTTCCATCCATCATCCTTGTATTGCCTCTTTTTAGCCTTATCGCTAGCAGCTACCTTTGCTACCTATGGAGCAGATTCAGAGCTGATGGATGAAGGCTTGATGAAGAAGTCGGCTCCTCTGTGATGTTCCGTTTCCTGTGGGGCTTTTCTTTTTAGAAAACGATCCATGATGCTGCTAAAAAGTTCTCTTTGCTATCTGTGAAATCAAATTCCAGCGGTTAAATGATATTACGATGTAAGCTAACTTGGCAGTTACCTTGACCTTACGCTGACCCCGTACTGACGTTGTTAACTGTTGACATTGGGAAATGGGCATGTGAGACATATTTTTATTATCAATTTCATGTCCAATATGTATCTTATTTATTTATTCATTCATTCATAGGCAAAAAGTATGTATTTATGTATGCATTCATATATTTATACAGCGTTACCTCTACTTATGAAATTAATTGGTTCTGGAAGTAGTTTCGTAACCTGAAAATTTCTTAAGTAGAGACGCGTTTTCCATGTAAATGCCCTAATCCGTTCCAAGCCCCCCAAAATTCAAACATCATTTTTTTTATATAAATAATACATGAAATGACATAGAAAACCTGTAAGAAATACATGTTAGAACTAGAAAAGCACTCAGACCTCCACTAAACGCAACAATTATCGAAAATTTGAAAGTGATCCAGAATCGAGGATTTCTTCCGGATCACACCCAAAATGAAATCAGTCTTCCTTTTAACATTTCTGAAAACTCAATCCAAAAATCAAAATCCATCCATAACTTTTTGAGTGATCTTGAACACAGACAGGCAGACAGAGGTAAAAATTGTTGGTTTATCTGGGTTGCTGGGTTACGCTTATACAGACAAGGGACCCTCCTAGCGAATGGGATGTCAGGAAGATGCTAAGCGATAGCCAATGGTAGAGCAGCTTGGACGCACAGCTTTCAAACCGAGATACAGAGCCAACAGCTATGTTTATGTTCGGTAAACTCTGGGAGCTGCAAGTAGCAGCGCTACTGTATTTCTGCCTTTCGTATCCTGAAATTTCTTTCGTAATGAGAGGCAATATTTTCCCTTTGAGGTGATTCGTAACCTGAAAATTTCCTATGTAAAAACGTTCGTAAGTAGAGGTACCACTGTATATGAAATGTCAGAATAGGTCATTTTTTTGACGACACCCCTGAAGCAGCCAGACGACACCCCAGTGTGCCCCGACACCCCGGTTAAGAAAGGCTGGTCTAGACGCCTACATGTCAAAACATAGCAGACTTAGTGGAGCCAAAATGATAAACAGAAGCGATGGCCCTCAACAGACCAGAATCTAGAGTATAAGTCATGGACTTTTGAACCAGCATTATACAATAAGGCCCCAAAATGCAGTTTTAATATTACAGTCCCCACTTTTTGTTTTTGCACCCCATTTTCTTTGCATATTGTTAGATCCCCCCAGGTGACGGTTTCAGTCTCTAACCAGCAGAGTCTGTCACCGGGACCAGCTCTGCATCCTTCGGGCTCAAAGTTGCAGCCTCGGGGGGGTTCACCTCGCTAGAATTCCTCAACTTTGTTTAAACTTTGTTTAAGATTCGCCTAGCTCTCACTGCATCAATCCATCCAAATGTCTACCCCGCCTACTCTGATAACTACCCTAAAGGAATAGTCTGGCTTTAGGTACTGTTATCAGCCACATTCGTTGACTGCAGCTCCCCCCTTATGATCTAGGCTCTTGTTACCGGCTAGGTTAAGTTTAGTGGCTTGGACAGCAAGCCCCAAGGGTCTGTGATAATAGTGGGCTAGAGTAACCAATCAGAACCTGTGTTGTTATGCAGAGACACACCTGTGTACACTTGTGGGGACAGTTTCAATATTAACCACAACGTCTTGTGTTAATTTTATATTTATTAAACAGGTTAGCAGGGTTAAGCAACAGCATTTCATTGATTAAACATTGATCAAACTTTGATTGAACATTGGAAAACAAACTAATACTCCACAATAATGCCACAGCTGGCAACTCCGTTCTGTGTTAATTCAAGCCGTGGCTTGTAATTCCAGTTATTTCCATGGAATCCTGGCTGGTTGGAAGTACTGTAATTTATAATTCCAATCTCATTCATTTGATTTGATTCAGGTTGGTTTGGTGTGAGCTGTGGCTTATAATTCCAATTTCATTTGTTCATTTGAATGGATTCAGGCTGGTTTGTTATGGGCAAGTGGCCAGATTGTTCTTATCCAAGGCTGTGAAGCGAGGTGTCGAGGCAGGTCCTTCCAATAACAGGGTGGGTGTTCTTGGAACTCTGGTATCCGGCTCCTTCTCCTCTCCTGCAGTGAGCTAGGGAAAATCTGAAAGCTCCGAATATGTTCCTCAAAAATTGGGAAAATAGTTATTCCGTTCCGAACGTCTTCTTTCTCTGTTCTTGTCTTGAAGAATAAATTTCCCAGTAAAATTCCTTGAGGTGGTTAGCTCCTGGTCCCAGCTGATCATCCTTCGAAGAACCCTCCACAGAATGAACGCTATTTCTCTCAAAACCTCCACTTTTATGCCCACTGGCTGGCCACGCCTGACTTGATCCAGCCCCCAAAGTCCTTGTTTATTCAGGATTCACACGTCCTGATTGGTTTCACACAGTAGGGCGTGCATAGTCATATTTACATACCATTCACGATTGGTTTTCCAGTGGCATGCGTAATCACATTAACAGAGTATCGTTCTGACTGGTCCACGTTCACAGTCTTACATAACCAACCCCCTGCCTGAAGCTTCAAGGCTATTCGTCCCCGGTTATCTCTCGCCATCGCATGCTAACAGCGGCTACTCAGCTGTATGTATGTAGGAGTGAGTCCCCTTATCTTGTCAAGAGGGGTGTACCACGAAGCAAGTTCGACACAGCCAGGCTTTCTTTGGGTGAGCTGGCTTAACAAACCTGAAACTCGCCATCAGAGATAATTGGTACCACGACGGTGGTTATCAACTATCTTTGTTAACCGCGGCTTTCTGCTTTCTGCTCTGTGCGTGTTCACATAAAAGGGGGCGTTTGACGCGTCATTTGACGCCTATTCCGGATAAAATGGATAGATTGCGGTCCGTATATTTCAGTCAGGAGGAGCAGGTTTTAATAATGCAGGGCTATGAGGATTTCAAAGTAATCTTTACGGCCAAAAGCAACACTGTTGGTGCGAATAAAGCCAGAGAGGAGTGCTGGCAAATAATTGCAGATCGTGTAAATTCTTAAGTTATATTTATTTCACCACTTAATGCACCTTAATTAATCTCCCTCCCTCTTTTAGAGCGCTTAAACTTTAAACTTAATGCAGCAGATTTAAACATTATGTAGGTCTGACTGTCCCATTATTAATGATAAATGAAAATCACTTTAGTTTTTTGCTAAATCTATGTGAAATTAATTTAATATTTAATATTATCTGTGATACCAATATACACTCACCGGCCACTTTAATAGGTACAGCTGTGCAATCTAATACAATCCAATACAAATGCTTTGCTATAGTCTACTTTTAATAAGCTTCTACATTTTCAGTTTGTTAACATTGTCAGAAAGGTAATAATAGATAATTCTACTTTATGTTTATTATTGAAGAAGATTGTGTTACATTGAAAAGTGTACCTAATATTTGCCCCCCTCAAATATGTTAATGGAGTGGACAAAATATTAGAAACAGTTTTCAATATAATGCAGCCCAATACACCAGCAGCTATATAATACCATATAGACTAACCAGATTTTAATGGGTGTTCTAATAGCTGTGGTACCAGCACTACAAAAAGAATTGGATGCAAATCAAGACCAAGCACAAAAATATAATACCACAGATTCCAGAAGTTGGTCAACTCCATGCAACACAGATGTGAAGCGGTTCTCAGAAACAGTGGCTATACAACTAAATATTAGTTTAGTGATTCATAGGAATGCTGAATCCTGGATATTTTTCAGTTTATACAGTAAATATTTGAGTTTGTAAAGTAAAATGCAGACACTACTATTTTTTTGAACAGCCCAATGTTCATTTTTCTTCATTTTCTGTAAAGTGAGTAAAGAATTTCTGCTTTTTTCTTCATGTTTTGATTTAGAATATAATGTGCAGTGTTCCCAATGCATGGAAATAAAAACCATTATAAGGATTTTGGGCTTTACTCAATTTTTTGAACAGACTGCTATTATTTTGAACACAACTGTATATGGCTCTAGCAGATTACAAATGTAACGTATTCCCTCAGCTGGAAATCTATATCGTTCATAGAGAATATCGTCATGGGAAGCCAGCGGATCAGTCCGGTCTCTGAATACTCTCTCCCTCCCTAAAGATCCTCGCACAATCCTGGCGCTCAGGTCAAAGGGATTGGGTGAAAGTGAAAGGGTGGCGCTTTTTATAGCTGATTTAAGCCTAAACTCTGCACATAACCTGCTCCGGACCAGGTTAAGCTTGCAGAGTAAGTTACCATGGTGATCTAGCCAGGTTAAAAGAGAGCCACCTTCGTGGTACTGGAAATCCTGGCTTTAGACTCAACATACCTCGGTAACCCTCTAATCTCACTTCGTGGTACACCCCTAAGGTCTAGAAGCACATAGAGTTGTTTTGAATAATCCAGTTTAACTTTTCTCCTCAAAAGAAATGTAGCTTATTTATCAAAGGATTTGTTACTTAATTAACAACCTGCATTTATGCTTTATTTCATTGGTTTTAGTACCATCCAACTCTCGTTCTTTTTTAAAGGGGACTCGTTTTGTTTACATTCAACACGCTCCACACAGAGCCGGCTGTCCTCTTTGTTTACATTCCACAACAGTACATATAACACTCACTCTGCATTCAGACACACTGAAATGATCACTTATGTCACAGTTAGAAAATAGTCCTTAATATTTCTTCAACATAATAGCAAAGATGATTCCAAAATCTTATGGATCACTCGACCCCCTCCTTGGGATCATCTTCGGCTCATTCCCCCTGCACTGGAATGATCAGTATTACCATTTCTTACTGATTTCCTGCATTACTAAATTTTACTATAGTCCTTACCATTATTGATTAGAAATCACAAGTCCCAACAGTAATATTTATCATAACAACCCCATTAATCATTACATGATTTCATTAACAAAGATTTTTTTACAACAGTTCTTACCATGTTGATTAAAAATCACAAGTCACAATAATCATTACATTTCCGTAACAGATTAATGATCACAATCAATAGGCATGACAATAATCATTTAATCTCATTTGACAAGCTTATCTAGATCACAGTAGTAGAGCACGCGGTTCCCACCCAAAGGGGCCCAGCCCACAACTGCGAGCTAAACAGGGAATAATGAAGCGCAGTCTACTAAATGTGACCCCTCTTAGCAGCCAAACACCCGTCCCCACTATGTGTACGGGTTTGCAGCTCAGACTGGAATCAGTTGATTGATCGGTTAAAATGATTAAAGTGATTAAATTTGGAGTTTGAATTTTGAATTTTAGTATAATTTAGATAGCCAGATTCAAGAAATAAGAGGAACGGCAAAAGACCCCTTAGAGGCTAATTAGTCTAGACTAGGCCAAAAACCCAGCAGGAAAAAAAAAACACAATACTATCTAAGCAAAGAACATTCAATTCTCAAAAGCACCCGCAGGTGCACCACCCCAGTTGATGTCGGGGAAGGGATCAGATCTCTGATCACGCAAGAAAGATGTTGTCATTGCTTTTAGCATCATGTGGCGTAAACATGGAATCACAGATGAAAATAAAAGGAAGAAACGCAAGATTCAAAGAGAATAAAGCTTGACTGGAGTAAATACCACCAAAACACAACATGATCGCAGCAGGCCTCTCCTACAACAGACAGACACCCCCCCCCCCTTGCCCAGCGAGGAGCTGGTCTAAACTAGGGATGTTCCTGGCGACTAATTTCCCTGTCGACTAAACGAAAATTTTAATTAAGACTAGTCGACTAGTCTAAAAAAAAGGAAAACACTCAGAAAACAGTGTAAATTTAGCACAATTTATAGAAACATCGAAACAGAATTTGGAACATTGTCCCAACAAATAATGTGTGTAACAAGAGTTCTTTTAGCCTTTAATCAAAATGTTCAACAACCATGTCGGATTTTAAATGCCGCTGAATTATGAGACACTTTGCACCGTGCAGTATGAATGAATGTGACCATGAAGGCAACTCAGTCAAACGTTAACCACCAAAATAAATAAATTGCCTCTGACACATTGAATCTTGCAGATTATCCGACAAAAAATTATAGCTTTAATTCACTTTCAAGTTAATAAAACATCTAAATTATAATTAAATTTCAACCAAAACGAGCAGCATTTTGCACCGTGCAGTATGAATATAAACCCTGCACATCCGACAAAAACTCACTTAAAGTTAACAAATAATGTAACATCTAAAAAAGATAAATTGCTGCTGAATTATTAAGCTCTATGCACAGTTCAATATGAGTGTAAAATTAAACAAACATCTAAAATCTCTCAGACCGGACGGGAAATCACGTCTCCGGGTAAACAATGTCAAATCGGCCTAAGTGTGGCAAGCACCGCTAGCATTAGCACCGCTAGCATCAGCAGCCGTCGTCTCGTGCAGATTAACATCCAAATGCTTTAGGTGGAATGTGGTTGCGCATTGCTCCAGTCGAGTGATTGTATGCCAGTTGTCTCTGACACAGTCTACATACTACCTTGTTTTCATTTTCTAGATTAAAGTACCGCCAAACCGCGCTGGTTTTGCGAGAGACTATCTTCCCACCGTGCCGTTTTAAAACTCCAGTCTACTCGAGCATTGCTGTGGAGAGGGGGGCTGCTGTCTGACGGCTCTGTAGCTCCGACTAGTGGCGGCTGTATGACAGTTAAGCGGTCTTGTACATGAATAAAACACAAATTGGTTTAAACGACTAATATTTCTGGTGCCGACTAAAAAGTGGGCGGACGTTTAATCGGTTAGACGACTAATCGCGCGCATCCCTAGTCTAAACCCAAGCGCTTTGCAGGCCCACGACACACAGGACCTGAACTCCAACTGAGAACCTCTGAAGTACTCCAGTTAACATCGTGGACATCGTAGACTTTTACAAAGTCTACCACCATCTGACCTTCTGCATTCCTAACCTGAATACCAAACCTGTCCATCACTTCCTCATCACCTCTGTTTCCTTCTCCAACATGACCATTGAAGTCTGCTCCAATCACTACTCTTTCATCTATAGAGATCCTCTGCATCACTTCACCACCTCAATCCACAAATTCTCTTTTTCTTCTAACTCACATCCTAACTTTGGGGCATAACCACTAACTACTCTGAACATCACTCTTTCAGTCTCTATCTTCAGACTCATCACTGTGCATGAGTCCAGAATTCAGTGCCAGGAGTTATAGACAGATCTTTTTTTCCCCTTTTATTGATGGGAGGGACATAGTTTTGTCTGAATATACCTGGTCTCCTGAACACACAGAATATCCACCTTCCTCCTCTGGATCAACCAACTCTCTAGCTTTTCCTGTCATAGTCCCAACATTCAAAGTCAGATGACCTTCCTGACCTAACCCTCAGGTCAGAAAACACTGTCTAGTGACCCTCTGAGGCTGCATTTCATATGTCTTTAATATTTATCTCTTTAACCCTGTCTTCCAGTGATAGTATTTCTTGTTTCTCTTTCATAACGCCAGCACACAGTGCAGCTGTGCATCAATCAGCAACAGCTGTTAGCGCTGATCAATCAGTTCCTGCTGCACTGAGGATCATTTAAAAGCAGCACCAGTCTGCACCAGCAGTATCAGTGTTTTCTGAACTCTGTATTATTGAAGATATTTGACTTCTGGTGTATGTATTCAGTCAGAATGAGGTGAGTGTAAATTATTGAATATGAGCGGAGGTCTGAACTTTATCATCAGGATTGTCTGTGTCTACAGGGTGTTGTGGGTTTCTTTCCTACTGCTTGGAAGCATCACCTGCTTTCCTCCCCCACAAGGAGGTAAGGTAACACTGATAAAGTCTCAAAGACTGTGTAAATGATTATAAAAGCTGGTTTCTTATTTCTTCTCAGGCAGTGCTGGTAGTTACCCCCCATCGTCCTACTCTGTATTCTCAGAACAAGACACTAAACCTTCTGGACAAGCCAGTGGGTCTGGTGGTTTCAGCAGCTATCCAGGTTCTTACTACAGCAGCTCCAGTACTACTGGGAGTGCTGGCTCCTCTGGTTATGGACCACAACTGTACAGTGGTCAGGATGGTCAGTCCGGAGCTCCAGGAGACCAACAGGTTACACAGGAGAGCTGGACCTCACCTGATGGGGAGGAGCCAGTCTTCACTCCTGTAGATGACCAGGATCAAGTGTACGCTTTCAAGTCTCGGTCCCGCTACGGCAAGAAACGACTCGTGTGGCGTTGGTTCCGCTACACCCCAACTGAACCACTTCATCCCCTGGAGCCAGTATTTCAACACACTGGCAAGACATCTCAACACAGCAAGGGCTTCTGAAGATGCTTCTGGTGAGGCTGCCTCCACTCTACATGTCTCTGCAACTTCTGATGTCTGACCCTCATCTGTCTTGCAGGTCTCCCTGTTCTAGAAGAGACGACCAACTGAATATTCAATAAATGGCTTTTTATTGATCATGTGGAAGTGCAGGCTTGTAATTTCATTTAGCTTTAAATGAACTGGGGAGATGGACAACTTGCCTCCTAATTGCTGGATAAAGGAAGCTCAGTGCTGCACTGTAGCAGTAACATGATGCATCGCAGGAGTATCTCCACCAAAGATGGCATGGGGCCCATGTGCAACACTCAAGTCTAAAATGGTTGTTACGCATTTGTAAAATGGCGCAGATTATCCACTTGTGCATCAAGTTCAGCTGCCACACAGGATTTCTGATATTAAACTTACACTACATGAACACAGGTGTTTTTTTTTTTTTTTTTTTTTTTTTTTTTTTTTTTTTTTTTTTTTTTTAAAAACATAGCTTAACTTTTTTCTCAAAGGCATAAACTGCCTTAAAATCAAGGGACATCAATTCACTGTAAGCAAATGAGAAGAGAACTGTTTGGGAGATGAATACAATCTGATGGGTTTCTTGGTTTGTAGAAAAGTGCAATAAGGTGAAGTGAAATCACTACTGTCATAGGTGTTAAACTGGGTTGAATTTGAAAGTGCAACTGCTCCAAGACTTGGTTTCATTTGCATGGACGGACTGGTTCATCTCCATCTTTAAACGAAACGGAAAACATTTCCGTTCAGTAAAGACTACAGTTAATCTAAATGTGTGTTTGTGTGTGGGGGGGCTAATAGTTATAGCCATAGTTGTATCTCAGACTAGAGTAGGCTTGTCTTAATCACAGCTTCGTCATAGTTATGCTGCTATAGGCCTACGCTGCAGGGAGACGCCAACATGATCTGAGTGGTGTCTCCACTGCTCTTTTCCTTCCCCTTCCTCCTCCAGCTCATTCATAATTACTTGGGAGCACCTTGTTACTGTAACTGCTCCATATTCTTTACTTTCCTGTGGTTTGTTGTGCTGTTTTGCCCCCCCCCCCCCCCCCCTTTTTTTTTTTTTCAGTGTATTTCCAGGCCAGAGTTTTCTGGGTTTCATGCTGACTTGCAGTTCCATCCTCTGTCCATCCCGGGGTTCTCCTCCACTTGTGTTTGGGTGCCGACTGGCGTGGTGATCGGCGACCTGGTCCTCTGGCCATCTCATCCCAGTGCTGCTGCCTCCATCTGTTTGTTTATATGGTCATATTTAGTCATTTGTGTGCTCTCCTCTCCCTGTCCTCCATCCTCTTTCTGTCCTGTCTCCCCTCTTTTCTTTCTTTACCCGGATGGCCTTCAGCAGGAAGGTCCCCCCATATGAGCCAGGTCCTGCTCAAAGTTTCTTTCTCTTAAAGTGGAGTTTTTTCTTGCCAATGTTTGGCTTAAAGGTTTTTTTCTCCCTCTGTGGGAGTTTTTTTTTTTAACTTGCCATTATCCTTGATTTGATTTGATATAATTTTAGTTAATATTTGCTCGGGGGTCATGATCTGGGTCTCTGTAAAGCACCTAGAGACAATTGACATTGTAACAGACGCTATACAAATAAAATTAAATTGAATTGAATTGAACCGGGACTTGCTTCCTCTTGTATTCTGACAGGCCACTGCAGAAAAACCCTGTCCCAGTGTTAGATGACTGGTTTCTGACTGTCATCTAGCATCTTTACATTAACATGCTAACTGTGTGTTCAGAACAAACATTTGTTCATATGTATATTTTCCATTTGTAAATTGTGCTGCTGCAACACTAACTCCCTTGTGGGATCTCTAATGTAAGAGATGTAGGGGAAAAAGGGATCTGCCTGTCAATCACGTGTCTGAGTGGATCAGTGGTGGTGTTGTTATCTACCTTATAGGAAGTCCCAGGTTCAAATTCCTGATCCGTGGAAGGTGGGACTTTTCATTTCACAGCTATGGTAAGATGGTGCCAGTATAGCATTTATGATTGAATGTCCTTTATTCTGAGATCCCACATCAGATTGGGCTGATACTTGGTGAGACATTCCCAGATGGGATCCTCTTAGCCTGATGACAAGAGTCTTCAGTCCAGAGTTTTTCCTTCTGCAGGAGATGTCATGGCTCAGTGGAGCACACCTCTATCAGAGGGGGTAGATCAGCTCCTGTCCCGACAGAACATGCAAATTTGCATCACACTTTAGTGATGTTACGAGGCGTGCCGAGGCTTCGAAGCGTGTATCGAGTAATGGAGGGGGCATTTCCGGGAAGCGCGTATCAAGGCTTGCTTCGTTTAGGGGAGGAGGCGAAAGCGATGACGTCCGAAGCTTCGCTGCCCGGCTGTACCACGTGACTGCTTTGAGAAATGGTTCAGATTTGGGCGCAGGGTTTGACAGCTTTATAAACGCCACAGGCTCCATTTAAAATGTGGGTTTTTGTAGGTGAGTTGCAGTCAGTTCAGAGTGTGGATAGAGTTTGGATAGCTTGGATACTAGAAGCGTTTATATAGTTGGTGGCAGTTCAGTTTGGAGAGTTTAGCAGAGTTTAGGAGAGAGAGAGAGAAACAGTAGATTTAAGAGAGTGAGGACAGGATAGGAGGAGGATGGAGCCAGCTCAGAAGAGGATTTCCCCCATGTGGGAACATTTTGACTTGATTAGTCCAAATAACGTAAGCTGTATATACCATTATTTTAGATGCATTAGCTGGGGCGCCGAAAAGGGGGGGTAAAGGATACGGATTATAGGGGCCCATGATTGAGGGGGGCCCAGAGAGGCCCCTAATGATAATCAAAAATAGCATCAACAAATTTCGCCGCTGTGTTGGGGGGCCCTGTAAAGATTCTTTTCATGGGGCCCAAAATCCCTAGCGGCGCCCCAGTGCATTAGGTTTGCTTAGGAAAAACTGTACATGATGGCACAAGCATTTTTTGTGCAGCCCAGCATCCTCTGTGCCATGTGAAAGGGTGTTCTCCAAGGCTGGAGACATAGAGTCTAAAAAAAAAGGAATCGGTTAAAAACAAAAACTGTGGTAAAATTGCTATTTCTGAATAAAAATGCATAAAATTACCCCTTTAATGGTCATCATTGTCCAAGTTGCACAAGCATATTCAGTGCCCCCCCTCCGTAGTTCCACAAGCACTTTCATTGTTCTCTGCCCAAATAAGCTCAGGTCATTTTCTTAAAATGACAAAAGAAATTGCACAACATGCTGTATCATATACTACTTTGGGAAACAGATTACATTCAAAGAAATTATGCACTTGATCATTTATGTAGACCAATTATTTGGTCATACACATTTTGTTATTCACAGTCATTTGCAAGAGCCATAACTGATACATAAATTTAATGCATCACATTTTAAGATTCAGATGGCTGTGATTATAAACCTGACCAGTAGGTGGTTTCATGTGCATTTGAAGTTTCAAGAAATGAACCCTTTCTAGAACCAACTGGCTGAAGTGGAACAATGAGTCATCTTGCCATCACTAACACACTCGCTTCACAGTGCAATAATTCAGTTACCTTTTACTTCATGCAGCTGTGATCAAGTAAAAGCCAGATTATTTTCTGTACTCAGGATTTTGAAGTCATAAGTCTTGTGGTTAGGGCAGCTTTATTCATTTTCTAAAATCTGGAAGATTTGACTTTATTCAGCTGTATGTTGCAATGAAACAGTATTTAACCGTTTAAAGTTGGAAGGAACCAAGATGTTAACAAAGCCCTTCATCTGTAAGAGCAGCCTTTTCTAAAATTTACCAGAGTCTTTAAACACTTGCTGACCTCCCAACCAATTATACATTTCTCTGAAAAGCTCTTATTTGGGGACAGTGAAATATTCATCCAAACTGAGATTGTGTCACTATTTACCCAGCCTCACTCTGACAGCCGTCTAATGTTCTCCACCACAACAACTTCTGAAGAGGCTGGCCCTCATGCACAAATGAAAAAGCTGCTCCAGTTGACTGAAGTCAAGCTCATTTTATATTTCAGCATTGCACATGGGCCCCACGCCATCTTGGTGTAGATACTGTGTTGTAGCTAGAACATGATACTGCTACAGTGCAGCGCTGAGCTTCCTTTATCCAGCTCAAACCCGGAGCAACTAGAGGGCCAGTTGTCCATCTCACCAGTTCATTTAAAGCTAAATGAAGTTACAAGCCTGCACTTCAACATGATCAATTAAAAGCCATTTATTGAATATTCAGTTGGTCGTCTCTTCTAGAACATGGAGACCTGCAGGACAGATGAGGGTCAGACATCAGAAGTTACAGAGACATGTAGAGTGGAGGCAGCCTCACCAGAAGCATCTTCAGAAGCCCTTGCTGTGTTGAGATGTCTTGCCAGTGTGTTGAAATACTGGCTCCTGGGGATGAAGTGGTTCAGTTGGGGTGTAGCGGAACCAACGCCACACAAGTCGTTTCTTGCCGTAGCGGGACCGAGACTTGAAAGCGTACACTTGATCCTGGTCATCTACAGGAGTGAAGACTGGCTCCTCCCCATCAGGTGAGGTCCAGCTCTCCTGTGTAACCTGTTGGCTTCCTGGAGCTCCGGACTGACCATCCTGACCACTGTACAGTTGTGGTCCATAACCAGAGGAGCCAACACTCCCAGTAGTACTGGAGCTGCTGTAGGAAGAACCTGGATAGATGCTGGAACCACCAGACCCACTGGCTTGTCCAGAAGGTTTAGTGTCTGGTCCTGAGGATACAGAGTAGGACGATGGGGGGTAGCCACCAGGACTGCCTGAGGAGAAATTAGATAAGAAACCAGCTTTTAGAGTCACTTAAATGGTCACTGGGTTTGTGGCTTCATCAGTGTTACCTTACCTCCTTGTGGGGGAGGAAAGCAGGTGATGCTTCCAAGCAGTAGGAAAGAAACCCACAACACCCTGTAGACACAGACAATCCTGATGATAAAGTTCAGACTTCTACTCATATTTAATAATTCACACTCACCTCATTCTGACTCAATACACTAGAAATTAAATATCTACAATAACACAGAGTTCAGAAAACACTGATACTGCTGGTGCAGACTGGTGCTGCTTTTAAATGATCCTCAGTGCAGCAGGAACTGATTGATCAGTGCTAACAGCTGTTGCTGATTGATGCACAGCTGCACTGTGTGCTGACGTTATGAAAGAGAAACAAGAAATACTACGACTGGAAGACAGGGTTAAAGAGATAAATATTAAAGACATATGAAATGCAGCCTCAGGGGTCACAAGTCAGTGTCTTCTGACCTGAGGGTTAGGTCAGGAAGGTCACCTGACTTTGAATGTTGGGACAATGACAGGAAAAGCTAGAGTTGGTGGACATGATGCAGAGGAGGAAGGTGGATATTCTGTGTTCAGGAGACCAGGTGGAGAGAATATTCAGACAAAACTATGTCCCTCCCATCAATAAAATGGGGAAAAAAAGATCTATTTATCGGATCTGGTAACTCGGTTGCCTGTAGGGATTTTTAAGGTCCAGCAGGTGTCAGTATTCAGTGACACAGTATCAATACAGTTTGTCAATGTGTTGAAACGTTCCATGACGTCATCAACCCACCATTAGAGGAGACATGAGGGGGGAGCTGTGCTACACAGCATTTACATGTTTGATCTGGGTCTCTGTAAAGCACCTGGAGACAACTGGCATTGTAACAGACGCTATACAAATAAAACTGAACTGAAAGGTTATGTCACACTTATTAACGTTATTTACTTTAAAATGAAATGTTCCTTTATTTTTACTCAACTTAACATGCTGTGGTCTAATACAAAGATAATATGTCCGAAGTTGTTTAACACATCGATATTTAAATAGCAGGAAATAACAGCTGAACTCTTGTCTCAAACTCGTTTTTTGATTTTCTGAAATCATAGTTATCAGAAATGTCGTCATCTGCTGAGTATTAACTCAGTATAGAGATGTTCTCCAGGCCGTCACAAGACACGTCTGCTCCACTGAGACCTTCCAGTGGGCCCCTGCTCACATATAACTACTAATAACTGCATCATTTTTAATATGGTGTACATGTGAACGTTCTGATGTGCAGCCAAGTTAAAATGTTCCTGTAATGAATATGAATGAATGAATAGCTTTATTTGTCATTGAGCCAGCGTCCCAGCACAACGAAATGTTACATCCAGTTCATCATCCAAGAAAACATACAGAAAACAAACAACATTTAGGACAGGAGTTGATGATGACCGGGGCTGCAGCCATTACAGCACTGCCAATATATTAGATGAAAATGAGATAACATGTGGAAAGGGGGTGGGGGTGGGGGGGGGCTAATAAAAAGTATCTCTCCCGACGTGTCCTTGAGGGGCACATAGTGAGATTAGAAAAAAAGACCTCAGTACAAAAGTTAAGCATAACAGAATTAAACTAGGACATTGAAAGGGGAGGGGGAGGAGGGGGGGGGGGGGGGGGGCGCATGTGTGTGTGCATATGAATCATGTAGTTGATAAGCAGGTGCTGTTGGAGCGGGGGAGTCTTGAGACGCATAATATCTGGGTGACCAAGGCCGGCTGTGAGGGGAGCCAGATTCAGATAAGAGAGATTGTTTAGGTCAGGCTGATCTGTGATTCCATCTGCCTTGAGTCCTTGCTGGTTTTCGGTTCTCGGTGGGAATCCATTCAAATAGCCAAATTTCAGGTCAATTCTCCCTGAGCAGTGCATGTAGTTTTCCCAAGTTGGAATCCATTTTCGTAATGAGTTCAATAGTCATCCCCTGTCTGTGATTCACTCTCTGAGTCACATCCAGTTTCCAAAGCATAACAGTCTGAGCGCTCACAGCGGGGCTCACCTCCCCTCGCACGGCAGACAGGTCAGGGATAGCAGCCTCCGTGCGCTTAATTTTCTGATACATCAGGTATCCACCAACAGCAAACAGCAGAAATCCCGTGATCATAAATCCAAATATGTAGACATCTTCAGTGTCCTCAATGAACAGTGGAGCCAGACATTCCAGTCTGAATCTACCCCATCCATCCTGAACATAACCGGCTATGTTCCATAGGGACACGAGGGCTCTCCTCTTGTATCTCTTCTCGATGAGAAAATTTGATCGATTGCATTGAGAGACCAGCTGACCAGATCCATGGTTAGAGATTTAGATATTATCGGTGTGAGGCTCCAAAAAAAGCACTGACAAGACAAGAGCAGCCGCAGCAGGGTCAGATAGAGAGGAGCTCAAGAAAAAGCGTCCGCCTCCGCTGAGAGCAGGAAGTGAACAGAGTAACAGTTTATTCAAGGCTACGTATGTTTTGTCTGCTGTGGCTGATCAAACATGGGTCTGTAGAGAAGTTTGGGAATCAAACTCACCAAAACGTACCCAAAAAATATATTTTAAGACCTGCAAGTTCTACGGCTCCAACATGAATGGGGTCGAACTAAAACTCAAGTGTATCTATACATGTGAATATGTTTTAAGGTGAATTTCTTTATTAAACTTTATTTAAAAAAAATAGAATTCAGGAAAATGATGATTTGCTATAAATTAAATCTGAAATTTAAGCAAATGCAGAAACTCTGCTCAAAACAAATACTACTGATGGAGTTAAGAGTCAATTTATTGACCTTCAATAAATAAGTCACAGTGCTGAGGTATTTTAAATAAATTTAATTTAAATCTAAAAATACAGGGGTTGGACAATAAAACTGAAACACCTGTCATTTTAGTGTGGGAGGTTTCATGGCTAGATTGGACCAGCCTGGTGTCCAGTCCTCTTTAATTCCACACAGCACCAGTAAGAGCAGAGTGTGAAGGTTCAGTTATCAGGGGAAGAGCACAGTTTTGCTCAAAATATTGCAACATCATGGGTGACATATCAGAGTTCAAAAGAGGACAAATTGTTGGTGCACGTCTTTCTGGCGCATCTGTGATCAAGACAACAAGGGCCCGATCTTCTGGCAGATCTCCTAAAGCCACTATTTAGGGATAGCGGGTAGCGGGAGGGGCGTTCCCCTGCAAAGAACACAATCTTCCACCTCCCTAAACCCACTATCCCACCTGCGCTACCTGCTACATTATGCATAGGAGTGGTTAGGGCGTTCCACCTGGTAAACCAATCAGTGCATCAGTAGCCATTGCCTTTAAGAGCAGGTTGCACTACCTGCTACCCACAAACCGCTATGGAGCGTCTTTTCATCCAGATCGGCGAATGAGATCATGCCACAGCTGTGCAGACTGACGTGTCTGGCCGTGACTATTCCCACATCCACCACAACTGCTGACCAGACATCCTCTGACCTCAAGAGAATAAAATTGATGCAAGTAATACGTGGAAGCGGGTAGCGGGTAGTCTGACCACCCGCCACCCGCTACTTAAACTCGCAATCGCAAGATACCGAGTTTGCGAAAAGCGCAAAAGACACGCCCATTGCCACACCTACAATGTGAGTAAGGGAGTCGGCATAGCGGGTAGCAGCTAGCGGGAGGTGTACGATCAGGGCCCAAGTTTTTGTGATGTATCCAGAGCCACGGTATCCAGGGTAATGTCAGCATACCACCAAGAAGGACGAACCACATCCAACAGGATTAACTGTGGACCCAAGAGGAAGCTGTCTGAAAGGGATGTTCAGGTGCTAACCTGGATTGTATCCAAGATGAGCCCACCTTTACTGTTTTCCCCACATCTGGGAGAGTTAGAAGCCCCAAAGAAGCCGACCACCCAGACTGATGCATGCCCAGAGTGCAGCATGGGGGTGGATCAGTGATGGTTTGGGCTGCCATATCATGGCGTTCCCTTGGTCCAATACTTGTGCTGGATGGGCGCATCACTCCCAGAGGCTACCGAACCATTCTGGAGGACCATGTGCATCCAGTGGTTCAAACATTGTATCCTGAAATCGGTGCCCTGTATCACGATGACAATGCACCAATACACCCAGCAAGACTGGTGAAAGATTGGTTTGATGAACATGAAAGTGAAGTTGAACATCTCCCTTGGCCTGCAGTCACCAGATCTGAATATTATTGAGCCACTTTGGGGTGTTTTGGAGGAGCGAGTCAGGAAACGTTTTCCTCCACCAGCATCACGTAGTGACCTGGCCACTGTCCTGCAGGAAGAATGGCTTCAAATCCCTCTGACCACTGAGCAGGACTTCTATATGTCATTCCCAAGAAGAAATTATGCTGTATTGGCTCAAAAGGGGCTCTACACCATACTAATAAATTATTTTGCTCTAAAACCAGGTGTTCCAGTTTCATTGTCCAACCCCTGTACATCTGCAAACATTCCCTCAATGTTAACTGGGTTTAAGCTGGCATCCAGCACAGCTGTGAAAAACCTTGGAGTCATTTTTGATCAGGATATGTCATTTAAGCAGCATATTAATCAGGTTTGCAAGACTGCCTTTTTTCATCTCCGAAATATTGCTAAGATTAGGAGCATCCTCTCCCAGAATGATGCTGAAAAATTAATCCACGCGTTTGTTAGCTCTAGACTGGATTATTGCAATGCGTTGTTAGCAGGATGTCCGGAAAGCTCGCTAAATAGCCTTCAATTGATCCAGAACGCAGCAGCGAGGGTGCTGACAGGAATCCGCAAGCGAGATCACGTCTCTCCCGTGTTAGCCTCCCTCCATTGGCTCCCCGTGAAATTTTGAATTGAGTTTAAAATTCTGCTTCTCGCATATAAGGCCCTTAATGGCCTAGCTCCGCGCTATTTACAAGACTTGATAGCACGCCATGCGCCTAACAGAGCTCTCCGCTCTCAGAGTGCAGGATTACTCGTCGTTCCTAGAATATCTAAAAGTAGGTTTGGAGGACGGGCCTTCTGCTACCAGGCACCTTTATTATGGAACCAGCTACCAGTTTGGGTTCAGGAGGCTGATACCATCTCCATCTTTAAAACTAAACTGAAAACGTTTCTGTTCAGTAAAGCCTACAGTTAGTCTAAACTATAGTGTAGGGGCTAATAGTTATAGCCATAGCTGTAGTAGCTTAGACTACAGTAAGATCATCTTAATCACAGCTTCGTCATAGTTATGCTGCTATAGGCCTACGCTGCAGGGGGACACCAACATGATCTGCTGAGTGGTGTCTCCGCTGCTTTTCTCCTTTTCCTTCCCTTTCCTCCTCCCTTCCTCTACCTCTAGCTCATTCATAATTACCTGGGAGCACCTTGTTACTGTAACGGTGCTCCATATTCTTTGCTTTCCTGTGGTTTGTTGTGCTGTTTTGTCCCCATTTTTTTTCTCTGTATTTGCAGGCCAGAGTTTCCTGGGTTGCATGCTGACTTGCAGTTCCATCCTTTGGCCATCCAAAGCCTCCACTTGTGTGTGTGGATGTGTTCGGGGTGCCGACTGGCGTGGTGATCGGCTACCTGGTCCTCTGGCCATCTCACCTCAGTGCTGCTACCTGCATCTGTTTATGTTTATGTTTATATGGTCATTTCATTCAGTCATTTGTGTCTCTCCTCTCTCTGTCCTCCATCCTCTCTCTGTCCTGTCTCCCCTCTTTTTCTTTCTCTACCCGACTGGTTTTCATCAGGAAGGTCCCCCCATATGATCCAGGTCCTGCTCAAGGTTTCTTCCTCTTAAAGTGGAGTTTTTTCTTGCCACTGTTTGGCTTAAAGGTTTTTTTCTCCCTCTGTGGGAGTTTTTTATCTGCCATTATCCTTGATTAGGATTTAATATAATTTTAGTTAATGATATTTGCTCGGGGGTCATGATCTGGGTCTCTGTAAAGCGCCTAGAGACAATTGACATTGTAACAGACGCTATACAAATAAAATTGAATTGAATTGAAAATTGAGTTCTCAAGTTTGTATCTGAGGCGATAAGGACACCGTCAGTCGTTGATGCGGCGATTTCCTGCACATATTTACACCACAGGCTGATAGAAATCTGGTTTCCGGTCTTCGTGCTCTCGCAGCAGCACATGTTCTGTGACCACAGCTAATGTGAGTGTATCACCACCAGATAAAACCACCGGGGGAAACTGTTGATCTGTGGTGCAGCAGGCAGCATGATTTCACCTCACGACACAGCTCGCCCGATGCTGGTCACAGAAAAACCTGCAGAGACGTTCGGTCTGCTGAGCAAGTCTGACCTGAACATTCAGGTGCAACATGGCATCAAAGGTTTATGAGTTACGTTTATTGCAATGGGTTTGTGAAATGCAAAGTGGCTCATGGGTTCTACTGGGAACCATGACTGCACATTTATTTCTTTATTGAACACCACTAATGGATGCACCAGCAGAAAGACAGAGATTCAAATCCACGGCTGGACTTTAAATCATAGATCCTCGTATGTTAGAGTCAGGAGTCATACCTCAAGGTTCTATTTGAAGGTGCTCTTCACACTCTTCTGGTTGATTCACCTACCTGCTTTAATACACAGAACTGTCTCGAGAATGACTAAAGAATCAGGTGTGGACTTTATTCACAGATGTGCAGTGACAGGATGACCACATGAGAGTTCAGGATGAGAACAGGCCTCATGACTGAAACAGCTGGAAGCAGTTGTGCTCAAAAGTTTGACCTTTATTTTAGTAAAGTGGACTTGTATCTCAGGTTGGATTTGATATCTACAAACCGCTTTGATCTGAGTGTGCTGGATGATGCAAAGACTTTGTAAAGTATTTAATGGTTTGTTGTAGGAAGTTTGATCAGACTGTGAAAGCAGCTTATCTGTGGTTCAATCTGACAGCAGCACCCAGTGTTCCCAACCACTCGTCTGACTGACAGGAAGAAAAAAAAAAAGTGTTTTCTCAGAACTGTTTTGAATATTCAGATGACGTTCAGGCGGCTTTAAACCGTGGTGATGTGGTGGGATCATTTCAGAAGCTGTCTGAAACATCACACTGAAGTCATCATGAAGACTCTGGGTGTCACCGCAGGGCTGCTGCTGCTGCTGACTCTCTACTGCTGCACCGCCATGCGTAAGTCTGACAGTCAGCTTCACGTAGAAACACTTTACTTTACTTGTGTTCTTCAGGTTGTGAAAAATGTCTGCTGCTCCATACTGATGGACCAGTGTCTCATGCTTTTATTTACTCAGCTGATCCTCCTGGTCAGCAAGATTAGCTGCTTATGGTCATATCTCCTGGTTCTAGTCAGGACCGGTGCAGAGACCTCAGGACTGGACTAATGTGGTCGTATTTCCTGGTTCTAGTCAGGACCAGTACAGAGACCTCAGGACTGGACTAATATGGTCGTATTTCCTGGTTCTAGTCAGGACCAGTACAGAGACCTCAGGACTGGACTAATATGGTCGTATTTCCTGGTTCTAGTCAGGACCGGTGCAGAAACCTCAGGACTGGACTAATGTGGTCGTATCTCCTGGTTCTAGTCAGGACCAGTGCAGAGACCTCAGGTCTGAGGACCGGTGCAGAGACCTCAGGACTGGACTAATATGGTCGTATCTCCTGGTTCTAGTCAGGACCGGTGCAGAGACCTCAGGACTGGACTAATATGGTTGTATTTCCTGGTTCCAGTCAGGACCGGTGCAGAGACCTCAGGACTGGACTAATACGGTCGTATCTCCTGGTTCTAGTCAGGACCAGTCCAGAGACCTCAGGACTGGACTAATATGGTTGTATTTCCTGGTTCTAGTCAGGACCGGTGCAGAGACCTCAGGACTGGACTAACGTGGTCGTATCTCCTGGTTCTAGTCAGGACCAGTGCAGAGACCTCAGGACTGGACTAATGTGGTCGTATCTCCTGGTTCTAGTCAGGACCGGTGCAGAGACCTCAGGACTGGACTAATGTGGTCGTATCTCCTGGTTCTAGTCAGGACCGGTGCAGAGACCTCAGGACTGGACTAATATGGTCGTATCTCCTGGTTCTAGTCAGGACCGGTGCAGAGACCTCAGGACTGGACTAATATGGTCGTATCTCCTGGTTCTAGTCAGGACCAGTGCAGAGACCTCAGGACTGGACTAATACGGTCGTATCTCCTGGTTCTAGTCAGGACCAGTGCAGAGACCTCAGGACTGGACTAATACGGTCGTATTTCCTGGTTCTAGTCAGGACCAGTGCAGAGACCTCAGGACTGGACTGATACGGTCGTATCTCCTGGTTCTAGTCAGGACCAGTGCAGAGACCTCAGGACTGGACTGATACGGTCGTATCTCCTGGTTCTAGTCAGGACCAGTGCAGAGACCTCAGGACTGGACTGATACGGTCGTATTTCCTGGTTCTAGTCAGGACCAGTGCAGAGACCTCAGGACTGGACTAATACGGTCGTATCTCCTGGTTCTAGTCAGGACCAGTGCAGAGACCTCAGGACTGGACTGATACGGTCGTATTTCCTGGTTCTAGTCAGGACCAGTGCAGAGACCTCAGGACTGGACTAATACGGTCGTATTTCCTGGTTCTAGTCAGGACCAGTGCAGAGACCTCAGGACTGGACTAATACGGTCGTATCTCCTGGTTCTAGTCAGGACCAGTGCAGAGACCTCAGGACTGGACTAATTACGGTCGTATCTCCTGGTTCTAGTCAGGACCAGTGCAGAGACCTCAGGACTGGACTAATATGGTCGTATCTCCTGGTTCTAGTCAGGACCAGTGCAGAGACCTCAGGACTGGACTGATACGGTCGTATTTCCTGGTTCTAGTCAGGACCAGTGCAGAGACCTCAGGACTGGACTGATATGGTCGTATTTCCTGGTTCTAGTCAGGACCAGTGCAGAGACCTCAGGACTGGACTAATACGGTCGTATCTCCTGGTTCTAGTCAGGACCAGTGCAGAGACCTCAGGACTGGACTAATATGGTCGTATCTCCTGGTTCTAGTCAGGACCAGTGCAGAGACCTCAGGACTGGACTGATATGGTCGTATATCCTGGTTCTAGTCAGGACCAGTGCAGAGACCTCAGGACTGGACTAATATGGTCGTATCTCCTGGTTCTAGTCAGGACCAGTGCAGAGACCTCAGGACTGGACTGATATGGTCGTATCTCCTGGTTCTAGTCAGGACCAGTGCAGAGACCTCAGGACTGGACTGATATGGTCGTATTTCCTGGTTCTAGTCAGGACAAGTGCAGAGACCTCAGGACTGGACTGGACTGATATGGTCGTATTCCTGGTTCTAGTCAGGACCAATATACCATACGATATGGTCGTATTTCCTGGTTCTAGTCAGGACAAGTGCAGAGACCTCAGGACTGGACTGATATGGTCGTATTTCCTGGTTCTAGTCAGGACAAGTGCAGAGACCTCAGGACTGGACTGGACTGATACGGTCGTATTTCCTGGTTCTAGTCAGGACCAGTGCAGAGACCTCAGGACTGGACTAATGTGGTCGTATCTCCTGGTTCTTGTCAGGACCAGTGCAGAGACCTCTGGACTGGACTAATATGGTCGTATTTCCTGGTTCTAGTAAGGACAAGTGCAGAGACCTCAGGACTGGACTAATATGGTCGTATCTCCTGGTTCTAGTCAGGACCAGTGCAGAGACCTCAGGACTGGACTGATATGGTCGTATTTCCTGGTTCTAGTCAGGACAAGTGCAGAGACCTCAGGACTGGACTAATATGGTCTAATCTCCTGGTTCTTGTCAGGACCAGTGCAGAGACCTCAGGACTGGACTGATATGGTCGTATTTCCTGGTTCTAGTCAGGACCAGTGCAGAGACCTCAGGACTGGACTGGACTGATACGGTCGTATTTCCTGCTTCTAGTCAGGACCAGTGCAGAGACCTCAGGACTGGACTGATACGGTCGTATTTCCTGGTTCTAGTCAGGACCAGTGCAGAGACCTCAGGACTGGACTGATACGGTCGTATTTCCTGGTTCTAGTCAGGACCAGTGCAGAGACCTCAGGACTGGACTGATACGGTCGTATTTCCTGGTTCTAGTCAGGACCAGTGCAGAGACCTCAGGACTGGACTGATATGGTCGTATTTCCTGGTTCTAGTCAGGACAAGTGCAGAGACCTCAGGACTGGACTGATATGGTCGTATTTCCTGGTTCTAGTCAGGACAAGTGCAGAGACCACAGGACTGGACTGGACTGATACAGTCGTATTTCCTGGTTCTAGTTAGGACCAGTGCAGAGACCTCAGGACTGGACTAATGTGGTCGTATCTCCTGGTTCTTGTCAGGACCAGTGCAGAGACCTCAGGACTGGACTAATATGGTCGTATCTCCTGGTTCTAGTCAGGACCAGTGCAGAGACCTCAGGACTGGACTAATATGGTCGTATCTCCTGGTTCTAGTCAGGACCAGTGCAGAGACCTCAGGACTGGACTAATATGGTCGTATCTCCTGGTTCTAGTCAGGACCAGTGCAGAGACCTAAGGACTGGACTAATGTGGTCGTATTTCCTGGTTCTAGTCAAGACAAGTGCAGAGACCTCAGGACTGGACTGATATGGTCGTATTTCCTGGTTCTAGTCAGGACAAGTGCAGAGACCTCAGGACTGGACTAATATGGTCGTACCTCCTGGTTCTTGTCAGGACAAGTGCAGAGACCTCAAGACTGGACTAATGTGGTCGTATCTCCTGGTTCTAGTCAGGACCAGTGCAGAGACCTCAAGACTGGACTAATGTGGTCGTATCTCCTGGTTCTTGTCAGGACAAGTGCAGAGACCTCAAGACTGGACTAATATGGTCGTATCTCCTGGTTCTTGTCAGGACAGGCGCAGAGACCTCAGGACTGGACTAATATGGTCGTATCTCCTGGTTCTAGTCAGGACCAGTGCAGCAGCGTTCTGGAAGTCCTGCAGCTGTCTCACAGCTGGTTTAGAGCCCAGTGAGCAGGCCGTTACAGTAGTCTAACCTGGTGGAGACGAACGCATGGATTAGTTTTTCTAAATCTGGTTTAGACACTATTCCTTTAATTTTGGCAATGTTTTTAGATGGTAAAAAGCTGCTGATGTTATTGCTTTAATGTGGCTTTTAAAGTTCAAGTCTGAATCCAATATTACCCCTAAATTTCTGACCTCATTTTTAGGTCTAGAGAGGGTCTCAAGGTGACTAATAACACTTTCTCTTTGTTTTTGTGGGCCACAGACAATGATTTCAGTTTTGTCTGAGTTTAGCTGGAGAAGGTTAGTTTGGATCCACACACTGATCTGTTCGATGCAGTGATACAATGAATCTACAGGCCCATGTTCTCCTGCTGTCAGTGACACATAGATCTGAGTATCATCTGCATAGTTGTGGTTGGACACATTACAGCTGCGTATTAGCTGGACTAATGGAAGCATGTACAGATTGAACAACAGGGGTCCCGGGATTGACCCCTGGGGAACCCCATAGGTCACAACCATGAGATCTGAGACACAGATACCAATTTCAACAAAGTATTTCCTGTCCCTGAGATAGGATCTGAACCAGTTTAAAGCATTTCCAGAGATTCCCACCCAGTCTTCTAACTTCTGTAATAAGATCGCATGGTCAACTGTGTCAAAGGCAGCACTTAGGTCCAGCAGAACTAAGACTGAGCCTTTGCCTGCGTCTGTGTTCAGGTGAATATCACCTTGATCAGGGCTGTCTCAGTACTGTGGTGGGGCCTGAAGCCTGATTGAAAACTGTCAAAAACATTGTTGGACAGGAAAAAGTCAGTAAGCTGTTGATATACCACTTTTTCTAGGACTTTGCCAAGGAATGGGAGGTTTGATATGGGCCGATAGTTCTTCAGTACTGTGGCATCAAGACTGCTCTTCTTTAGATGAGGCTTAATGACAGCAGTTTTTAAGGCCTCTGGGGATGTTCCAGTCTGAAGTGAGATGTTACTTAAATCAGTGAGTTGTGGTAACAAACTGCTCAGCACAGACTTTAGAAACTCATCAAGGCAGCACGTTTATGGACTCAGACTGCAGATGATCTCTTTGACTGTTTTATCAGTTACAGGTGTGAAATGTGTCAGCTCCAGGTGTCTAGTTGGCAGAAGAGTAATTGTTTGTGTTGTGGAAGTTATTGAATTTTTAATACCTTGAACTTTGTCATTAAAGCATATTGCAAACTCATTTCACTTTGATGTAAAAAATGAGTTCTAAGGGCAGTGAAACTGGAGGGTTTGTTCATCTGTTTACTGCAGCAAACAGGACACGGGAGTTGTTACTGTAGTTTTTGATGATCCCTTGTTCTACGCAATATTTGGTTGAACACACACAACTTTTCTCTGCAAATCTCATAATGGAAAATGATGAATACACATACGAAAGTGATGGGGAGAAAATAACACCTTGTTTTATCTTCCTCAGATCATGGGCCAGGCCTTGAGTGCTGCCTTGAATTCATGACAAGGAGCATTCCAGAGAGATACATCGTCTCCATCGTCAAAACTCATGACAGATGTCCAGTAAAGGCCTTCGTGTATGTTTGTGCTTCACTGCTTTTTTTTTTTAATGCAAATACCAACAGATCTTAAATGTGTTGCCAGGATGATAAGAGAGATCTTTCTGCAGGATCACCACGACTAAGAATTTTAAGACCTGCGTGAGCCAGAATGAAAGATGGGCTCAGCTTTTATACAGTTTCCAGAACATAAGACCACCTGCTGTCCCTCCACCTGCTGTCCCTCCGCCATCTGTCCCTCCACCTGCTGTCCCTCCACCTGCAGCCACGCGTGGACACAAAGTCTCCATCAGTTACTGCAGGAACAGAGTCAGAGACCTGTAGTGAGGAGAGCTGTTCAGTAAATCTGTGAACATGTGTTTTAAACCTCTGAACGTCTGCTGACATTCAGACGTGATCTGGAGCTGAGAAAGTCCCTGTTTGCTTCAAATAATCATCTGATACGGCGACATAATGATGCTAGTTTGGGTTATGGGATGGCAGGAGTTGGATTATTTAGTCTCCATGTGACATTTCAGGTTTACAATGTGGTCTCAGACTCTGGATTTATGTTAATAAAGTTAATATTTTCTCTAGACTTTTTACAACCAGTCATGATTTGCTCCAAAGCAGAAAGACATTAATATTGTACATTTAAGTGTTGGTTTATCTGTCAGAAGTCTCATCATCATCATCAGTTTTCAGCTGTGACGCTTCAGTCTCAGCTTTACTGATATCAAGCAGCTCTACTTATGTATATTTGAGCTTTATTCCTCTTTACTGTGGTTTCATTTTAACAAGTTTTAAAGAGTTCTGTGTTCATGTAATAAATGTGAAGATCTGCTCTGCGTGGACAAATCTTTTTTCTTTCTAAACCCAGTTCAGAATATTCAGGATTTTACTGTTGAAGTATAATTATATGAGCATTAGGATACCTGGTGAAGAATCTTACAAAAACAGTTTTCTCTCATACAACATACATTCTGTGCAGAGTTTGATTCAAACACGCCCGTGGAGCTCATCCATGATCTGAGATGGTGTCGTCTCACCATCAGTTAACAATACAGACAGTTAAAACCTGAACTTTACATACACTGGATTAAAATAACTTTTTTTTTTCTTCACTGTCTGACATTAAATCAGACAAAAACTTTACTGTTTTAGGTCAGTTAGGATCACCAAAATTACTTCTATTTGCTAAATCACAGAATAATGAAAGAGAGACTTAAAAAAAAGATTTCTTCAAAGTCAGAAGTTTCCATCCACTAAGACTACAACACCTTTAAACAGATGAAATGCTATTTGTATCCACTAGGTGGCAGTATTGTGTTGCATTCAGGGATCTGATTAACACAGATCATTCATGTCATTTTCCACCTTCAAACAACCGTGGTGGACCACCGCTGTGGAGGGAACATCTCCACAACAAAGAAGATACAGATGTTTCCTCTTCGTGGCCGATGGGACCTGGACTGAAGGACCACTCAGCCAGGAAGAAGACATTACTCCAGAAGAGACAGAACAGAGACAGATTACAGTTTGTAGATGCTCACAGGGACAGAGCTTCATCTCTGGAGACATGTACTGGTCTGATGGAGCTGAAACTGAACTGTCTGGACATGATGACCATCGTTACATCTGGAGGAGAAAGACCTGATGAACACCATCCAGCTGTGAAGCACGGGGGTGGCAGCATCATGATGTGGGGGTGTTTAGCTGCTGAGGACGGTGGGGGAGGGGGGTCAGAGCTCCTCAGGTCTACCATCATCTCCACCGTCTTGAGCGTGTTCAGCTCCAGGTTGGTCCGACGGCACCAGAGCTCCAGCTGATCCACCTGCTTTCCAACATGCTGACCCGTCACCATCATGGATGAGGCCGATGACAGAGGTGTCGTCTGCAAACTTCAGCAGCTTCACGGAGGCGTCATCAAGAACGCTGCAGGAGTCCAAGGATGCATCGTGACTGCCGCTGCAGAAACATCTGGATTTATGTTCATATGCTCGTCCAGCTGTCACGAAATTATAAACAGACCAAGACGATGCTGAACCACATCCTCCATCCATCACAGCAGCATCACAGGAATTCTTTTATTGGGATTTAAAATCAGAATAAACCAGCCACTTACTTCGGAATTAAGTTTAATTCGAAATGGACATTTTCATTCAGAATTAGGTGTTTACATGGTAATTTTTAATTATTTTAAATCGGATTTAGTTTTAATTCTGAATTAAAGAGGAATTAAACTTCCCATGTAAACGCACTAACTATATGGCTGACAGGCAGCTTGCAAATGCTTGACAAAATTAATAAAAGATGTGTTTCATTTATTTAAACAGTGCAAATTGTTGCTTGCAAGCTTTTAAAGGTGAGAACCGGGGGTTTTAAAAGAAGCTTAGAATATCGATACCCGTGGCTGAAAAATCGATACTCAATAAAATATTGATATACATTGATATATAAAATCGCTCAGCTCTGACATCCAGACTTGTTCCTGTAATAAATGTGAACATCTGATCTTTGTTTAACCAGTTCAGAATATTCAGGATTTATTGATGCAGTTATATGTTGTTCAAAGCCTGAGATGAAGGTCTGCACTTCTCCTGTCGGCAGTTAACATGTACGTGTTTAAAAAGATCAAATAAAATCAGTGTAAACCTGTAAAAACACTTCAGCATTAATGTAAATCTGATGTCATTAAACCGTTAAACCCGTCCACCAACGTCCACAGAAACGAGTCACGGCTGCTGTTAAAGCATAACTTGTCAACTTTAATATGAACCATGTACAGTTAGAGACAGAACAGATGATAAAACCAAGAACCAGAAGCAGAAAACACTTTCATATATATTTATAGATAGATAGATATATATAAAAAGTAAATATTACAAAAGAAAAAAAAAAAAAAAAACACATTTGAACTTCTGTGGAAGGGCGAGTGGCTCCGAGCGTCTCCGTCGACCTGCTGCGACCACAGAAGAGCTTCTTCAGATTAAATGCAGCAGTCCTGAGAAGGTGCACTCGTTGGCATAGATGGAAAGATATACGAGTTAGGAGGAGTGTACGGGTTCGATTCACGGGGTCTTATAACCACTTTAATGCAGGTTCTGAGTACACTTTAGGAAGTATATTATGGGGGATAAAATGAGGAGAAGATGGTGAGGAGCCTCCAGTATGTACATCACCACGTCCATCCTGACCAGAGACGGACTGATGGTTCTGACCTCCAGGGGTGAAGTTTGTCCCTTTTACACTTCCCCACAGATTCATCACGGAGAAAGCAGGCGGCGAGTAAAACCACTAAACTAAAATAAGAGACTCGTTAAACAAAAGAAAAAAAAAACAGAGTAAAGGATGAGGAGTATTAACATCCTTGTTCCAGCTGTACCACGTCAGCCGGTTCAAACTCAACCGTCAGAAAGAAACACTGAAGCAATGTTTCAGCCGCGTGAGGTTCCCTTTGGTTGCTCGTCCCAAAGAGGAAGCACCTCAAAAAGAAAAAAGATATCTGGGAAGCCTGGTTTATGTCTGACGACACCATCATCACACCACAGTATTAAAAAAAAAAAAAAAAAAACCTCATAGTTTTGACTGCAGGAACCACAGAGCTCAGCGGCAACATCTGGCTGCAGCTGCACAACCTCAACCTCCTCAACCTCCCAGAGTTAAATAAAAAAAACGAAGCTGTAAAAACAGCCGCCGCCGCACGGTTGATCCCGCCTCGAGGCCCGGTCGCACAGGCGGGTGCCGTTTAGGTGTTGGCGCTAACTTCAACCTTCTCTGCTGGAGGCTAGCGGCAGCAGAGGTCCAGTTCGTAGACCGTAGATTCAAGTTAACGCCACAAAGAAACCGAAAAATAGTCAGAACTGGAGACAGTTTTCGTTCAGAGGGGGATTCGATGACACATCTTCTACATATTTTACTCAAAATATATATATTTGTAAAATCAGATCGTGCAGAGCAGAAACGTCTTTCGGTACCGCTCGTTAACCGGACCGTTAACCGGGCTGCTCGTTTTCTACACCTGTGCTGGGACCTGTGCTTAAACCAGAAGCGTGGTTGCGGGTCGTCCTCCTGCCAACAGTGACCCCGGCCCGACCGTGGCGGCGCCTCTGGAGGCCGTCTCGTCTTTACAGGTGGACTTCCTCATCCTAACCTGCTGTGGAGGAGGGTCTGCGTGAGCGGGACGCCCGCTAACAACTGTTGCTGGCGGTGAGCGGGAACGGTTTTATGCTCCTACGGAGGAGGAAGAGGAGGATCTAGAGGCTCTACTACACGTCCACGGACGTCTACGCACGGTCCCCGCCACATGCTAACTCTGCTAACTCTGCTAACTCTGCTAACTCTGCGGTCGGCTCAGAGGAACGTGGCTTTTCCCTCTTTGTCGGAATATACAAGGAAAACATGATTTCACGAACATGCACTCCCCATGAAGACGAAAAGCTCTCCACGGTTACAGTGAACCCCCGTGTGTGTGTGTTTGTGTGTGTGTGTGTGTGTGTTTGTGTGTGTGTTTGCGCTCTGAAGACCTTCAGATGAGGTGAGGACCAAAAAAAGAGAGAGAGAAAAAAAAAAAGGAGTTTGTTTGGGTGAAGCTCGAGGTCTCAGACTTCAAAAGATCTTGCCTTTCTTCTTGTTCTTCTCCATCGTCCTGTGAGGAGGACAGACAGGAAGACAAACGTTACTTTAACATGCTGCAGGTGTCCAACTCCAGTCGTCCAGGACCGCCGTCCTGCACAGCTTAGACCAGTGGTCGGCAACCTTTACTATCAGGAGCCATTTTTTGTCCTTCTCCTCTTAATAAAATTCATCTGGAGCCACAAAACTTATTTGACCCGTAAAATGAAGATAACAGTGTATGAAGTTTTATATCTAGTTATTCTGTATTCAGAGGGATTTGAATCAATGCTAAAGGTCATGCAAGATACAAATTAAAATTTCATTTCCAATTTTTTTTTTTTGTCACCCACCGTAAAAGAGCTATAGACTGTTGCATTTATGTAATTATAGAAGAACAAACAGAAAACTGTTAACATTTTATTGCTGTTTTTACCTGTTATAACAAAGGAAAACCTCAAACTCTGATAAAGACTTAATATTGGCTGGTTCTGTATGTTTGGGAGCTGAACCAAGATAATTTCCCATAAACTTGTTGACATGGAAGTAAATATATTTAATCTTGAATCTTTTGAATGAGGAGAAAAAACACTGGCATGTGTAAACCTACTTTGAAATAAAACAAAGAACCATGTAGGTTCATTAGAATCATTCCCTTATTTGTAAAACATTGATCAAATAAAAAGTAGCCCACTTTAAAATAGATAAAACGTATAGCTGCAGCTTAATAACTTAAAAAATTATAAATATAAAAATAGGCCAGTTTGTATTTAATTATGAGTCCATTCCAGTGTGGGAATAACATTCATGTTTCAAAGACAAGTTTGTTGGGTTTTGGAAGGTTTCCAATGTTGCTCCTTTTGTGTGTTACACCACGACAGCACCGACGTGGTGTCGGAAATGTTTCTTTTATTTTTTACGGCGGTACATGAGGAACACAAAGATGTCCGACGCTAGTCACAGAGCTCGCGCTCACCTTTATTTTCTTTCCCAGGATGCAACACACAGATACGACTTCTTCGTTGAAGTAACCTGGCAGTATTTTGTGCTGAACATACTAATTCTGCCCCGTGCTGGCGAGCAACCTACAAGACACTACATGAGCTCCAGAGAATAACCTTCCGACAAGTTTTCCCCCAAAGCTACAGGGAGCCACTGCAGAGAGGCTAAAGAGCTGCATGAGGCTCCAGAGTTTGGGGTTGCCGACCCCTGGTTTAGATGTTTTCCAGCTTCAGCACACCTGATCCCACTGACTGGACCACCACCACCTTCTCATCCTGGTCTGTTGATGATCCATTTATGTGGATCAGGTGCTGGAGCAGGAAAACATCTAAGACCTGCAGGACTGCAGTCCTCCAGGTCTGGAGACCTCAGATATTCTCTGGTTCTGCTACGTGGTTCTGGTTCTACGTCAGAGGAGTCTCGGCTTTACTGACTTGGAGGCGTCCAGTTTCTGCTGCTCCAGGATCCTCTGCTGAGCCTCCCAGTTCGCCTTCTCCTCCTCAAACACTCTCCTCTTCTCTTCCAGCTCTTTGTACTGCGCCTCCAGGTTCCTCTTCATCTGTTCGTGGCGTCGCTCCAGCTGCGGACCGAGACATCACAAGGACTTGAATGAACACAGACTAGACGTCCAAACCCAGAGCGTTAGAACCCGAGCAGAGGAAACCTGTCAGGGATGAGGATCTGACTCCTGAGCCTTACAGACCAGCAGACGGAGTTAACCGTGAGACGAGAAAAGATACTAAACTGACCTCAGTTTACAATCACAGAGCTTCACTAGTTCATGACGACTGATTCACCAACTCACCTGAGACCTGGACCGACACCCAGAAGGAAAATGACACGAGCAAATGAATAAAACACGACTAGAGTCAGAACCAAAACGGATCCATTTACAGCTACAAAGACTCTTCATCTCAGAGGAGATAAAACACAGAAGACCTTCTAGAAGGCTGGAGAACATCTCATTAAGATGGACCAGAACCAAAACACTGCACCAGAGTTCTGTCACTGCTTTTTTTTTTTTTGTTGGGGGGGGGGGGGGGGGGAGAGGTAAGAGGGGGAGGAGAGAGGAGAAGAGAAGAGGAGGAGAGAGGAGGATGAAAGAGGGAGAGGGGGAGAGGAGGAGGAGAGAAGAGGAGGAGAGAGAAAAGAGAGGAGAAAGGAGGAGTGGAGGAGGAGAGAAGAGGAAGAGGAGGAGGAAAGAGAGAGAGGAGGAGGGGAGAGGAGAGAGGGGGGAGAAGAGGAGGAGAGAGGAGGAGGGGAGAGAGGAGAAAGGAGGAGGGGAGGAGGAGAGAAGAGGAGGTGAAGGGGAGAGGGGGAGAGGAGAGAAGAGAAGAGGAGAGAGGAGGAAGAGGAGGAGGAAAGAGGGAGAGGAAAAAGGAGGAGGAAAGAGGGAGAGGAGAAAGGAGGAGGAGAGAGAAGAGAACAGGAAGAGAGAGGGGGAGAGAGGAGAAGCAGAGAGGAGAGGAGACAGTAGAAAGAGGGGAGGAAAGAGGGTGAGCAGAGAGGCAAGGAGGAGGAGGATAAAGGAGATAGGAGGAGCACAGAGGTGAGAAGGAGAAGGATAAAGGAGAGAGGAGGAGTAGAGAAGAGGAGAGAGGAGGGGAGAGAGTAGAGAGGAGGATGGGAGGAGGGGGAGCAGAGAGGAGAGGAGGAGCAGAAAGGAAAGGGGAGGAGGAGGAGAATAAAAAGGAGGACAAAGGGGGGAAGGAGAAGGAGGAGAGAGGAAGAGGAGGAAGCAGCTGTGTCAGTGTTGGGTCTCAGTGGTGGACCAACCTCAGCCTCCGAGTCCTTCAGTTTCTGCTTCTTCTCCTTCACCTTCATCTCAAAGACCTGCTCCATCTCTGCCTCCATCTTCTTCATCTTCATGACGTGCTCCCTGCGCTCCTCCTCCATCTGAGCCAGAGGACTCCTGCAGATCAAGGAGAGGAGTTGGAGGTTCAAGACCAGCTTTACTCATGAAACCACCTCCACATTAAATCCTTCATCATCTCCAGCTACAGAGGAGCAGCTGAGACGAGCAGATGCTCTCTGGTGTTCTCGTTTCCGTCTGCAGCAGCAACAAATCCTTCCACAGTAAGATGGAAAAAGCTCCTGAGCTCTTAATTAAACATCTGACGAGCTTCTTCAGACACATGCACACATGCAGAGAGAGTTATGTTCACCGTATCACCCTCGTTCAACCGCTGGGTCTTACTTGGTGAGCTGTCCCTTCGTCTTCGTGGTGTCCACGCCGTTACAGGTGACGGCAGCCAGCTTCTTACTGCGATAGTTCTCGTAGTGGACGTTGTTGGTGACGTCCTTAAGGTCCTGCATGTGGGTACTACAGGAAAAAAATAACAAGTAGTGAAGTTTTCCCTGAACAGCTGACCTGACTCGTTCAATCATCAGGGTAAGTATAAGATCTTTAGGCACATGTGTCAAACACAAGGCCCGCGGGCCAAATGTGGCCCGTCACATCATTTTATGTGGCCCTCGAGAGCTTGGGCATTATTGGCTTAAATTTTAAACCAATAATTTAAAACAAAATAAGCTTACACCGCTTTAAAGCGCATATTGACAATAAACTACATCTCCCATCATGCATTTCGTCGCTACCCATGATAACGGCAGCTACGAGCGATTTCAGAGCTGATGGACTTAAGAAAAACCTTTACAAATATGTCCAAGAAAAGAAAAATTGATGCACAAAAGTATAACTTTTGTGTAATGTGTGTCAGTCGTGAAAGATTTTAATCTACGTCGGCATTTTGACAGCAAACACGGAGCTAAGTATGCTAAATTTAGCCTGCAAGAAAAACAAAGAACTGCTTCCGCTTCTAAAACCAAGTAATGGATACTATTACAACCACAAACTCTGAGTTTAAAATAATAATAAGTTAAATATTTGAAACATTAATACATAATAAATACAGAAACCATTATTTAACATTTATAATAAGGTGTAGTTTAATTTTATTTTGAGTTACATTGCATTTTGTTACATTCATGCTGTCAATCAAGTGTAAAACACCGTGGCCACCAGAGGGCGTTTGGAGCCCTCTGGTGGCCCCGCTGAGATGTGACGGGAAAGCTGCGTCAGGACCGTTCGTCTGATGGCGCCGTGTTGCCTCTTACCGGATCAGCATGTTGCGCAGCACGGTGAAGTCACAGTGTTCCCCCGTTCTCCACTGAAACCACCGGAGCATGGAGGAAACACAGAGGAGGAGAGTTAGTGCACGAGCAAACGTCCGGCTGCTACGTCCACTCGCTGCTTCGCCTCGGTGGACGCTCAGCTACAGAAACCCTGCGAGCATGAACGTCTACGCATGTCTGCGTGGTGATTAACATCTGTAATTTAACTGTGATGCAGAGGCAGTCCAGCACAGAAGAGCAAAGCACTTGTAGTGTGTTAAAACAATAATAATGATGATTTAAAAGGACAGACAGAAACAAACCCAACGACAAGATGTGAAGTTCATTCATTCATCCGGTTATCAACAGAGGTTCTCTAAAAACGAGCATTTATGAAGCGTAGTCAGTGATTGACAGCATTAGTCGTGGTAGAGCATCATTAAAAGACAGACACCAGGCCATGATCAGATAGGACAGGTTCATGATCAGCTCCAGGTGGAGAAACTCCAACGTTCCTGGACACGACTCTGACGTACCAGGAAAACCAACAGGAGGGAAATAAACTGCAGAAGACCTGCTGGAAGCAGCGAGTCACCGGTTTAACCAGAGATCTCTGCTGCTGTGGTGTACTGGACCGACTGGAAGAGCCCAGTGCTGCCCCCTACCTGCTGTCACAGACTCAGACATACTTTATCTGGTAAATCAACTCTGGTCCACAGCTGTGTTGTCCAGTTTGGTCCTGGAACAAACTTGTCGCATCAACGAGGTAAAAGTCAGACTGAATGGGAGCGTCTGCAGTGAACGGTGACCTGTTCCCTGTCCTGGCGTCTGCTGGAGCTCTGAGAGCTGCTTCCAGCCTGATGAGTTGGGACCAGAACAGGGACAGGAGGCTAAAATCAAAACGGGTGGGTTTATTTTATTTTCTTAAATAAATGGTAGGGATGGGACTAGGGTTGGGAATCGAGAACCGGTTCCTGTAGAGAACCGGTTCCGTGTGTTTCAATTCCATGGAATCGTTTGGCAGTTATCTAGCGATTCTCTTATCGATTCCAACCAGCACGAATCTCATGTAATTTACGCAAGTTACACACAGTCAATTCCAGAAAGCACTTACGTGATTAAGTTACGTCGGTTTATCACGCGCATTGCAGTTGTAAACAACAATGGCGCCCACCAGGTTCAAATGCTCCAAAGTTTGGCTTCACTTCACAAAGAAAGATGGCAACAAGGCAACTAGCAGTCATTGTAAAGTGGAGATAACAGCGTTGGGAGGAAACACAGCTAACATGCAGAAACATTTGCGCACACAACATGCGATAACGAGCGTCGTGTTTTGGACGCGCTTCGGACTGATGGATCTCAACCCAGCAGCAGTAGCCAAGCTAAGATCACCTCTGGTAACTCTGGTAAGTAGCTATCCCACTGCCTATGTGCTTCTTTGTAAAACATGCTATAACAGTGGTGCGCAAACTGTGGTACGTGTACCATCAGTGGTACGCGAGCGCTCTCTGGTGGTACGCGGGGGAACGTCATGACTTTCCACATTTTTTCCACATTTTCACTTTTAAAAAATCAGAAACAAACAATGCATTTTAAATGCGTTTCAAATGGAATGTGTAGCTTGAGATAATTAAAATTGTCTTTTAAAAAATATTTGTTGCATATTCAGTTGCAGGCCACCTAATATAATATTGATTTTTCAGCTCCTAATATCAATTGTTTTTAGGAAAATCTTATTCTATTTATTTTATTTTATTTATTTATTAAATGTGCAAAAACACTAATAAACAATAAATAGGTTGTTTTGAAGCAAATAGTTTTGACTCAATTTGTCCTCGGAATTATCAATATCATCTGATGAACATATAAGGCATGAAATTGGGTCAAAAGGTGAGAAGTGAGCATGCAATAATTATCGTAATTTGTACGATAATTTGGCCCTCTGTACAATGTACGATCAATAATCCAAAATAAATAAATAAATAAATAAAGGCCAAATGTACGATAATTTGACTATTTCATATTATTGCCAGCCGCAACTGTCTGCTGGAGTTTTTTTTTTTTTGTGAACCCAGAGGGCATTTGTTCCCATGTGACATGTTTCCAGCCAATTGTGCTTGGCTGAGCATAAGATACGAAAGTTTGTCTCAGAACAACGAGCATGATAGGCTGAATGGTCAGCTTCGCCCGCTATTTAACACTAGAGTGATTTAATTTGACTAGAGCGCATCATTGGGGCTTGTTATTTTGGTTATGACAGATGCACGATAATTTCCCTCAAAATACGATAATTTTGAGTCTCTGGTACGATAATCCTACATTTCCCACCTGGCTACGCTGCTTCTAGTCCTGTATGTTGACCACAGTTGTAATTATAGGTTTTTCACATTTCAAATTGGGCCTTGGTATTCTGAAGTTTGGGAATGGCTGGGTTAGGGTATCAAGTGACTAGACTTTACAACTTCACCTTCAGCCATTCTCAGCTCTCGCGTGAATATTATCCTCACACGTCCCTGACATGGATTCACCAATTACAAAGTTAATAGAAAGAAGTCTGTGTTTCTTCTTTTATGCTACCTTTAACTACACAAGCTTGATGCAAACTTCTAGCAAACGGGAGCTGTTTTTCACCGGCGCTTTGGCTAGCTCTGACAGTGTTCAACGTTAGCTGCAGAAAACGGCAGTAACTTTGTTTTACCGCAAAGTATGAAAACAATTGAAACCATAACTCACCAAATTCAATCCACTGCTAATAGTAGGTAGGAAATGCGAAAGTACGCTCATATGCCTTGTCCCCGCCGTGGACATCACTAGCTCTTGCTTCTAGTCTCGCTTAGCAATGTAACCTCTGAGTACACATGAATGAAGAACGTTCGTATGACTGGAATAATGGAACAATTTAGCCTGATTGGTTCTGGACAGGATTTACTGACCGTCCAAGTGTCATTTAAAGGGCCAATTTCTGAAGTGCTCAGTTTCTTATTAGGGCTGTTATATGATAATTAAAAAAAATTTCCCCCACCCCCCAAAAGGAAACTCCTCAGATCTACACGATTCACGTAGGTCACCCTGTTTGACTTCAAAACGGTGAATTTCGCTGAAAGGTGAGGGATTTTGATATTAACCGGGTAGAATATCGCAATCAAGGTTTCCGTTGTCTGGTAATTGCCGGATTTGTCCGGTATTTTATAATCTCTCCGGTCAAAATGTCCAGTGAAAATACTCCTGCAGAGAGAGAGGTTTCTCTCTGCAGAACCGAATTAAAACAGCGCAGCGGAGTCGCCTGGGGGAGGACAAAGTCAAAGACTGATGCGCATTGCAAGTTGTGGAGAGACACTTGGCACTTTTGATTTTGATTCAGCAGCTGCTCACTTCAGTGCTGCGAAAATGCATAAAAAGTAAACTGTCATACACCAGAACTAGGTGAAGGGATTTCCCGTTTTCAGTTTTTATTCTGTATTATTTCAAACGCATATAGCGAACGGACATTATTTTATTTCAAGTTGGCAGCATGGCCACGTTATTAAAATGTTATTTGTCACTCCAGATGTGTTTATTTGTTTGCAAATTGTTTTATCTTAGAGTATATAGGCCTTCACCTTTTTATGTTCATTCATGTGTCAGAAGAGCGCAAGCTTCTGCAATATTTATTTATTTTTTGAAGTTATGCTCGTGAGTCAATTGACGGGATTTATTTTATTTGAAATAGCCTGTTTTTCAATAGAAATACTATTAAATGACTTGCATTGATATCGTACTACTGCATATGATTTATTTTAACCTCAATAAATTCATATAGCCTATGTGACCGGAATTTCAAACATTTGTCCGGTAAATTGAAAACCTGCCGGTCACATTGTCCGGTGCCAATTTTTTCTAGCGGAAACACTGATCGCAATGTATCATGATAATATCGTACTGTGACCCAAGTATCATGATACATACCGTATTCTGAGGTCCTTGCTAATACTCATCCCTAGAAAAAATATTGATATATATTGCAGAATCGATAAAATCGCTCAGCTCTAGTTCCTATCCGATCACAGCCCCTCATTGTTGGACGCTGGACAGTTAAGACAAACAACTGATCTCAACATCGTACAGTTAGATGGTTGTGAGTTTGCACCGCCACAAAAAAAAAAAAAAAAAAAAAAGACAAGGTTATGAGGTCAGATGGGACTCTGGAAAAGGACTGCAAGCACAAGTGCCGTCGAGGTCGTATGCGGCGGATCTCCGAGCCTCCTCTTCATCAGACACGCCGCTCCTCATTGATCCTCCAACAAACCACCAGCAGTCAATCATCACCAGAGGAGCAAACCTTACCATTGATGAAACTTAAGCTGTCCGGCCCCTTGGCATCCCAAGCCAGCCACTGACCTCCCGTCTCTTCTAGAGGGGGGAGCTCTGGCGGAGGGGAGGGGTACGGTTTTTCAGTTACTCTCTGGCGCCCGGCAGGGGGCTAAATCTGGAGCAGCTGGGGTTGTTACGGCTCACGCTCGGCCTGCAGTCGGCCGGCCGGCGCTCGGCCCAGATTCAGCCCAGATTTGGCCCGGATCAATACTATAACCTGCGTGTGTCCAAGCAGACTGGCTAAAGGGGGGCTTGTGGGGGAAGGGTGGGTGTTTCAGGGAGAATCTGTGCATCACCAGCTGGGGGGGCGCAAGCCTCAGTGAGGAAACTGGCAGAGGAGCTAGGCGGGGGTCACGGGGGGGAATTAAAACTAAAGAACAGGTTGTAACTGAGTGTACAGGCTTCATGTGTTAATTAATGGCAGAAAACACCTCATGCACTCTGCGGTTTGGGTCTGATTGGAGCACTTTTTTGGTTTCCCTCGTCTGCCAATCAGAATCCCATAAAGGTCTCAGTTCATCAGGTGTTTTGAGCCGGAGAGCTCACGCCGTGAGCTCGTCCAGGCCGAGATGACAAACTGCGCCGGTTTAAATGGATCAAAGAGCCAAACAGCCTCCTCTTCAAAACATGCAAGAGAGTCCGCGTTTGTGCGAGATGTTTTGCAACCAGGTTAAATGTGTCACGTTAAAATCCCCGGTATGCTAATGAGTGAGGAACAGGCAACGTGTTACATTGATGACCCGGGTAAGCTGTTACATGCCCTCTGGAAAGCGCCGACGCACCATTAACTACTCATGAACCTATAAGCGATGCATTAGGATGGTGGATCCCAGTCCTTAGTCCAGTGATAGAGGCCCACACACACATTCACACACACTCACACACACACACACACACCCGGCATCGTCACCGTTCAGCGTGGGAGCTGAGCTAGGTGGCGAAGCGGGACAGAGATTAAATGGCGCTGCTGGACCAAAGAAGGGACCCACGGCGCTGAGAGTGATTTTTCTACTGCAGGTGAAGCATCAGCACCAAACAGCCTCTACTTCTCTCCATGACCATTCACAGCATCAGACCTGGGCCAGAAACCTTAAAGTCTCCGGGCCAGAAACCTTAAAGTCTCTGGGTAGAGCTCAGGAGGGACCCTCAGACGAAGCTCAGTTGGTGTTTGTTGTTCATTCATGTGAACGCTGGCAGATGTTTGGTCCTCCTCCCTCACAGCAGCACCTGGCAGGAATCACTAATGAGACGCTAGAAATGAGACGCAAACTGGTGAAAATGATCTGTTTCCTTCACAGACGTGTGATTTCGTCGTCGAAAACGCGCTTTGAGCGCGACGCAGGGAAGGCTGTGACACAGATGTTCTTGATAATGAACCCTGGGAGGAAACAAGTGGTGCAAGCTGTTTGCACAAATGAAGAAATGGAGTCCTTGCATCAAAAAAACGTCCTAAGAAACACGATCAAGTATGCAGGGTTAGAATTAGGGTTAGGGTTAACCTTAACCCTAACCTCAGATTCAGATCATCACTGCTGCATGTCCACTGCTCTGGGACACTGACGTCCACATTCTCAGTTTGGTTTTGTGGGTGAACAACAGCTAAATTATTTGATTTCGTTGCTGTTCCTGGTAGATTTCTCTCTGTTTTTATCATCCATATCATTTGCTGAAAAAAACTCATGTCAGCTCTTCTTTGTCTTGTCATTCATGGATCCTTTTAAATCCGATATAATGTCTCTGGACTGAAGAGACGTTCATGGACTGATGGAAGCTAGATGGTTCTGTTTGGGTCCAGGGCCCACAGACAGTCAGACGACCCCCAGACACTGAAGACAGTGAAGCACGGTGGAGCAAGCATCATGATGTGGAGATGTTCCTCAGACTCTGGAGTCAGGTCTGTGCACCACATTCCAGGGATCCTGGACCAGTCTGGAGACATCAGGACACTTGAAGCTGTCTGATCCCGGGGAGGAAATGTTCTGGTTTCATCAAGTCACCGAGTCCAAACGCACCACTGCTGCTTTTTAAACAGCGTCATGCTCCTTTTTCCTCACGTTTTTCTTCTGGACTAGAAGGTTCAGAGTTCTCAGTACATTTGAAACATAAAAGCCGTTAGAAGGATTTTGAGGACCAACAGTTCACCAGGATCACATGAATGACTTCGCCGCCGATGCATTTGGAACTTCAAAATAAATGCTTTGTTCCAGATTTGTTTTATTTTTCCCAAAATAAGTTGCATTTCAGATTTCAGGAGACTTTGAGTCTGTAGCCCAAGTCTGATCAGAGCACTGGTTTGACCATCAGCCTAATGATGAGAGAGCACAGCAACAGAAAGGTGGAGGGGGGGGTATACTGAGAGGAGGGGGGAGGAGCTCCGGGTGGGTGGAGTGGTGGAGAAAATGAGGTCGAAATAAAGCGAAAGATGGTTTTGTTTACCAAAAATGCCCTCTGTCAGTCATGGAATAGAATAGACAAAGAAAAAGAAAAAAAAGGGGAGAAAGAAAGAATGAAATAGTGAAAGACTGATAAATGGTCAACCACAGAGCAACAAAAAGGCATTTCGCTTTACATGTGGACACGTACGATAATGTACCGACCTTTGAGACAACTTAAAGAACCAAACACACCAGGAACAGTTCATTGTGGTTAATGGTGAAGCTGTGACGGTCTGAACCCGTCAGAACCAAGACCCAGGCTACCAAAGGCTGCACTAACGTGCTCACGGGGCTGCGTCAACGCCGCTACAACTGGAGACTGGTTTCAGGTGTACCACAGAAACCCCAGCCCCTTACACATCTGGTTTCCCATCACAATGTCTGGCTCTGACCCGGACGCCTGGCCGGACCTTTTAAACGGATTTTTCCGTTTTAAACCTCCAGCGTGTCTGCAGTTCGTCCCCAGATCTGTGAGCGCCTCGGTTTCCCGTCGTGGCCTCGTCTTAGCGCTGCAGGAGCTTAGCAGGATACGTCTACGTTTCCGGTGCGCCCTGTGACGGGCCTAGAAGATGCAACGCTGCGTCTTCGCAGTCATCAGTGGCAGCTGGAACACGCCTGGGATAAAGATGGCGTGTTTTTACCATGAAATAGCATTTAACGAAGCGATCCTCTGCTGATGAATAATTAACAAAGCCCTCATAAAACCCCCTTTTGTAGAAATAATTAAAGCACCGTCAGTCCAAGCGCTTCCTCGCTTTATTACCCGGTAGTTAACACGCCGAGTAAACACGGAGGGGGGTGTGGGGGGGGCATGCATCCTGACCCACACTCCTGGGAGCAGCATGCTTCATCCACTCCAACAGAAGAAACAAGAGCGCTGAACACCAACATGCTGAACGGCTCGGTCGATAAAGTTCTGGCGGAGCTTTAAAGCGGGACAGAAGGTGAGGAGATGCAGTTCAGCACTGCCTCCGTCACATCTTCTACACTTCCAGGTTACTCTCAGAACTAAAGCTTTGGCCTTCCTCCGGTCAGCGGACCTGAATGAACCTACCTTCTGCCACGCCCCACGGGTACTGCCGACCTCTGACCTTCTTGCCGTTCACCTCGACCACCACGTTGCTGCCGACCACTGCCAGCGGCATCTTCTCCTAAAAAACAAACAAACAAAAAGAAAAAAACACACATTAGCATTTTAAGAAGAAGGACCAACCTGTTTTCAAGTAGAAAACACACCTGATGTGGGAACAGAAACTGCTGATCCTCGTACCACTGAGGAACTGCAGACGTCTAGTCTCCCCATCACAGACGGCTGGTTTATATCACGTTAAGAAGCTACATATTGATCACTGATGTTTTCTCTTTCAAGCAGGAGAAAAGCCTGCTGGGCTGCTTCGTACCAACGCTACGCGATAGCTGCCATGCCATTTAAACAGATTTAATCTGGGCTTAAACTAGGAAATGCATGATTAGTTTTACCACACTCAAATTATTTGCACTGCTGTAATAAAGTGTTTTTCAGCAGAACATCTCTGGCTGTATCCTTCTTTAATAAGATGACCTTATTAAAAAGAAAGAAGCTTTTTCAGGATCTGCTGTGGCAACTCTTGAGGGGAAAAAAAAAAAGCCAAGGAGCAAGGAGAAGCTTGGAAGAAACCCTGGGAGGAAGCTCAGAAGTTTCTTCTGAAAACGAGGGATGCTGGTTTCCAGCTAATTACTAACGTTACGATGAGTGTGGAAGTGGGTCGTCATCTACAAAACGATCAGATGCACTAACGACAAACGCGCCGCCCTGGTCAGCGTTGGGTTGAATGAAAGCACTCTGCTGTCCGTTACCTTGATCTTTCTGATGAGCTTGTTGTCCTCATCGTCCACCGTGTCTGGGAACTCATAGATTTTTATTTTGTGTTCCTGTATCTCTTTCATTATCTGGAAGAGAGAAAATAATCAGAGCAGTGGTACCATGCATGCATGCATGCACCAGCGACCTGCAGCGCTGCATGCAGCTCAGACTTCAGCCCAACGTCAGCTCATCTGATCCCGGACACATATGGACACAAGTACCTGTTTTTTAAACAGCTGGCACTCCTCAGGGGTCAGAGTATCGGCCTTCGCAATCAGAGGGATGACGTTGACTTTGTCGTGGAGCCTCTTCATGAACTCGATGTCCAGCGGCTTCAGGCTGAAGGAGACAGACGGAGAAGCATGAGGACGGACCGAGTACGAACATCTGGCTGCTAAACTTCCCTTCCTGCTGTCAGGTTGTTCCCATGTGGTCGTGGTGTGATGACACGTGTGTGTTTAAGATGAGCAGAGGCAAATCCAATCAGGCAACAAATGATGAGGCAAAATCAGTGAGATGTTTAAAAACTAGGGCTGGGCAACGATTAAAAGTTTTAATCAGTATTAATTGTAGTATTTCTCTGATTAATCATGATTAATCGCACTGTATATGGAAAATCAAATAATGAATTCAAAAGTAGAGTAAAGGTCACTTTTATTTAAATGTTCTGCTGCCATATGAACTAAAGTGTCATAACATTTGTTGTTCAAACACTTTTAACATCAGCACTTGTCAGTAACACATATTTAGTGTCAATCTCATCTTAAAAAATGTAAAATAAAATAAAGCTTATTGCCACTGTCAGGGCATTAAAGGTGGGTGGTGTAGGTGTTTTGAAAAACGGTTCCAGCAATCCAACTCAAGTGAGATTTTGAAAATATACACTCCCTCCCTCCTCCCAAAGGCTCCGCCTCCTCCTCTTCAGTCACCCCTCGAAACCACGCCTTCACATGATTCACGACTGCATGAACCATAGGGAGGGAGGGAGGGAGGGGGTGATATTTGATGGACGTATTAGGCAGCCAATCAAAATAGTGATGATCACTTTTTGATTGGTCAGAGTTTTCTCTTGATTATACCTTTAGACTGGACCAAAAATGTTTAGTTTTTTTTGCAAAACATTTTATTTCAGTGGGTGCAATGGAAATGTGAAAAGGTTTTCAGGCAATATTGTAAAAAGTGTTGCAAAAAAACAACACCCACCCCACCTTTAATGTCATCCTGTTTTTTTAATAAAAAATAAAAAAAAGTCTACCAACAAAATCCTAACAATCTAGAGGCCACAATCAGAACATTAAAACAGGTAATTTCTGAGGTAACAGCAGAACTTTTAACGGGGAGTTCAAACTTGTCAGTTGTTCACAAATAAACCTTGTTTCTGTGAATCCTCCATCTGGGAGAACTTTAAAATGAAAATGTCCATGTTAAAGTTCAGTAACTATCAATCCGTGTATCATTCATTCTTTCCATTTTCAATTGTCAATCAAAAATTAAAAAATTAAAAAGTGACATTTTTTTTTTTATCTAACAAAAAAAACATTGTTTTGTTTAAAACAAATGAAATGAAGTTGAGAGGAAAAAAAAACAAAGCAAAAATATGAAATGTGGAGGGTCATAGGACATTAAGGAATCCCTTAAACTTAATTTGCTAAATAATTTTTTCCAATAATCCCTCTATTTTCTGATTGGGGTTGAATAAAAGTCAGTTCTACACACAATCAGCCCTAAGAGAAAGACAAAAATAACAAAAAAAAAAAAAATTAAAAACTATGCATCAAAGATGAAGTACAATAAGAAGAGATCAGAAATAGCCGATGTGGCGCGGCTGCATGTAAATGTCCTGCAGTCAGAGCAGCTCCACCGACCGAGCTGCTTTAATTGCGTCACCTGCCGCCAGCATGCGTCGGCTCGGCTCTGACGGAGGGAAATCATTGTCTGTGGCTCAGCAGCGGCTCGTGTCAAAAATAAACTCATAAAAAAAAAAAAAACAATCCAAAGAAAACTGCGATGCCGAGCTAGCTTGGGACAGATTTCTTTCTCTCTCTTTATTTTTTTTAAAGAAAAATGCTATTCAGTCAGTCACCAGCAGAGGGCCACATAAAACAGAATATTTGTCAAAGCCCACAGCAAGAAACATGAAGGAGCAAGCTGAACATGACTGCACATCACAGCGTCTTCATCACTGAATGTCAAGTGGTTTTCTGACAGCTACGTGGTCTGGTACAGTGAACTCTGCAGGCTGCAGGGCAAATGCAAACTGAACTCCAGGAGACAGTCCACCACACCTGGCTCTGACTAGATTTACCATTTATTTATATTCACTGATGCAACTCAGAGGCTCGGAGTTCGTTTTTCCCAGAGTACAAAAATACAAAGAGCGCAGCTGAACAAGAGAGCGAGTATGAGCTGCATGTCTGGAAGAATGGTTTGTGTATGCTGCTGCACGAGCTGGAATGAACGCAGCCTCAGATAAATCTGGAGACAGAGTGTCTGTGTATCTGGGCCTGGAAAGATTGAGGACGAGAGAAGATAGTGACTGTCCGGGAACGTTTGTGATCTTCGTATCTTAAATGGCCTGTACGCGCTGGCAGGGAGCAGCGCTGGGACGCACGTCCAACAGAGACAGAGAGCTGGGAAGAGACCATCATGGATGGGCTGGGCCTGTAAAAACACAGACATGCAGCTTATTTCTAAGAATTTATGGGATTTCCAGATTTACAGCCAGGTGTCGGTGACTTCTGGAGGCAGCCGCTCCAAAATGCCCTCCTGCAACACGCTACAGGAGATTTAAAAGCGGCGAGCGTCTGCTTTGAATCTGCATTTGAGTAAATTCCCTACGGAGTGACAGTAAAAGCCCATTATCGGACAATATTTATGAAGAGAAGTGAGCCGTTTACTGTCGGTGCCTTTAAACACAATAATCTGCGAAAACAAGAAGAGCGGGACCCAACAGGGCCGTTTATGATCATTTATGAGCTGCTAAAAAAAAAAAAGAGAGACAGAAAGGTTCTGTTGTGCATTTAGCAACATCGCTTCTAAAATATGAACACATGAATGCGTGGGGCCCATCTCTGCAGCTTTATTAACCCTTTAGGCGCCGGAGTTTTTTCAAGAAAATATACAATTTTGATATCAAGATTTCAAAAGGCTCAAACTTGAAAGCAGTTTGAGATAAAGGTATACTGTCAATGAGAAAATTGTTCAGTATGACTCAAAGTCTGTGATGGGAGTGAAATTATTCATTTAATTTGCATATCATGACGTCACAAGGTGGCAGCCATATTGGAAAATGTTCAATTTTGATATCAAGGTTTCAAAAGGCTAAAACTTTAAAGTGGTTTGAGATAAAGGCATACTGTAAATGAGAAATATCTTCAGTATGAACCAAAATTTGTAATGGAAGTAGATTTGTCATCTAATTTGATTATTGTTACATCACCTGCCCAAACCTGCCCAGTAGTCCTCATTTTCAGATTTTTCCTGCAGCGCCATGCACAATAAAAGCTTTAATTTCAGGGACAATCACATCATAAAATCATGAAATCTGGAGTTTGGTTTCAATATTTCCCTTTTAAAGAACTGGTGGCCTTTTCTATTTGTTTGATTGGTGATGAAGCTCCAGAATTCATCATTTGGAAAAGGGAAGAAACAAATAGGCTCAGAATTTGTCAGATCGTCTCCACAAAAACCAACAGGCTCATCAAAATTTAGGATCCACTTTCAATACTCTTCCTCTTCTCTCAAGAACTCCCAGCCACCATCATCATCATCACGTCACCGTGATTTCCGGTGCGCCATTAGCGGTGTGTTTTTTTCCCCGTGGCTTCTCCCACGTTGCCAGGACAACTGCGGTTGTTTTCATCCCCTCTACATTTTTACATATTTGCGGTGTTATGAGCCCCCTGACATCTCGACCTGCTTGGCGATCGCAGAATGTTTCCACCCCGGCCATGCTGAGGTGAAGCAGCCGATATACTGTGTGCTGATTGTGGACTATGGTGCGTGGACTCACCATCCCTACTACCGTCAGTTTCTGTTTCGCTTGACAACCAAATGTCTTCCTCCTCTGAATCAGAAATAGCCAGAACCTGACAAAGTACTTTGTGGACGGTAAACCGACCTCTCAGCATCGTGAGTAAATGAAAAAACACTCTTTCGCTCTGTTCTGCTCTCGCTACGCTCAGCATTTCTACCACTGCTGCACCGTGTGTCTCTGCACCGGAGGATGTTTTTCAAACTCATTTTACGCTAAAACTTTGAATAGCGCCACCACCAAAAATGGTTCTCAGATTACAGGCGCACATGTCTGCCATCTCCTGGTGAAAAGTAGTAACAACATTCGGCTTCACATTTATAGATACAGCCTGTTTTATTCACCAATGCTGCTTGTAGCAATATTGCGACTTTGGCGCTTAAAGGGTTAACAGAGACGTGATGATGTAGATCCGTGCACTGAGCCTGAGGAGATGGAGGGATCTGAGTCACAGACGGGTCAGTCTGTCATTTTGCTTCTGCGAGCATCTATGACTCTACACACCGATGAGGTGAGTCACCGAGGCGAGCAGACACGAGACGATAAAACCTTTTGGGACAGAGGGAACCACAACAAAGAGGCACAAACATCCCCCCACCCTCCCCTCCAGCTGGGTATCCGTCTCTCCAGCGTGCTCAGGTTACATCTCCACCGCCTCCTAACGCAGGACCTACCCATGTCCGGAGGGCGCGATGAAATATAAGCAACAGTGAACTCTGTTGTCTGGCATGGACCTGCGGTTCACCCTCGACTCGGCGTTCAGGAAGTCCTCGCATTTGCTGTCGATGTAGTTTATGACGGGCTGCCAGCTGGGGAGACGGAGGAGTGATGTCAGGGGGGGAGTAATGAGCAACGTACAAACGCTTGACTGATCAGCTTCCAGCTCTAACCAGTTGCTGTTGTCCACCGCGTCTCCAAACCCCGGCGTGTCCACGATGGTGAGCGTCAGCTGGACCCCTCCCTCTTTGATCAGCACCTTGGACTGCTCCACCTGAAACACACAAGCAGTCACAGCGTTACTACACCCCCCACGCCCCTTTAACACTGTCAGATCAGCACAAACACTGGCCTACGCCATCGATTATACGACACTTTCCTTAAATCCTTCCAGGATTTATCTCATTTAATGTAATTTCCTTTCAGGGATTAATATGAAGCATCACTGAAGCGAATGGGCCATGCAAGACGACGCAGCGTCCCAGAAACGTCTTGGATGTTTTCAGCAGTCTATCATGAGTGAGGCTGCAGAAGCAAATACCAAATGATGCCAGAGGCACAGAGAGGTTAATGCTGAAGTACCGACTCGCTGAGAAGCATCTAACGATCCAACCTCGGAGGCAACGGCCAACGCTTTTCAGCTTTCACTGTTGACTAGGGCTGTAGCGATACACTAATCTCACGATACAAAATATATCGATATTCATCTTACAATTACATTTACATCATTTTCTGAAAGATTTTTGTTTTTGTTTGAATTAATTGAACTGAAAAGCATCAATTACACATTATATGGCTGACAGTAGGGGTGAGTATTGGCAAGGACCTCGCAATACGATATGTATCGTGAGGACAAATTGAGTCAAAACTATTTGCTTCAAAACAACCTATTTATTGTTTATTATTAGTGTTTTTGCCCATTTAAGTGAATGAATTAATTTTCCTAAAAAAAAAAATGATATTAGGATCTGAAAAACTCGATATTATATCAGGCAGCCGAAAATCACGATATATCACCAAATTGATTTTTTTGGACCCCTACAATATGATATGTATCATGATACGATATAATCATGATATCAGGATATATTGCGATATTCTATCAGTTAATATCAAAATTAAAAGTAGACATGAAAAATCAAGTTGCTGTATATGTTCATCAGATGATATTGATCATTCAGAGGACAAATTGAGTCAAAACTATTTGCTTTGAAACAACCTATTTATTGTTTATTATTAGTGATTTTGCACATTTAAGTAACCATTAGTAACCAATAAAAAAAACGATATTACGAGCTGAAAAATCGATATTATATTGGGCGGCCAAAAATTGTGATATATTGCCAAACCGATTTTTTTTTCAAAGCCCCTAGCTGACAGGCAGCTTGCAAATGGTGGACAAAATGAATAAAAAGATTTGTTGAGAAAAATAGTTTCATTTTTTAAACAGTGCAAATTGTTGCTTGCAAGCTTTAAAAGGTGGGACACGGGGGTTTTGAAAGAAGCTTAGAATATCGATACTTACAGCTGAAAAATCGATACTCTCTGGGGGAATAAAATATCGATATATATCGCAGAATCGATAAAATCGCTCAGCTCTACTGTTGACAAACAGATGAAAGATATCTGCGATGTTTAACAGCAAACTCACGACAAAAGATGCTGACGGTCAGATGTGGCTCTAATTTGAAGCAGGTGCAGTTCAATTTAATTTAATTTATTTGTATTGGGACAATAAGATGAGTCATTAAGGCACTTTCAGGGAACGCTCAGCACAATCCAGTTAAAAACAGCCTCATTGTAATGCAATTAAATTCCAACATGATCTAATTTGTTATAGTCCATTAACAGGGGAAAAACTCCCCATAAACAAGGAGAAACTCCCAGCAGAACCAGCTGCCTTGTGAGGTTGGGGAGGTGAGAGGACAACAGGGACGCATCATTAGACATCCAGAGACGTCAGCTACAGATGGAAAGACTGACTGTAGGAAGTTAAAGACAGTCATAACACGTGTGTGTGAAGTAGCTCCCACGGGAACTTACTGCAGCATAACTAAAGGGACTGTGGAGCCGAGCCAGCTCAACTATACGGTTCACCATAAAGGAAACTCTCAAGCTTGGTTTTAAAATGCAGAGGGGGGAGCCTGCATCCTGAACCCGAACCGTGAGACACGAGAGACTGACAGCTGGAGGCTCTGCCTTCCCTGCAGTCTGAGAGCGAGGGGCTCTGCTGGGACGATACGGGACAATGAGGAGGAGCTGGGCCTTTAAGGGGTTTGGGGGAGTTTCAGATTCAATCCAAGATGTCAGAGGAAGCCAATGCTCTCCTGCTAATCTTCGTCAGAAGTCTTATGTAGCATTTTGGATCAGATAGGGGGGAATAACTGGATGGACAAGTCTTGCTGCACCACTCTGAGACACTTCAGTGTTACAAACGTGACAGAACATAGTTCCAGGTAGGTTTATGTGATATTTGAGTGAAATTCAGGCCCCAAAAAAAGCAGAAAAAAACAGACTCCAAGCTTCCTCACAGCACTTCCAGCTGCCAAAGTAACTACATGGCCAGACGGCCCGTTTCTGGAGCATTCAGGTCCAAAGACAACAAACTGTGTTATGTGAGTTTAGCAACAGGAAATAAGAAGTCATCCACGTCTTTATGTCTTCAGATATGCTTGAGTCCAGCGAACTGACTGGAGCCATCTGGCCTCACGGATGAGCATATCCCTAGATTACAAATCAGACTAGGAATCTAACGATATGGAAAATTTGATATCTCCATTAAAAGTGACAAAATGATCACGGTTTACGATATTATCGTGATATTCTCAATTATTCTTTACAAATGTCTAAAAAACATACATTTTAACAATTTCATAAAATCTTGTGATTTTCTTGTCATATTGAAACATCAGAAGCCAATATTTTATCAAAATTAAACTTTCACATTAAACTGGGAAACAACTGGCACAGAAAGAGATTTAATTTAAATGAACAAAATAAATAACAGGAACAAAGCTTATTTGTCTGGTGCAAATTTAAATAATACTTTAACAACCATAGTAGGTCAAAATATGCAAACAATTATCAGGAACAAAAATGATAGTGCAAGTTCAAATGAAATAAAAAATTTGACTTTAAGATGAACCTTAAATACGTATAAATGTGCAAATAAATAAACAGTTGTAAAGGAGCCAAATATGTTGTTCTGAATTGTAGTTCACTCTGTGTGTCTGTGGGTGTTGCTGTGTTGTTACCTGAGGGTCAGGTATAAAGGTAGCTGCCTGTTATTGGTTAGGTGTTGGACCCGGAAGGGCAAAAGGTTTTTGACCGCTGTGGCGCTAACTGCCGGCGTTATGGTTGTCAGATCAGTTAAAGGAATAAATTAATATTTTAACTGCATCAGAAGAACATCGTTCTGGTCATTTTTCGATGTAATTTTTCAATGTCCTGTCTGATATCACCACTTTCCGCCATTTCTTACGTTACGATGCCGAAGCTACAAATTAATGCAAAACACAGTCGCTCGAGGACTTGAATGAGGCTGATATTACATATCCCAGTAATCAACCGCAATAATGAGGTGAAGTCAAACATAAACGGTAATCGTTATCGCGTAAAATTTTACCGCGCTTTACCATAATACTGGTAACTGTTCCATCCCTACATCAGACATAATCAAGTTAGGACCTCAAAGAAGTGGATCTGTGATCAGCCAGAGGTGTCCATGACTCCAATTAATGACAATGATATTAGATTTTTTTACAGGTAGGTTTCACAAAGCTAGACTATTGAGTTTCGTGTCATATCAAAAAAGTAGCATCCCCTAGGGGTAAGTATTGGCAAGGACCTTGCAATAGGATATGTATCATGATACTTGAGTCAGGATACGATATCATTACGATATCGCAATATCACGATATATTGCGATCTTCTACCCAGTTAATATCAAAATTAAAAGTAGAGATGAAAAATTAAGTTGCTGTATATGTTCATCAGATGATATTTATCATTCAGAGGACAAATTGAGTCAAAACTATTTGCTTCAAAACAACCTATTTATTGTTTATTATTAGTGTTTTTGCACATTTAAGTAACCATGACAACATACTGACAGCATTGTAACCACTGTAAGTGAGAAAATGAAGGATAAAGTACCTTGAGTTACTGACAATGCACAGAAATATATAAAAAAAAAAATTCTCCTATCGTGTCAGTCATTTGAAAATAAAATGGCTGTGCATTAGAGGTCTTTGGAACAACTCGACAACCCGAGGTTCCGACCCGACCCGAATCGGGTCTCGGGTCCATTCAAAAGACGTAACTCCAGGTTCGGGTTGAAATCGGTAGTTAGTCTCGGGTCCAGTCGGTGCTCTCTGAAAGGCTGGGTCCGCATTTACTCGAGAGAGGTAAAGATATTGGTGGTGGCAGCCAATGTCAGGACTCGGGGCAGTTTAATTAATTATTCATTAACATGGCGCATTTGTCATGAAACAATCGTGTTGCCGTAGTGTGTTATTAGCTGTTTGCCTGGCAGCTGTAAAGCACTACGGATCACCAACATGACAGCACTGGATGAGAGAACATATTCGCGACACGTCCTGACCTGTGTAGGCTATTAGCGTTAGCAGTTGCTACCAATAGCATCTGTATCCAAAAAGAAAATCACGTAGCCTATGTAGCAACAGAACCAGGTAGAAGAAGACAACTTTAGGTAAGAAAATCAAGTTTTATTCAGCGCTAGACAACTTTTAACATGAGCAACTATGGGCTGTATTGTCTCGGTTCTATTTGGGTAACTCGGTTCGGTTCAAGGTCGGAAACTAAAGACTCGGGTCGGGTCGGTTTCGGGTCGAATTTTCACAGGTCCATTCGGGTTCGGGTCCATGAAAGTGGACCCGTGAAGACCTCTACTGTGTATGCATACATACTGCAGTCGTTACACACTGCCATCATAAAATCAAGTGCATCAAGTTTTCTTTTCGCTGAAACTACTGTAGATATCTCAAAGTACCATTACAACACATTGAAAGCGTTGTAACCACTGTAAGTGAGAACACGAATAAAGTACCTTGAGTTACTGACAATGCACAAAAATAAGTACAAATAATAAAAAAAAAAAGATATTAGGAGCTGAAAAATCGATATTATATTAGGTGGCCGAAAATTGCGATATATTGCCAAATCGATTTTTTTTTTGCTAGCATGCTAGCATCCTCCAACGTGGAAGGGCCAGTTTATGACCTACCACCAATCTTCCTGTCCATCTCTGCATACTGTCTGAACTCACACCTGGAGGACAGGTGCAATTACTTTAAACTGTTCTATGCATCTTGCCTGCATTTGTTTCTTTCACTAGTCAGTATGTTAAGAGTGACTGGTCCTCCAAACTAGCTGCTTCTACTGTAGCACAATGTGCTTAAAAGGATGCAGTAAATAAGGGAACCTGAGGTATTACAGTACAGATAGTAGAAGGATTTTTTTTTTTTTTTTTTTTTTTTTTTTTTTTTTTGGGGGGGGGGGGGGGGGGGGGGGGGTGTAAAACTATTCCTATTTGCTCTTCAGACAGCAACATGAAGTCTCTCCATCGTCTCCAGAAGCTGGCCTGCTGATCCTTCATTCTGCTGCATAGTTTCACAAGGCCATCCGGTTATTTTGGGATCACCCTTTAAACTCGAACTAAAGCTGCTTCAGTCTAACCCAAACAGGCTGAAGCCTCCACAAACCTCCAGATAATCTCCCCGACTCTGCAGCTGAGAAATCTGCATCGCGCCCGCGTTCACGTGTCGTTACAACGCGCGGGCCGGTTCGTCCCCCCGGCGTGCGCGCTCAAACGCGCACTCGTGCCGAAAGCGTCTGTGCGTGAAATGTTGGCCGTCTCGAAACCAGATCTGCTATTTCCAACGTTTCCACGATGAAAAACAGATTGGGATAAAACCTCAAAAATTTCCCCTCAGGCTCCACACCATCATTTAAAAAGAAATCTGATCGGGGGGGAGGGGGGAGCGACAAAACATGGGAAATTGTTTTGCAATATAAATAGTCTGACCCAGTCTCTCCCCCCCCAGCCTCAGACCACAGGATCCTTTTCCAACATAATTGCAAACACTAACTGGTATGCACAAGAACATATTTATCTACCCACACTGGTGGGGGAGAGAGAGAGAGAGAGTGCAAGAGCGACAGAGAGAGAGAGCGAGAGAGCAACAAGACAGAGAGAGAGAGAGAAAGAGAGAGAGGGAGCCAGGAGGACAAAGATCCTTCAAACTTTGAGTAAGTTTAGGGTTGTGCTGCTGAACCAACTCGATACCAACCCGGCAAAAAGACCTGTGGTGATGCAGAACCACTACCTGGTCATAGCGGGAGGTCGGGGAGAAAAACGCTTACAAACATTTGCTAAATATTTGTCCAATAAAGCATCTGAATTAGGGATGCGCGACAACTGCTTTTTAAAACCGATACCGATAACTTTCAGCTCCTAAGGGCCAATACCGATAACACACACATATACCTAAGATCATTACATCAATACTAGGATCAAAATCAAAAATAGTTTTGACTTTTTAAATGAACAGATATTTATTTTTTCCAATGAAAAATTATTGTCAAGCCTCTCAAACATTTTCATAAAGCTATCAAACAAACCTATCTGATATTTCACACTAACATAAATAAGGTTCATTACTGACTGATATAAAAAATAAAGGCTCCTTGAACTGATGGAAATACATGCATCAAAATTACTAACTGAAAAAGATTAACATTTAAAGGATTTTGGCTTGTGGTTCCATTTAAATTAATACCTTTAATTAAAGTAAAAGAGGTTCAGTAGTTTTTATTTATTTTTTTTAATCTCATGGAAGCTTTCAGACTCCTACTGGCTTGCGCACGTTAGCATTAGCTTCCGTTAGTGCGATTTCAAAACTCCATGGAAGTGATTGTTATGTTGTAGGTGGCTGATCAGGTTTTACGTATTAAAGCTTGTGCTTCCCTCCTCGTAGAATTCACTCAGAGGATTCATCACAAATAACCACCAAACTATCTTCTTCTGAAACTTTAACGAAGTTTCAAGCCACCATGTTTTTTGTGATCAGCACAATGCATGCTACATTCAAGGTGTAACGTAAATTCCGACGTTTCCTCGTTTGCTAGTCATTCTTTCAGCCTTTTCTATTTTTCAATTTTTATGTGTAACATGTGGGAAAATACTGCGAATATCAATTAAAGTCAGCATCTACCAAAATTATGACTGAGTTAACAAGTTGTTTTCTGGCATGAGGGGGTATTCTTGATTTTCCTTATTGAGTAATCGTTTTTCTGATTATGCCGACATTACTTGAACATAACATTCACAGCCGGTCATTCAAGGCTCAGAGGGAGCGAGGCCCTGACATGTTGACAGAAATATATGTTATCGGGGCTATTTGTCGTGATATCAGAGTTATCGGGATGACGTCATAATTTCCTGTTATCGGCCCGATAGTTATCGTGCACCCCTAATCTAAATATACAAAACTACAGGGGTGAGTTACGTTTTACCCTCTAAGTCAGCTGGAAACAACGTCTCTGGCCGTTCCACCAACACTCTGGAAGGGGGAGGGGCTTGATTTCCATCAGCAGCTGAACGGGCACCTGAACACCTGGACCAGTCAAAGCCCAGCTAACAACTGGAACAGCTAGACCTGGTAACTATGCATCCAAACAGCTCCCGTTCATCTCAGACACCCACACGGCGTAGCTGTGTTTTCCCTCTCCTCCAGCCTACACGGGAGCACTCTGAGTCATCCATTTGAAAAGCTGCCTTCTAGAAAAAATAAAAGATAGGCAGTCGTGTGTGGGCGACGCTCATCTGTGTTCACGTCCAGAGCCATCAGCGCGGCGCGTAAAGGAAACGGTGAAGTCCTGGACCGGGGCGGTCCGGCACACGTTTTGAGCAGTTTTGTGATTTAAGCCTGAGAAAACGGTTTTATTTCACAGCTTTGACTCATTTGGTGGTGAAGGGTGGGCAGCAGGGGTGTTGCTCTTCATGGGAACATTCCTGCCCTGCTCCTGACCTCCAGACCCTCCAGACCTCAGGGGACGGATGGACACACGGGGGCTCCGCCCTCCATCTCATCCCTCCTCTTCTGCATCTATCCTCCTTTCCATATTTCATTCTTCTCCTCCACTTCTTGATAGTTGTCCTCCCCGTTTGCATTTCTGTCCTTTCCTCCCTCTCATCCTCTCTCTTTTCACGGACGGCTTCCATCCTCCTCCTCCTCTTCCTCTTGAGTTTGTCATGTCCATAAAAGGACACAACCGAGCCTTGTGGCATCGCCGCTTCCCCTCATAATTCCTCCATCCTCTTTCTCGCTCCCTTTTCCGTACTGCTATTTTCTGTCTCCTCCTTTCCTTTCCTCTTCAGTCTTGTACCTTCATCGACAGCCTGATGAGTCAAACCGTCTCAGCCACGACATTCTGAGTACCGATAACTTCCTGGTTTGGCCACAGGTCGTCGTATTTAAGTGAACGACACGCAAACATACACAATCCACGTCTGCTACACGGCCTTCAGAGCCAGGAGGATCATCTTTCCCGTGGGGTTTTTTGACCCTTCGAACCCGACTCGTGTCATTCTATACCTTCAGTCCCTGCAGGAAACGCCTGAACACAGATGTGCTGCCGGACGGCTCCTTTGTTTTTGGTCGTGCACAGAGCAGACGTGTCGCATCATGACGGATGGCGCTGGAGCGCCAGCGGATACCTCAGAACTGATCGTTTTCATGACTGTGGTTAGATGCGGGGCCGACCGGTGGCGAGCGAAAAGAAAATATGATCCCAAAACTGACGCCATCACATTTCTGTATGATAACGTGACGACTGTTGACACCGAGCGCCACGTGATAACTGAGACAAGAGTTTGAGCCGTTTTATGTAACAGAGAACGAGACACTGGTTAAACTTAAAACCCACACTAGTGAAAGTTTATCCAAACAGGCCGAAGGAACTAGGACTGAGCGATTTTATCAATTCTGCGATATATATCGATATTTTATTTCCCCAGAGAGTATCGATTATTCTTCCTGCAAAGTGCAGGAAGAGCCATTAAGTCCTCCAGCCGCTAGTGTCGCTGTAGAGCATTTCTAACAGGTTATCCAGAAGCTTCTTTCTCTTCCAGCTAGAGCTGAGCCAGTCAGGAGAATGGTGGAAAATGGTATAAACGCAGCGCCTGTGTGCTTAAAAGCAGATGTGTGGGAGCAGTTGGGGTTTAAAAAGAAAAAGGAAAGCAAAGATTTAGACAAAAGTATGGCTGTTTGCAAGCTGTGTCACACAAACGTGAAAGTACTCTGGAAATACCACCAACCTGTGAGCCCACCTGAAACGTCACCACCCGGACAAGCTAATGCTAACTGAGCCGCGTGATCCGAAACAAACCACGCTGGACAGTGACGGCGGTTGTTGCCACCAGTTTCCATCTACTTCACCTAGGTCGCAGAAAATTGCGCAGAAAAGTCCATTGCCTACTTTATTTGTCAGGGTTTGAGACCGTATTCAGTGGTGGAAAATGCCATCTTTAAGGGCTGTGTTTACTCTCGTGGCAATGTGTCGCAGTTATCTGGTCGCAGAGATGCTACAGTTACTTTTGATTTATGCTCAATTTTGAAGCGTGTCTGTGTTATGTTATTCCACGCCACAACGCAAGATGGACAATCACGAACTAGCTAAACTTACTAAACTTATCTCTTGCGTTTTCCCACTTCCTCACCGTCTTGGCCGTATCCAGACCCACATTCATCGCTATCTCCCTCCATGAATTACAAGAATATGTGCTGTCTTTGTAGTGCGGAGAACGAGAATCGTACAGATGTGGGTCCTCGTTTCTTCGATGACGTGCTCTTTTCTATGTAGAATTGACCAATCAGAGGCCTCCTTTCTCTCCTCTCTGCGTCGCTGTCTGCGGTCACCTACCTTTCAGTTCAATTAATTCAAACAAAGTCATTGGAACACTCACAAGATGTCACCAAAATCACTTTGTCCCATTAAAATCTTTCAGAAAATGATGTAAATGTATCTTAAGACGAATATCGATATATATATCGTATCGTGAGCCGAGTATCGTGTATCGTATCGCGACATTAGTGTATCGCTACAGCCGTAGAAGGAACGCAACTGTACCAGTAGATCTTTTTTTCTTTTGCTGCGCTGCAAAACTGACTTTGCGTTTTTGTCACTGTAGTAGAAATTTCTCACGGCGTGAGAAATCGGCGTCATTCTACAAAGTCGCGCAGAACACAGGCGAAGAGATGGGCGGGCTTTTCTTAGCGGTCGCGTGCTTTTTCTTTGCAAGGACGACGGGGACGAAGCACTGGACGGCGACCAGCAGCTGCAGGTCCAACTCGGACGGAGCCTCGAATGTCGGGCGTGACGGCGAATCGAACCCGAACGACAAACGCCAAACAAGTTTTACCTGCACGGTCTTCTTTATGCGCTGGGAGGGGCCGGGGTAGTCCTTGGAGTACAGGTCGGTCAGGAACAGAGAGTTGATGAGGGTTGACTTCCCAAGACCAGACTCACCTGAGGACAGAGACAGAGATCAGTGCTTTAAATGAGTGACACTGCATGTTTAAAGTAGGGATGCACGATAACTGTTTTTTAAAACCAATACCGATAACCAATAACTTTTGGCTCCTAAAGGTCGATACCGATAACACACACATATACCTAAGATCATTACATCAATACTATGAACAAAACCAAAAACAGTTTTGACTCTTTAAATGAACAGATATTTACTTTTTCCAATGAAAAACTACTGGCAAGCCTCTCAAACATTTTCATAAAGCTATCAAACAAACCTATTTGATATCTCACATCAACTTAAATAAGGTTTATTACTGACTGATATAAAAAATAAAGGCTCCTTGAACTGATGGAAATACATGCATCAGAATTACTAACTGAAAAAAATGCATTCCTCAATGACAATAAAAAATAATGCACAGTACATAATGTACTGACACAAGTTAGACTTGTCTGTGTAAATAAACTGAAAAAGTGCACTCCAACGTAATAAAAAATTACGTTTAAAGGATTTTGGCTTGTGGTTCTATTCAAATGAATGCTTTTAATTAAAGTAAATGAGGTTCGGTAGTTTTGGGTTTTTTTTTAAATCTAATGGAAGCTTTAGATGAGAGAGATGATGGCAAAGAGTGGAGAGGAGAGGGGAGGGGGCTTCTGGTTTGCTCACGTTAGCTCATGTTTGCTCACGTTAGCGCGATTTCAAAACTCCATGGAAGCGATGGTTATGTTTCAGGTGGCTGATCGGGTTTGACGTATTAAAGCTTGTACTATTTTCCCTCCTTCGCTTGGAGCATTTGTCACAAATAACCAGCGAACTATGTTCTCAAATTTTAACGAAGTTCCATACAATCCGCCATGTTTTTTTTTTTTTTAATCAGCGCACTGTGCCGCAATTCCCCCCGTTATCTAGTCGTTCTTTCGGCCTTATCTATTTTTTCTATTTTTATGTTAAACATGTGGGAAAATACTGCAAATATTAATTAAAGTCAGTAACTACCAAAATTATGACCGAGTTAACGAGTCGTTTTCTGGCATGAGGGGGTATTCTTGATTTTCCTTACTGAGAAATTGGGGTCACGGCCAGTTGTTGGGTCTAGGTTCAAGATGAGCTAAAGAAAAATCATTTTCACAAATTATACAACCACAAGGGCCAAGAAAATAAAAGAGATTCATTGTCTGTGAGGTTAAAGGTCAAGGGCTCATTTGCCAGCAAGAAAAGCTTTTAGATAGAGGGAATAAAATATTTCCTCTCCGCTTCCAGCCCCCTCCCTCCTTCACCACCCCCGTTCATCCACTCTTCCTCTGTCCCTCCTGCTGAATGCTTCCTTTATGCATAAATCCTAATATTTTTTGTCTCCGCTCTGCCAACTTTCCATTGCGTACTCGCATACCGATGATAGCGGACACAGAAGCTGCACAAACAGAGGAGACGTTTACTGGACGGAGACTTACACATTGTATATGCTCGCTCACTCGCTCTCTCTCTCACACAGACACACGAAAACGCACACACAGCTGAGATTAATGGTCGACCATCTGGCTCGTGTCTCATGAAAGGGCGCTGGGGGAGTGTTTAGTTGGAGTGGAGGAGGGCGACCTGTCCCGGCAAGACCCCTGCCTGACTACCGCTGCCCCAGTCAGCCTTTGAAAATGAGAGGGCACCACGGGTCCAGAAACGTAAGAGCAAGCATCAACTCGCTGAGGAGGGTCCTTTTATGTTCTTAAAGCTTTAAAAGAAGCCAAGAAATGAATCCACTGGGTTTTTGTTTCAAGAATAAAAATAACTAATTGGTATCTTTTAGACTGAATTTGTGCGTTTACATGGGAATTTTAATTCCTCTTTAATTCAGAATTAAAATTAAATTTGATTTCAAATGATTAAAAATTACCATGTAAACACCTGATTCCGAATGAAAATGTCCATTCCGAATTAAACTTAATTCCGCAGTAAGTGGCTGGTTTATTCTGATTTTAAATCCGAATAGAATAATTCCGCAGTCATGTATACACTTATTCTGCTTTAAATTAATTCCGGTCTTTCTGTGCATGCTCGTTCCCTTGCCCGTCTGTCGCGATGACGCTTATATTCCGCGCTGGGCTTGTTTTCGAAACAAAGTTTCAAGATGGCAGCACGCAGTAAACGGTGTTCAAGAGCAGAGACGATTTATTTAATAAATAGCTTGGAGGAACTGTAAATAATCAAAAGAACAGATGGCAGGAAACATAAAAATTGTGAGCTTTTCAAAGTTGTAGCGGCCGGGTTAAATGAAGGAGGTTTCTCCGTGTTGTTGCTAATCAAGTTAGTTTGTTTTCTTCCAGTAGACGTAAATACGTAAAGACGTCCGCCCCCCTATCCAATCAGAACCCTTCCCAACCCCCCAGACCTTAAGCAAAATTGGATAAAGCCGATCTAACGTGTTTTCCATGTAAACCTCAATTCGGAATTACTATTTCCATGTAAACTTGAAGGAAAATAGTTTAATTCTGAATTATTTAATTCGGAATAATTAATTCCAAATTAAAAAACATCATGTAACCGTGGCCAATGTGTTTGACGGCATTGGTGAGAAAAATTAATCTTATCTTATCCATTTATATGAACATTTACATGCCTGGCAGGTGTTTTAAAAACCTTAAAGTATCGGTTTGCTGTGAATCAGTTCAGGGTCACGTGGCGGGAAATATTCACAATTAAGCTCAAACTCACAAAAAAAAAAAAAAAACCAGAAGCTTCAATACCAGATTAAGAGTTAAGTCAAACGTTAATCAGATCCTTGTTAAACTCTTAGTATTGCTTGATAAACCTCGCCGTAGACTTTGAACGGGGGTGACGTCGCCCGCTGCCCAACCGAACCTTTGGCTGCGTGTGTCGCTTCGGTCATGTCAAAAACTAGGGAGCTTTTCCCGCTTCAACGAGGGCGTCAGCCAATCGGATCGCGGCTGCACAGTTGGAGCCGGCCAATGAAAGTCAAAGTACGCAGGTTATTTGAGTGGGGAGGGGGAAGAAATTTGATTGGTTGGTATGGTGAATAAACCCCAAGGCCACCACCTCTGTGGATCCAGCGTTACCGCCTGAAAGACTGGACCTTCATCAGTCACCTGGTGTGAACGCCCGGCAGATTCTGTCTCTTCTCACGCTCTCAGTCCGTTATCTGTGCTTCCTCATCAGAGGATGAAGCTCTGTGAGTGATGGACTCGTTCTGTCTCTCCAGTTAGGCGGCAGCCGACTGACTTTGATGAACCACTTGGACTCAGAGGTCAAGCATCCCCCTTTTCTTTCTTTTTGATCGAGACAGCACAGATTTATGAAGTCCTCTCTGTTCGGCGCTGGCTGAGATGTTCCCAGCGATGCAGAGGACAGAAAGCTGTCCAAAGCTTGAAGAGGAGAGGGGCTGGAGTCTGTGTTTGGACCTCCACATCTGCAGGTCCAGTTAGCTGTGCTCTCTTGGTAGCATGGTGTTACTCCTGATGCTATCTTGACAAAAATAAACAACAGGAAATGAACTATGAGCTCTGCTCCAACAGTGGCTGCACTCTGAACAGATGCTGAGCCAGACTGGACCATTTTTAACCGACCGCGAGGATATTTAAGAGGAGCTTAGGACAAGCAGAAGCAGTTACACCTCGGTGCGACTTCACATTTGAGGCTTGGTGAAAGATCTCGAGTTATGCACGAAGGCACGAGGAAATTAGTCCCACGGATGTTTCACATGGCGCATCACAAAACATTACAACTGATATTTTGTGCAACAAAATACTTTGCCTCCGAGCCTGAAGGAAGCATGACTGCTTCACTTCTACATTACATTAATGACATTTAATTTTCACAACCAAAAATTCATGATTTCTAAATAAATGCAATGGATAAAAAGTGTTAAAAAAAATCTTCAGTTGCCTTCAGCACAGATGCAGAAGAGGTCTCTAGTGTGTTGAAGCGTCACATTTATTTAACTGAAACCAATAAGAGGTGATGGAAAGAGCTTTAAAAACAAAAAAATTAAAAACCAGGCATATAAAGGTAACAGTACGGTACTGGGGGCAGACCACAGATTAGGGATGTAACAATACAAAAAATTTGATATCTCAATTATCGTGACCAAATTATCACGGCTTACGATATTATCGTGATATTCTTAATTGCTGTACAAATGTCCAAAAAACACATACATTTAAATAATTTCACAAAATCTTGTGATTTTCTTGTCATACTAAAACATCAGAAGCCAAAATTTTTATCAAAATGAAACTTTCACATTAAAAGGGCAAACAACTGGCACAGAAAGAGGTTTTATTTTAAATGAACAAAATAAATAACAGGAACAAAGCTAATTTGTCTGGTGCAAGTTTAAATAAACACTTTAACAACCATAGTAGGTCAAAATATGCAAACAATTATCAGGAACAAAAATTATAGCGCAAGTTCAAATGAAAAAACTTTGGACTTTAAGCTGAACCTTAAATACGTATAAATGTGCAAATAAAGAAACAGTTTGTAAAGGAGCCAAATATGTTGTTGTGAATTGTAGTTCACTCTGTGTGTCTGTGGGTGTCGCTGTGTTGTTACCTGAGGGTCAGGTGTAAAGGTAGCTGCCTGTTCAATAACAGGCGGCTACCTTTATACCTTTATACCTTTGTTGGACCCAGAAGAGCAAAATGTTTTTGACCGCTGTGGCGTTAACTGCTAGCGTTATGGTTGTCAGATCAGTTAATGGAATAAACTAATATTTTAACTGCATCAGAAGAACATCGTTCCGGTCCTTTTTCAATCAACACGCAACGGTAACGTTTACAAAATGTGAGTTAGCGAAGCGCGTCGACCAGGTTACTCTTGGTCAAACATCTCAGTAGCTTGAAGCATTAGGCTTAGCTCCTTCAAGTCGCTTGTACAAATTACAATAAAATGTAAACAAGTGCTCTGCAGACAGGATAACTGTCCTCCACCAGTTGTCCCTCTGTATTCTTAAAAAAAAAATGCTCAGACCTTGGACTTCGTCCCTTTAGTGGGTTGATAAATGTCCTGCGTGCTATCACCACTTTCCGCCATGCTAACGTTACGATGCCGATGTTACAAGCTACATATTCACGTGAGACACAGTCGCGAGTCGCTCAGACTAGAATGAGGCTGATATTACATATCGCGGTAATCGACCACGATAATGAGATGAAGTCAAACATAAACGGTAATCGTTATCGCGTAAAATTTTTACAGCGCCTCACCGTAATACCAGTAACTGTTCCATCCCTACGGCCGCCCCGGTGGCGCAGTGGTTAGGGCAGGCGGCCATATACAGAGGCTACAGTCCTCGTGCGGCTGGTCGTGAGTTCGATTCCCGGCTCGGCGACTCTTTCCCGCGTGTCTTCCCCATTCTCTCTGCCCCCCTTCCTGTCTCTCTACTTTCAATAAAGGCCACTAGAGCCAAAAAAATCTTTAAAAAAAAAAAAAAAAAAAAAAAAAAAAACTGTTCCATGTTCCATCCCTACAACAGATCATTGGAGCCATTTTGAAAATCACGCAAAATGAATGAAGGAAAATGTTCGGTGGTAACACACAGGGAGCGGTGACATCGACAACAACCAATCAAATTTCTTCCTGCCTGCTTCAACTTAGCCCCGCCTCCATGTGCCATTTCATTGGCCGGCTCTAGCCATGCAGCTGCAACTCAATTGGCTGACATTGAAGCTGGAAAAGCTGAAAATCCCCCAACTTTTGACAGAACCAACACTATCAACGGATTCGGTTCGGCCCTGATCCAAGTCTACGGATGCAGACGCCACATGCAACGCACACGTCACATGCAACACACGTGTGAGTTACACTGCAGCTATCAAAGTTTCAACAGTAAGAAGCTGAGGGAACAAATCGTGTTGAGTGTGTTCTTGAAACTAGACTACTGGTTCGAGCAACCGGCTGCTAACTTCAACTAACACATGGACTGCTGTTAGCTGAGAGCTACGACTCCATCGTAGCAGCAGTAGAGGAAGGGAAAAAAACACCTCACTTTCTACAGCTCAACTCTGAATATGGTCTTACATTTGATGCTTCACCACGATAAATCACATTCCAGCGATAAACTCCACTCGACTGACGTTAACTTTGATCTCTCAGAGCATTTCTGCTCCTGGTGAGATCATTCACGAGCCGAACTGAGAATCATCTTGAACAAATATACAACTCCTGCGTTGCTCTGGATTTCATTAAGCCGAAAGTGCTGCAGATGTGCGAACTGCCGGCTGTTTTTAATTGCTGCAGAGATTAAAAAAAAAAAAAAATAAGTCATTGACTCAAATCTGTGGAGCACCTCTGGAGATACTGACTAGCATCAACAACCCTCAACTGTTCAGCGCTCCATCTGGTGGCACATACTGACAGCTTTAACTGATAACTATGTCCTTAAGTGATTTGGTTTATATGATTCACCAAAGGTGAACAGCAGCGGCTGAACGAGGACAGCTTTGTTGCCCGTCGTCGTGCAACGGCTGTGTGAAGTTGCAGGAATCAGTGAAATCAGCTGGACCATGAAACTCAGGCCGCGTTTGGATTTGAAACTCCTACGAGACCATGTTAACCCTCTGAACCTCCATAGTTCCCATTTTGAGGAAATAAGCTTTCATTTTCAGTTCCAGGCAGCCTCATGTTATATTGCTGTTGAACTGGTTTTGCTAATTCTTTTGGACTCAGATCAGATCAGAGAGTGATGTTTCAAATACATTTTTTATTTTACCGTTTAAAACCAACTTGCCCAACAAGCTTACACCTCCTCGAATCATCTGCAGACATGAACAGATCATTATTTATTGATATTCATACGAGCACGGTGGAGGACTGTGTGCTGACACGACTCAGTGGGGACAGTTGCGTATGTGGCAGCACCCCCTCCCCCCCCCCCCCCACCCCCACCCCCACCCCCCGGGGGCAGGTCCGTCCCAATTAGCCTCTCCTCATTCAGCTTTAATTAAATATTGGTTCCACATGACGAGTGGAGGCAGAGAGCCAGCTCCCTGTAAACACACCGATGACCTGGCGGTCTGTGATGGACGGACCACCCCTCCAGCTCAACCCCTATTTCTCTCTCCGACTCCGGCTGTTGACTCGCCGTCCCATTTTCCCACCGTGACCCTGCCGTCCACCACGACCCTTCCTGAGCCAGTTTATGATTAGGGCTGTAGGGAAAGACTAATCTCGCGATACGATACGCAATATTCGGTTCAAGATACAACATATATATATATATCGATATTCATCTTACAATACATTTTCTGAAAGATTTTAAAGGGACCAAGTGATTTTGGTGACATCTTGTGAGTGTTCCAATGACTTTGTTAGAATTAATTGAACTGAAAGCATCAATTACACATTATATGGCTGACAGGCAGCTTGCAAATGCTGGACAAAATTAATAAAAGATTTGTTGAGAAAAATAGTTTCATTCATTTAAACAGTGCGAATTGTTGCTTGCAAGCTTTTAAAGGTGGGACACAGGGGTTTTGAAAGAAGCTTAGAATATCGATACAGGGGCTGAAAAATCGATACTCTCTGGGGAAATAAAATATCGATATATATCGCAGAATCGATAAATCGCTCAGCTCTAATGGTGATGCTTTTACGTTTTAAATGATTTGTGCTCAGCGTGCATTTATACGTTTCCAGTTTGACTTTTGCAACACGTAGAAGAAAAACAGGACCAATACATTTACCTCTGATTAACCCTGTGAGAAGAGGCGTCCAAGTAGGGTGGGATAATTCTCCTTATTTTTACCATTGCCAGCATGTTGTAATTAAATCATCCTGCACCACATAACCAGGTATTTTCCATATACTATTATTTACCTTTATTCTTTTTTAACATCAGGAATAAAGACATATGTGTCTACGAGTCTGAGAGCAGCGTTTGAAATCATAACCCCGCCCCCTCTCATAAATGCTACATCATATTCTCCCCTAATTAACACAGACTGGATCAATACATGACCAACTACTTAACTGCAGTTTGTTCACTGACTGGAGGAATGAAAAGGGCGCAGCACGGAGGCTGAGAAGGACTTGAGCCTCCATGAGAGGAACAGTGAAATCTGCTGCTGCTAGCTTAGATACCAACAAGTAAATGTGGGACGTAGAGGTTTTTATCCTCGAGTGAGATGAACTTAAAAAGGGAATAAATGAAGGTTAAAGACGTAAATCTGGTGTGTAATACCGTGACTATGCTGTCACTCCTCTTCTGGAGGAGTTTGAGCAAATCAAACACACAAAGACGTGGTGGGATGCTCTTCCGTCATGTTTTCGATCAAAGAGAGGGTGAGCGTCTGTCTTCGGCTTCTCGTAAAAGAGGGAACAGATGAGACGTGCAACAAGAACGTTGGGTTCATTTATAAAATCAACAATAAACCAAATCTTGGCAGAAGAACGCTTTCCGTCGTCAACACAATACAAGCCAATACTCTCCGCGCACACTGTGACAGTGAGCACCACTGCCCCCTACTGTAGTATATGTGCAATTACACTTTATTCCAGTGCAGCAAAAATAAGGATTTTTCTCGGGATCGCACGCACCCCCCCTGGCATCGCCCCCCTCCCAGGGGGTCGCGCCCCACTATTTGAGAAGGACTGGTGTGAATCAATATGGCCTGGTGACGGCCAAGCACTAGACGGACTCTGAGTGGTGGACCGTCACTTCTGGGTTGCTTCAGGTTGCGAACGCTCTCATCGACTCGGATGGCCACCACCGCCCCGCATCCTGTGACCCTTGACCGTCGGTTGATTTGATAAAACTAACGAAAACGTCCAACTTCCAGCTAAATACGCGGACCCATGGTGCGATTCATCGCTTGCATGTTAAAAATGTGACAAGTGTTCCCGTGGGAGTCCTCCCCGTCGTCCTCCAACGTGGTCTCTGCCTCGCTGGTCCAGCCGGGAGGGAGCAGCTGATCCCTCCACATCCTGACCGGCTTCTGAACGGCGCCCAACACAAACACGGCCACGCCTCCGACAGACACGAGCGAGGCCCGGACCAGAAAGTGTGAAGCGGGGCATCAGGAAAACATACAGGCATAAAAAGGGAAGAACAGCAGACAGTGGACGTGAGGGAAGTTGTGTTTGCTGAACGCCAGGCTGTTGGAGGAGATAATTCTCCATTGTTGCGGTTAAATGGGACCGGCTGAAACTGGGGGCAAAGGTCATTGTTTCAGTAACAGATAAGGATCAGCGTGTCTGGCAGACTACGGAGGGGTTGGAAGTCAAACTCAGTCCCGTCAGGTCCCGTGTTGATGCTCACCCTTTCCTCCTGGTTTCATTATTCAGCTTTTTAATTTAGAAGGTGAACGTTCTGCTGCGACCCACTGGGCCAGGACCAGATCTGACGGAGTCGGCACGTGCCGGGTCGCAGCAGACATGTGCATCTTAAAATAGAGGCTGAGAGAACGGGAGCACAGCGGAGAGAAAGAATGAGAAACGCAAGAGAGAGCTTTGCCTGCAGTGATTTGACCAAGCATGCATGAACATGCAGATGTGCTCAGCCTCGTCCTAACACACACACCAACACACACACATACACATGCACGCACACACAAACAGCGCTCTGAGTGGGGCGCTGGACCCAGAAGCAATGAAGAGGCTGAGTGGAGCAGGTTTATAAACAGGCTATTTTCTTGTTCCAAGAACAGCTGAAGGCAAACTAAAGCAGCCACAGATTTAGAATGAATATAAGGCTTTAAAAACAGAAGAAAAAGGAAAGCTGAATCTTTGGGACCATTGTGAATCTCTCAGCTGGCCCGCCGATGCCCTTTTTCAACCAGCTTGGGCTGGTGCCAGAACCAGTTCAGAGCCGGTTCAAGTTATTCTGAGAGTTAAAGTCAGGATGGGTTTGCTTTACCGTGTGCACAAAGCTGCTACAGAGGCACGCCGCTGCATCATTACATCTGTTTTAATGTTCTGGGATACGACTGTATAAAACAAACCCAACTGATCAGTATTTACTAGGGGTGCACGAAAACTATCGGGCCAATAACTATCGGGCCGATAACAGGAAATTAGGACGTCATTCCGATAACTCTGATATCATGACGAATAGCCCCGATAACATATATATTTTTGTCAACACGGCAGTGCCTCGATCCCTCTGAGCCTTGAATGACCGGCAGTGAATGTTATGTTCAAGTAACGTCGGCATAATCAGGAAAACAAGAATACCCCCTCATGCCAGAAAACAACTTGTTAAGTCAGTCATAATTTTAGTAGTTGCTAACTTGAATCGATATTCACAGTATTCTCCCTCATGTTACACATAAAAAAGAAAAAATAGAAAAGGCTGAAAGAACGACTAGCAAACGAGGGAATGTCGGAATTTACGTTACACCTTGAATGCAGCATGTAGCACAGCGTGCTGATCACAACAAACATGGCGGCGTGGAACTTTGTTAAAGTTTCAAAGAAGATAGTTTGGTGGTTATTTGTGACAAATCCTCCGAGTGAATTCTACGAGGAGGGAAGCACAAGCTTTAATACGTCAAACCCGATCAGCCACCTACAACATAACAATCGCTTCCATGGAGTTTTGAAATCGTGCTAACGTGAGCTAATGCTAATGTGCTCAAGCCAGCAGCAGTCTCCCCTCCCCTCTCCTCTCCTCTCCCTCATCTCTCTCATCTAAAGCTTCCATGAGATAAAAAAAAAAAACTACTGAACCTCATTTACTTTAATTAAAGGTATTAATTTAAATGGAACCACAAGCCAAAATCCTTTAAATGTTAATCTTTTTCAGTTTGTAATTTTGATGCATGTATTTCCATCAGTTCAAGGAGCCTTTTTTTATATATCAGCAAGTAATGTTAATGTGAGATATCAAATAGGTTTGTTTGATAGCTTTACGAAAATGTTTAAGAGGCTTGACAGTAATTTTTCAATGGAAAAAATAAATATCTGTTCATTTAAAGAGTCCAAACTATTTTTGATTTTGTTCATAGCAGGGTTATTATAGTTAACGAAAACTAAGACTAAAACTAAAACTAGCAATGAAAAAATATTTCAGTTAACTGAAATAAAAATAAAAACTACAATTAAAAAAAAAACGAAAACTAAATAAAAACTACAATGAAGGATGTAAAACTAACTAAAACTAAACTGAATTGTAGATAAATTCAGCTTCGTTTTCGTTGTCGTTTCGTTTTCTCCTTCGATTACTGCCATAGAGATTACTGCCTGTCCTGCAGCAGCCGCTATGCTACCCTCCCTCCAGAGAGGGGGCAGCATAGCGGATATAGACCTTTTCGGGCCAGCCCCCCGGAAGTACCCCGACCGCCATTGCGGGGTTGTGCTACAGAGCGACACTTTCACCGGCTCGCAGATTAACCAGTGTTTTTCTCTTTCTACAAATATATGTTTTTATAATGTCGAGTCGGTCGAGTGGGAATACATGTTCCGTCATAAACTGTGCCAACAATGGTGTGAAAATTCGACAATGGAAGAAGAAAGTATGCACGAAGACTGCCTTGTTTGCAGAACAAGAAGTTAGGAAGACGTGGGTGAAAAATATCAACAGAAAGGACTTTGTTCCAAATGAATACAGCCGGGTGAGTTTTCGTTAACATTCAATCTCGTACTACTCATAGTCTCGCTGAGAGTCCCGGACGATTCTGGCCGAAAGAACAGCAGTATGAGGCTACTGTAGCCCTCGGCACTAGCACAAGCCTATAAATGAATGAATGAATGTATGAATGAATGAATGACTTAGGAGAATGATAAAATAAATTAAATATAACATTAACACATAGCCTAATTTACCGCTCGCGTTAACATTACAGCAGCATAATCTTTATGGCTTGTTGACGTTAGTTGTAGCCAGCGTTCCACAGTTTTTAGTGTTTGATTATGGGAATAGATCATGCTATTTCCATAACCAATCATTAAAAACAGCGATAAACTACCTTCATCTGTAACTGGAGGCCACTGCCTAACATCATCAATCCAAGACATGTCTGTGTTATCCGTAACAGATCTTCCACGCTGCTGTGTTTGGGTTACTTGATGGAGCACCGCACCCTCCAGTTATGGCGGGGCCACTAGGGGGCGCATGTCCACAATTTTCAAGTCGGAAAGGTGCATAAACTGCTGCATACTGCAAGAAGAAGAAAAAAACTAAAACTAAGACTAAAACTAAATAAAAACTAAACTGAAACTAGTCAATTCCTCAAAATAAAAAACTAAACTAAAACTACTAAATTACTTGTTGAACTAACTAAAACTAAACTGAAATAAAAAAGCAAACTGGAAAACTAAATAAAAATAAAAACTAAAGAAAATTTCAAAACTATAATAACCTTGGTTCATAGTATTGATGTAATGATCTTAGGTATATGTCTGTGTTATCGGTTATCTGTATCGGCCTTTAGGAGCTAAAAGTTATCAGTTATCGGTATCGGTTTTTAAAAAACAGTTATCGTGCATCCCTATGCGTTCCCCATCTCTCCTCTTCATGCGTCCAGATAATCTCAGTCAGGCCTCTCGTACTTTATCTCCAAGACCCTGGCAGCTCCACCGATATGCTCCTCCTTGATTCCATCCATCCTTTTCACTCCCAAGGAAACTCTGCCGCCTCCATCTCTGCTCCTCGTCTCTCGTCTCCGAGCTGCAAACCTTTAACTGTTGCCGCTGCTCTTCTATCACAGATAACCCTGACACTTCTCCACCCACTCCACCCTGCCTGCACTCTCGTCTTCACCTCTCCCCCCCCAACCTCCACTGATCTGCACAGCTGAGCCCAAATATATTCTGAAATGTGTGTAATAATTGTTGTTGAGCATTGCTGGATGACACCAAAACACCCACATGTCACTCTTAATGAAGATGCAGCACAGAAGAGAGTAGGGCTGTAGCGATATATTAATCTTGCAATATGATACATGATATCCAGCTCACGATTAGGGTGTTAAAAAAATAATAAATTTGGCGATATATCGCGATTTTCAGCCGCCCGATATAATATCGATTTTTCAGCTCCTAATATCAATTTTTGTTAAGGAAAATTCATTAATTCACTTAAATGTGCAAAAACACTAATAATAAACAATAAATAGGTTGTTTGGAAGGAAATAGTTTTGACTCAATTTGTCCTCTGAATGATTGCAAATGCAGGACAAAATGAATAAAAGATGTGTTGAGAAAAATAGTTTCATTTATTTAAAAAGTGCAAATTGTTGCTTGCAAGCTTTTAAAGGTGGGACACGGGGGTTTTGAAAGAAGCTTAGAATATCGATACCCGCGGCTAAAAAAATCGATACTCTCTGGGGAAATAAAATATCGATATATATCGCAGAATCGATAAAATCGCTTAGCTCTTCAAGAGAGTGACAGTTCCTTCAGAGACGCAGATAAAGACCTGAGCACAGGAGGAGGTTTTTTTTCCTTTTAAAATTAGTGTCAGTTTTAAAGTGATGCAGATCTAGTAATCCTTCAGCTTTATTGTTTGAGAGACCTGATATTCTAAATGAGAAATTATATAAAACCACAACTAACCAAACACCGCTGACAGCTCTAACGGCAACTCGTGAAACTGAAATACCATTTTCCTTCACATCTGCATGAACGTTATGGTCATAAATGAACTGCTCTGATCGAGTTCATGATCTTGAGCCACTAGTTTGAGATGAGGATAAATACCGATCCAGTCTTTGCACGCGGAGAAAACAGGAAATGAGTGAATGGGCGCATCTGGCTAGGACTGGAGATTAACTGGACCAAAGGCTTCCTTCCTTCTGCAAGGTCAGTAGGCGAGACGGTCAATCCTAAGCTCGTCAGAGCATCTTATCTGGAAACGCACACAAACATAACGATCACATTAAGCACACACACGCCCGTCTAAGGGGACAGGCGGGCAAACGGCTTCAAAATCACAGGCGGATCAGCGAAGAAGATAAACAGATACTGACTTAGCAGGAAAACTACAAGTGAGCTGTAAGAGAGACTTGAGGCTCTTCCAGCTTCTTCATTCACAGCCAGCGGCTGCTTCCACCAGCAGGGTGGCGTATGAGGAAAAAAACATTACACTATCTCATACTTGGCACGGCTTTCTTTTAATATGGGAAAATGCATGCGAGTGCTTTTATGTGAGTCACATCAGCCGTGGATGATGTAAAAGCCTGAGTCATTATGAGCACGAACAAAAGCAAAAGATTGTGACGGCATCAGCTGCCTGGAAAGGCTGGAGGAACGAATCCATTCACGCAGGTGGAAGTTCAGCAACGATGCCACTAACATTCACCTGCAAACATCACACAGATTTTAGACTTTAGTTTTCTCAAACAAACATAATGACACTTCTGGGCGGGAAGCAGGAAGGACGTTTTCCTGAAGAGACACGTTCAGGACGGCTTGGACTTCTGTGGGAAAAGAAACCCACCAAGCAGAACAAACTCAAGACGCGATTCAGACAAATGCGCCAGCGAGGCCATGAAAGCCCCCTTATATCCAGTATCTATAATCTGTTTAACGACACTCACCTAAATTTGTGTTTTATACAGTGGTACCTCTACTTACGAAATTAACTGGTTCTGGGAGTAGTTTCATAACCTGAAAATTTCTTAAGTAGAGATGCGTTTTCCATGTAAATGCTCTAATCCGTTCCAAGCCCCCCCAAAATTCGAACATAATTTTTTATAAATTATAAATAATACATATTTATAAATGACATAAAAACCTGAAAGAAATACATGTTAGAAGTAGAAAAGCACTCAGAGAGCACAGACCTCCACCAATAGCAACAATTATCGAAAATTTGAAAGTGATCCAGAATCCAGGATTTCTTCCGGATCAAACCCAAAATGAAATCAGTTCTTCCTTTTCACATTTCCGACAACTCCTGAAGATTTTATCAAAATCCATCCATAACTTTTTGAGTTATCTTGAACACAGACAGCCAGACAAACGTCAGCCAAAACATAACCTCCTTGTCGGAGGTAAAAATTGTTTGTTTACCTGGGTTGCTAGGTTACGCTCATACAGACAAGGGGTCCTCCTAGCCAATGGGATGCCAGGAAGATGCTAAGCGATAGCCAATGGCAGAGCGGCTCGGACGCACCGCTTTCAAACTGAGATACAGAGCTGACAGCTATGTTTACGTTCGGTAAACTCTGGGAGCTGCGAGTAGCAGCGCTGCTGTATTTCTGCCTTTCGTATCCTGACATTTCTTTCGTAACAAGAGGCAATATTTTCCCATTGAGGTGTTTCATAACCTGAAAATTTCGTATGTAGAGACGTGCGTAAGTAGAGGTACCACTGTATCTTTATTATTCATCCTGATGGGATCCAAGGATTTTTTTGGTCTACTTGTAATGGTTCACATTAAATTAGGACTGCGACTAGTAGGGGTGAGTATTGGCAAGGACCTCGCAATACGATATGTATCGTGATACTTGGGTCGTGATGCAATATTATTGCGATATCGCAATATATTGCGATATTCTACCCAGTTAATATCAAGATTAAAAGTAGAGATGAAAAATCAAGTTGCTGTATATGTTCATCAGATGATATTGATCATTCAGAGGACAAATTGAGTCAAAACTATTTGCTTCAAAACAACCTATTTATTGTTTATTATTAGTGTTTTTGCACATTTAAGTGACTGAAAAAATTTTCTTAAAAAAAAAAATCGATATTAGGAGCTGAAAAATCGATATTATATCGGGTGGCCGAAAATCGTGATATATCCCCAAATCGATTTTTTTCACACCCCTCGTGACTAGTGATTTTTTAACTAATCGAATACTGTACTTTATTCATCGATGAACTAATTGATGTGGTTAGAAATACTTTTGCCTTAATAGAGACCAAATACAAGCGAAAAGACACCCAGATGCATTTCTTGAATTCATCTCTATTAACTGATAAACTCCAAAAACTGTTCTCGTTTTCGTGCTGCGACTTGTACAGAGATAGTTCTGTAAAATGAGATGCAACGATCCCAGACACACACACACACACACACACACACACACACATACGGGGAAGTACATTTTGGCACCAGCTCGGCACTACTTCCCTGGTGCACTGTAGCCAGGTAACGTCGGTAACACATAAATGAATGCCTCTGTTATGCCATCAGGCGAGAATGATCTCGTGGATCTACCAGAGAGTCCTGCATCGAGTAAATGCACGATTCACAACACGCAGCGGTGCACCTGCAGGTAATCACCGCACACAGGTGGAGGTGATCACGCATCTGCCTGTGAGCATCTCTGCATCTCATTTTACGTGGGGTAAATGTACAAGTCACAACGTGTGAATAAGAACATTTCTGAGTTATTAGAAGTCCACGTGTATCAAAGCACTTCCAGCGACTGTCCTGCGACTAGGGGTGAGTATTGGCAAGGACCTCGCAATACGATATGTATTATGATACTTGGGTCACGATGCGATATTATCACGATGTCAAGATATATTGCGATATTCTACCCAATTAATATCAAAATTAAAAGTAGAGATGAAAAATCAAGTTGCCGTATATGTTCATCAGATGATATTGATCATTCAGAGGACAAATTGCATCAAAACTATTTGCTTCAAAACAACCTATTTATTAGAGCTGAGTGATTTTATCGATTCTGCAATATATATCGATATTTTATCGAGTATCGATTTTTCAGCCGTGGGTATCGATATTCTAAGCTTCTTTCAAAACCCCCGTGTCCCACGTTTAAAAGCTTGCAAGCAACAATTTGCACTGTTTAAATAATGAAACTATTTTTCTCAACAAATCTTTTATTTATTTTGTCCAGCATTTGCAAGCTGCCTGTCAGCCATATAATGTGTAATTGATGCTTTCAGTCCAATTAATTCTAACAGTCATTGGAACACTCACAAGATGTCACCAAAATCACTTTGTCCCTTTAAAATCTTTTGGAAAATGATGTAAATGTATTGTAAGATGAGTATCGATATATATTGTATCGTGAGCCGAATACCACGAGATTAGTGTATCGCTACAGCCCTAGTATTTATTGTTTATTATTAGTGTTTTTGCACATTTAAGTATTCACAATGCATCTAATACATGAATACATGAATTTTCCTAAAAAAAATCCATATTAGGAGCTGAAAAATCGATATTATATTGGGCGGCCGAAAATCGCGATATATTGCCAAATCAATTTTTTTTTCACACCCCTACCTGCGACTGGCACTAACCTAACGGGATTATGGTAGCACTAAGGAGAGAATGATACACACCCTCCCATCAAACAGTTTGTCATCTTCTGTGGCTCGTCTCTTCACCATTTTCTCTCTTTTTTTCCCCCTCCCAGTTTCCCAATCCGTAAATAATGGCTGGATGGACAATCTGCACCACGGAGGCGTGTTGTGCAACACTGAAAACCGTCTTGGCCGGAGACGGTGGCCACTGAGGATACAGTCCAATGAATTAAACAGAGCTTCAATGCAGGGAATTTACATGTCAGAGTTCTTGCAGAACGGTTTCAGTCCGGCTCTCTGCAACGTCAGATCCAAAGCTGTCCATGAGCTCTGACTTTGAGTTTCTTTAGGAGATGACAAGTGCTGTCAAGAGCTGACTGTGTTGCTCATCAGAAGCAGCGTGAAGCAGCCACGGCTTCCCCTCTCCTCCCAGCTCCCAGCAGACTCTCCAGCTCGGCTCAGACCTCCATGCTGGCCCTGGATCTGGCTAATCTCTCCAAGAGTTTCTATTCAAAATGCCAGCTGGACAAAAGGGGCAGGAAACAGCTTTTTCCCCCCTCGCTGAGAGGAGGGAAGAGAGAGTTGGGACAGAGGGAGAAAAAGAAAAAAAAAAAAAAGAAAAGTGAAAGAAGAAAAACCCACTTGAACACATTCTGGTGGCGTTCCTTCTTAGGGAGTGACCCAGTTGCTTTATGGCATAAACAGCACAAGACGTGTAATGGGACAATTTTCTCCTCATAGGGCTAAAATGAGAATACATTTTCTTTTTTAAATCCAGAGCTGATCTCTTGCAAATGGATTCCATGTTTGAACTCAACTTTCACAAAAATGAGAGGCTTCTAAATGCGTATGTGTAATATGTTCGTGCTATTACCAGCTGAGAATTTTGCTTTAAAACGTTGGCCTTGTGGGTAACGCGCTGGTGATGTAGTTGCAGCTGCAGCAGTGCAGCCAAACGGAGCCTGGCTACAGTGAAGAAATGTATGAAGATGAGAGGTAAACATGGATAAAGGCACTGTCTCCAGTTCATCAGAAGATGAAATGAAGGCAGAGTTGAAACTGACCTGACGCCTACGATACGCCTTCAGAACGGTGAGATAAACGGTAATAGTTAATGTTATTAATGTACCAGGGTGAATGCTGTCAGTGTTAGCTGTGTGGCTCTTGGGGTGGATGTCAACTTAGAAAAATAGCTCCAACCCCTAAGTGGGAGACATTTACCAGATTTTCCAGACTATTAATTGCATCTGTCAAAAAATACATCGTGAAACGGGAAAAAATATATTCAAGTGACATCAGGCAATTAGAGCAGGTGATAATTGGACTGTTGACGAGCCCCCTCCAGGAGCAGCTGTTCAACGACCCATCTGTGGACCCACTCCTCCATCTGTGGACCCGCTCCTCCATCTGTGGACTCGTCCCTCCATCTGTGGACTCGTCCCTCCAGCTTTGGACTCGTCCCTCCAGCTTTGGACTCCCTCCTCCAGCTTTGGACTCCCTCCTCCAGCTGTGGACTCACTCCTCCATCTGTGGATTCGTTCCTCCATCTGTGGACTCCCTCCTCCAGCTTTGGACTCGTTCCTCCATCTGTGGACTCGCTCCTCCAGCTTTGGACTCACTCCTCCATCTGTGGACTCGTTCCTCCAGCTTTGGACTCACTCCTCCATCTGTGGACTCGTTCCTCCAGCTTTGGACTCACTCCTCCATCTGTGGACTCGTTCCTCCATCTGAAGACTCGCTCCTTCATCTGTAGACTCGTTCCTTCATCTGTGGACTCGTTCCTCCATCTGTGGACTCGTTCCTCCAGCTGGGGACCCGCTCCTCCAGCTGGGGACACGCTCCTCCATCTATGGACTCGTCCGTCCAGCTGCGGACTCGTCCCTCCAGCTGTGGACTCACTCCTCCATCTGCAGACTCATCCCTCCAGCTGTGGACTCGTCCCTCCAGCTGTGGACTCACTCCTCCATCTGCGGACTCGTTCCTCCATCTGTGGACTCGCTCCTCCAGCTGTGGACTCGTTCCTCCATCTCTGTCCATCTTTCAGTCCGTGGTTCTTCTTCTTTGATTGTTTCATAGCTGTCAGAGGTTCCTCTGCTTTTCTTCAGTCTCTGACTAGTTTCTCTTCACTCCAAACGTTCTGCTGCTCCATTACTGTTATCAGCTTTTAGACTTTTTCAGATTTTATCATCTTCAGTTTAAATTGTGCAGTAGAACTTTTTCTTTTTGGTGTCATATTTGTGTTCTCTCAGTCTTTATGGATTCACTCTTGTCATTTTTTTTTTACAAGTCGTGGGACCAGACAAACTACTGAAAAAAAAGGGGACTTACAGTCTGGAAAATACAGTATACTCAGGTTCACAACCAAAGTCAGCAGAGAAGCTGCTGCTCTAACATTTGCACAAACTCTGTTTCTGTTTGAATTAACTTTATTGAAACAGTCAAACATGTCAAACACCATCAGCCGCCCTGTTCACATGACAAAAAAAATCACACGACATCTGCCATTTTAAAGGACAGCCAGTTTACAAAACTGAGTACTAACCTTTGCTTTTTTTTTTTTTGTTTTATATTTAGCGTGACGCCAGTGACGAATAATAAAATGACTAAAAAAAATACACTGACAGATTAGTGGCCTTTCAAAGACAATCATCAGCTGCAGGCCTCACCTGAGAACATGATCTTCCTCTGTGCACATTAGGCTTTAGCGGTATTACGGTAATACCGTATACTTCCGGTATTCAAAAATAGCAGCGGTATCAGTTTCAATACCGTCTTAAAAATGCAATGAATGATTTCTGTGGTTTAAAGTTTAGTTTCTCTCCTGTATCGCTGTGTGTTCTGCTTTATTTTACCGTTATTTCATGTTCACTCGCAGCTGACTCGCTCGCCCGTTTGACTCGTCCTGTTACGGTACTGACTATGAAAACAACACTTCCTGAGCTTGCTGCTTCAAAATAAAAGCTTCTAATGAAACTAATGATGTTGGACTTTTATGTTGAAGAATTTACAGGAAGTAAAACGTCCCGCATCAGACACTTTACTGTAAAGCGCGTTTTAGCGCTGCAGGAGACAGGCTGCAGGCAGCTTCAGCAGAGAAGGAACAGTTAAAACTACAGTGAAAAGCAAGAAATACACAAATAAATAACAACTGTAGTTGAGCCAACTTTATATTGAAGCACTGAACTGCTGTTTCGAGGTAAACTCGCTTTTTTTTTTTTCAGGCGTAAAGTCCCGCGGCGGGGCACATAATGGGGACGGCTGTTTTGACGGGCGGCGTCCTGCCGGTGGTGTTTGTTCGCCTTAATAGTCGCGGTAATACCGGTATACCCCGGTAAAATGTGAGGGAAGTTTGACGGTATCAAAATTTGGATACCGCCCAAGCCTAGTGCACATCACAGAGCCGTTTAGAAACATGAAACATCCATCCCAGATGACTGCTAGTCTCCTAATCAGGATACTCCTAAACTTGTCTAAAGTTTTCCCTGTTACGTTATGCTGAAACATTTCAACATCACACACGTTGAAGCTCATTTTTCCAGCCAGTCTGATCTTCGTCGTCTTTGTTCGTCTCATTTTCTCAGACTCCAGAAGAGATGGACCATTTCCAGGCTGATGCCAGGTAGTGCTTAAATAAGCTTCTCTAATTTCGTTGCTGGTTAATGGGAAGTGAACCGTTTTATTACCAACACGCTTCGCCTCCATACCCGTACGATTCCTCCTCCCCGTCTGCACTGCTGGAATCTGAGCGCGTTACCTGCAGACTGCAGCCAAGTCTTCTCATATTCCACCATCTGTTTGCTCCAAATCTAGCGCAGAACAATGCCGGGCCTCTTACACCGGCCGAGCTTTCACACTTCAGTAAGGAGCCAAGTACAGCAGCGCTGCAGCCAACCTCCCGTCAGTGACTGAGCAGCCTGCTCACAATGCAATCAGCTCTCCAGTCTCTCCAACGCCGGCATTTCCTCTCACATCTCCATCAACGTACATTTCTTTTTCACGATCGAAGCCATACACTAGGGATGTAACGATATGGAAAATTTGGTATCTCGATTATAGTGAACAAACTATCACGGTTTACGATATTATCTCAATTCTTAATTGCTGTACAAATGTCCAAAAAACACATACATTTAAATAACTTCACATAATTTCTTGTAATTTTCTTGTCATACTAAAACATTAGAAGCCAAAATCTTATCAAAATGAAACTTTCACATTAAAAGGGCAAACAACTGGAACAGAAAGAGGTTTTATTTTAAATGAACAAAATAAATAACAGGAACAAAGCTTATTTGTCTGGTGCAAATCTAAATAAACACTTTAACAACTAAAGTAGGTCAAAATATGCAAACAATTATCAGGAACAAAAATTATAGCGCAAGTTCAAATGAAATAAACGTTTGACTTTAAGCTGAACCTTGAATAAGTATAAATGTGCAAATAAATAAACAGTTGTAAAGGAGCCAAATATGTTGTTGTGAATTGTAGTTCACTCTGTGTGTCTGTGGGGTGTCGCTGTGTTGTTACCTGAGGGTCAGGTATAAAGGTAGCTGCCTGTTATTGGTTAGGTGTTTGACCCGGAAGGGCAAAAGGTTTTTGACCTGCTGTGGCGCTAACTGCCGGCGTTATGGTTGTCGGATCAGTTAAATGGAATAAATTAATGTTTTAACTGCATCAGAGAAGAACATCATTCCGGTCCTTTTTCGATCAACACGCAACGGTAACGTTTACGAAATGTGAGTTAGCGAAGCGCGTCAACCAGGTTACTCTCGGTCAAACATCTCAGTAGCTTGAAGCATTAGCCCTAGCTCCTTCAAGTTGCTTCTACAAATTACAATAAAATGTTAACAAGTGCTCTGCAGACAGGATAACTGTCCTCCACCAGTTGTCCCCCTCTGTATTATTAGAAAAAAAAAAATATGCCCAGACAGTTGGATTTTGTCATTTTAGTGGGTTGGTAAATGTCCTTTCCTGCCATAATTACGTTACGATGCCGAAGTTACAAGGTATATATTCACATGAGACACAGTCGCGAGTTGCTCACAGACTTGAATGAGGCTGATATTACATTATCCCGGTAATCGACCGCAATAATGAGATGAAGTCAAACATAAACGGTAATTGTTATCGAGTAAAAATTTTACAGCGCTTTACCGTAATACCGGTAACCGTTCCATCCCTACCATACACACAAACTTAACACACACAAACTTAACCAGACCAAAACAACTTCATGCTTTGGTCTGGTTTTTACGAGGCAGGAACTGGCATCTGTTGTTATTCCTGAAGTCCATCTGCATCTCCTGAGTCGGCCTCAACGTTAACCAACAGCACAGGAAGTTGTGTGATGGGAACGAGGAATCTGCAAATCCAGCACGAAGGAAGCCATTCTTACAAAACCAAAACTGGAGGGCAAGGCTGGGCTGCCTTTGAAGTAAAATTCTCAGACATTCAATTTGCTTGTAATTAATCGACTAGACAAGAGGGCTCAAGCACAATGAGAGCTCGTTTTATGACTGATTGTCACATGTTTCATTAAACGCACGTGCAGGCTTTCAGGCATTCATTCAGGAACCTTTAGACGAGCAAACGCCAGCTGAGAAGCTTCCAGGGAAGCTCGCCTTTAAAACAGTTGTGTGTGAAATTCGGATCTGTGGGGGTAAAAATGGGGCCAGATGCCAAAAGAATTTGTTAAGGCAGACAGAGAGAAGGCGTGAAACAGTATCTGTTCGACTGGAGATCTTCTCTGGTTCTCGTCCATCATCTCTGCTGCTCCTCCACAGCGGCCGTTTACTAAACAGGAAGCTTAAAGGGTGAAGAGAAAAAAAAAAAAAAAACCTGACGGGACGCCTCTTTGAACTGCTGTCTGTCCTTTCACCAAACAGCTCAGGGTCACACAGGCTACACAGTTAGATGAACAACATATTAAACATTTTTATGGTGGCCGAGTAAAACACACCAAAACAATACACAGTGAAAAAAAAGAAGACATGATTATGTAATAATCCCTCAAATGGAGATCCAACTATTAAGATTTATAGGCCATAACATGTTCCAACTAGCCTCTCATTAGGGCTGGGTGATATAACCTCAAGTTAATATCACAATTAACTGAACACTAAAGTTTTTTTTTTTTTTCTTTTGCCTCAAATATGCTCAACTTTTACAGCTGAGATACTCTTCTCATGAAAAAGTCAGTCAACATATCTTTGTGACTTTGTAATAATGAAGGGGAAGACATGCAGATGAACTGCTTATGGACGAAACTGACGACGGGCAAGATGATGCTGGTTACAGCTTCTGAATGTTGGTTTTAGAATCGTCAATAAATTGCCAATATCCAATTAATACTCAAAGTGCATTCACATGTTTTGAACTATAATACCCATTACTAATGACGTAAAACTTAGAGATGCACTAATTTCACTTCTGAGTTCCAATCAGACACTTAAATACACCTTCAGATTACCATTACCAATACTGATACCGATACCAATACGATACCAATACCAATACGATACCAATACTAATACTGATACCAATACTGATACTGATAACATTACCAATACTGATACCGATACCAATACTGATGCCGATACCAATACAATACCAATATGATACTGATACTGATACCAATACTGATACCAATACCAAATACCAATACTGATACTGATACCATTACCAATACTGATATCAATACCAACGATACCAATACTGATACTGATAACATTACCAATACTGATACCAATACCAACGATACCAATACTGATACTGATAACATTACCAATACCAAAACTTAAGAGATGCACTGAATTCACTTCTGAGTTCCAATCAGACACTTAAATACACCTTCAGATTACCATTACCAATACTGATATCGATACCAATACAATACCAATACTGATACTGATAACATTACCAATACTGATACCGATACCAGTACCAATACTGATACCGATTTTGATGTCGATACTGACACCGATACCAATACCGATACTGATAACATTACCAATACTGATACCAGTACTGATACGGATACCAATACGAAACCAATACTGATAACGTTACCAATACTGATACCGATACAGTACCAATACGATACCAATACTGATACCAATTCTGAAGTCGATACTTATACCAATACTGATACAAATACAGATGCTGATACCAATTCCGATGCCAATACCGATATATATCAAAATATCAAAACAGATTCTGATACCAATACCAATACAGATACTGATACCAATGCTGATGTCAAAGTGTCAAAGGGGAGGAGCTGTTGACTTGTTATTGTCAAACTGAATATTTACAACTAAAGTGTAGAAAATAAAAAACATCTACATCATTCAATCCTACAAATTTGTCAAAAACAGCAATGCTTCATCTGGGGTGGGGTACTGACGTTTGTTCGTCATATCAAGAACAACCAGGAACAAATAAGCAGCCCGCTTTGACTTAGTCCCGCCTCTGCAAAACGATTTTATTGGCTAGCTCTAGCTGTGCAGCCGCAACTCGGTTGGCCGACGGATGTCCTGAAGTGGGAAAAGTTAAAAACATCCCAACTTTTGACGAAGGCAACGCCGTTGACGTGACGCACACGCAGCCCACAATTCAGTTTGGCAACAGCTGACATCAACGCAGGTGACGTTCACAACACACATGTAACGTTTACGGACCAGTGCTAAAACTGTAAGTTGTTGGTGCTGCTTATCCCCCGCCCCCACCCCCCCCCCCCCCCCCCCCCCCCCCCCCCCCCCCCCCCCCCCCCCCAATGGAAGTTAGATGTGTCTTCACAGGTTTTTGGTTTAACAGAAGGAGCACAGACGTTTTCCCAAGAACCCGCAGCTGCCACTTCTTCACTGATCTATGTTATGCCTTTGTCAGTACGAGATAACGGGTTGCTCAAAGGTGTCGTTTGTTGCAATATGAGACTGTAACAACACGTCTTAACTCGTCTTCTGAGGTCAGGGACAAGTTGGCTCTGCTTTCACTGACATTAAACACAGACAGCAGCTCTTGGTAATGTAATACCCTGATATGACCCAAGACTCCACTCCTTGTGGTATGTAGCTAAGCCAGGAGATAGCCAAGTGCTCTGTTTGATGTCAGCTGTCAAAAAATACTGACCGACTATTGCTGAACCCGAACCCTTGGTCACGGTTGGCCATTGATGTTTCAATTTGACACAGTTTTTGACCATTTAAAATCTCGAAAACCATAACAATCCAATAAAACAAAGAAGACCACGATCGCATTATTAAGAATTAACAATTTAGGCATGACTTTAACACCACAAAGCATCTTCAAGAAACACCCCCCCGACTCAGGGCAGTAAATTGAAGAGCTGATGACAAAAAGCAGAGCTCCAGCTCCCGTCGATAAAGACCTGGTCTGTTCTTACCTTCCTACATCTCTGATCCAGCTTTGGGTAGATCTCCAGTGATGTCTTTACTGTTGACCTCAGCACTTCTGCTAAAGACTGTAGGTCTTAATGACCATCTTCCATCACTAGCACCGATAACACATTATTTCTTAAACAACAATGGCAAACTATGAGTGGGGGATTTTGTGTGATAACAGCTGAGAAACCTTGAGTCTTTAAAACTTCTAATCAATATAGTTTATGTTAGGGGTGCACGATAATTATCGACCCGATAACAGGAAATAATGACGTCATCCCGATAAGTCCGATATCATGACGAATAGCCCCGATAACATATATATTTTTATCAACACAGCAGTGCCTCGCTCCCTCTGAGCCTTGAATGACCGGCAGTGAATGTTATGTTCAAGTGACGTTGGCATTATCAGAAAAACGATTTCTCAGTAAGGAAAATCAAAATACCCCCTCATGCTAGAAAACAACTTGTTAACTCGGACATAATTTTGGTAGTTGCTAACTTCAATTGATATTCGCAGTAATTCCCCACATGTTACACATAAAAAAATAAAAATAATAGAAAAGGCTGAAAGAACGACTAGCAAACAAGGGAACAGAGTAATTTACGTTACACCTTGAATGCAGCATTGCTGCAGAGTGCACTGTTTTAAAAAAAAAACATGGCGGCAATTTGTATGGTACTTGGTTATAGTTTCAGAAGAAGACAGTTTGCTGGTTATTTGTGGCAAATGCTCCAAGCGAATTTCACGAGGAGGGAAAAATAGCACAAGCTTTAATACGTCAAACCCGATAAGCCACCTGAAACATAACCATCGCTTCCATGGAGTTTTGAAATCGTGCTAACATGAGCTAACATGAGCTAACGTGAGCTAACGTCCATCTGCCTCCCCTCTCCTCTCCTCGCCATCATCTCTCTCATCTAAAGCTTCCATGAGATAAAAAAAAAAAAAAAACTACCAAACCTCATTTAATTTGATTAAAGGTATTCATTTGAATGGAAACACAAGCCAAAATCCTTTAAACATAATTTTTTGTTACTATGGAGTGCACTTTTTCAGTTTATTTAAATAAAGTCTAAGTCTAACTTGTGTCAGTACATTATGCACTGTGCGTTATTTTTTATTATCATTGAGGAAGGCACTTTTTTAGTTTGTAATTCTGATGCATGTATTTCCATCAGTTCAAGGAGCCTTTATTATTTATATCAGTCAGTAATGAACCTTATTTAAGTTAATGTGAGATATCAAACAGGTTTGTTTGATAGCTTTACGAAAATGTTTGAGAGGCTTGCCAATAGTTTTCATTGGGAAAAATAAATATCTATTCATTTAAAGAGTCAAAACTGTTTTTGGTTAAGTTTGTAGTATTGAAGTAATGATCTTAGGTATATGTGTGTGTTATTGGTTATCAGGTTAGTGTTATATAGTTGGCATCAGTACAAAGATGATAATTTAAAAAAAAAATCCAAGTAATAGTTATCTGTGACAGGACTGGAACCTGGACAGTCCAAAGAGACAGACTATTATAAGAATAAAGAACAAAAGTAGCCTGTTTCTTTCAATTAAAAATACAGTCATATTTTTAGAATAACAACTTTTCCCTTTTAATAGCGAGTATCTTTCATCTGAGTCCTCTTTTAGCCAGCGGGGTGTAAAAATCTATGTGTGTGTGGGGCAGCTCTAAAGGACGAGCTGATTAAAATCCATATATGTTAATTACTTCCCGGAGCGCCGACCCACATGGAGCACAGTTCAATACGTCCAAGCGGTGCAGGAGCAGCCTCCGCTTCATGCCCGTGTAAACAGTCCTCTACTCTCATCGCCCCTGCTGCTAAAATGCAGTCATCCACATTTTGCAAGCGGCTTCTTTCGCTCTGGAGCTTGCGTCCCGCTGCTCACTTTCCAAATCAAAATCACCTCAAAAACACAAACACGGGTCACCGTGCATGCAGGCGCTGCAGGGGAAACTCCACGGGCCAAATGGTGGGAATCTAGATGTTTTGCAAAAGAAAGTTTTGCATTCTTCCCCTCTGAACAAGAGCTGGCTGTTGAAGCCAGACCACACAGGGCACCGGCTCGCTGCAGGAAACTGCTTTTTAAAGTGTCAACTCGTCAGGCTGAGCAGCTGAGTGTGCTGAATGCCAGGAATGCTTCATGCCTTGTCTTTACCTGCTCCCGTCACTTAGGGTATGGAGCCCCGTTGAAGTCATAATTCAATGAATAAATGAGTCTATTATTATGAAATACAGGCGTTTATTATTATGAAACATTTCCCATTATTATGAAATGCACGTTTATTATTATGAAATATTTCCCATTATTAAGATAATGGTTTTGTTTTTCATAAGAATGAGCTTTTACATAATAATGGCTTTGTTTTTCATAAGAATGATTTGTGTGTCAATCACAGCAGAGAGGGCGGAGCCATTTATGTGATTGGCTGCTCTTTCATTCAGGCATAAGCAACAGAACAGTGAATATCAATAGTGGGCGAGAGGTTCAATGTATATACTCCAGGGCAGTAGGTGGCAGAATGCACCTCAGTTTATGGTTAAAAGTTGACATCGACTAAGAAACGTCAAGGTTTCCCGTAGCTCAGTCCAAGCTGCCATAGCTACAATTGGGCTAACAGCGCACCTTGATGACGCCACGGCCCGCTGCTAACGGGACCTCACGGCCAAAACTAGTCAATGTCAGAGCGTAGAATGGAGAAGGATCAGCCAATGAGCGTGCAGGTCAACCACTGGCCCCGCCCAGTGGCAAAATGTCATTATTATGTAAAAACTAATTCTTATGAAAAAGGAAGCCATTATGTAAATACTCATTCTCAGATTAAAAAAGCCATTCTGAAATAAACTATTATGCATTAAACTAAGATTAAATAATAATAAAAATATATTTCATAATAATTACATTTTTTTTCATAATAATGGGAAATATTTCATAATAATAAACGTGTATTTCATAATAATGGGAAATATTTCATAATAATAAACATGTATTTCATAATAATAAACACCTGTATTTCATAATAATAGACTCATTTATTCATTGAATTATGACCCAAATGGGGCTCTATATTAGGGACCCTGAGAAACTGACTCCAACAACGCAGCAGTCGCATCAACACTCTCCACTCCCATTTAAGCTTCTGCAACTTACCGACAACCATTAACGTAAACTCGAATCCTCTCTTCACCGACTTCCGATACACCTGGTTGGGGAGATTGGCGAAGCCCACGTAGCCCTCCAGGTTCCGCTGCTGAAAGAAAACACAGACGACGTCAGCGTTTCTGTTCAAACCGCAGAGACAAATGACAGCGAGAAGACGCCTTTGAGAGGGAAAGAGGGGAAATAAAACAGGGATGAAAAGATGAATTCTGCACCGGCAAACACGCACAAACGCAAAAACTAAAACTGACAAGCAGAAGCGGAACTAGCTAAATAAAAAAACAAACTGCAAAAGTCCTACGTGTTCGACCGGATCCGTCATGTCCTTCATGTACGATGGGTTCCAGGGAAGCCTGCTGCTGTTTTTTGACAACTCCCCATCCCTCTCTTCATTCACCATCCCCCTCCTCTGCCCCCCCCCCCCCCCCCCGCCCCCCCGCCCTACACACTACATGAGGTAAACACTATCGATCCCTGGTCCCTCTGGATCTCTGTCACACATGCCACAGATGGAAATGTGCAGCGCTGACAGGTGAAGTGAGGTTTAAACCCCGCCCCCAAGCTGAAGCTAAGACCAGCTCAGGCTCCGGAAATGATGACGGGTTGAGTTTAAGACGTCGTGAGCTCGTTTCTGCAGACAAGCCTTCGTTTCCACAACCATCTGCGGCATCAAATGATGCACAGTTCTCCTGAAAAGCCGATCCATTCGCCCCATCGATACTCTAACGCAGCTCAATAGCAGGCGCTGCCACTCCAGCAGAGCCTGGAGCACTTTCCACACTTTCCACGTTTGATCCGCCCACGTCCTGCTCCGTGTGCGTTACGTAAGTGGACGCCTCTGAGGGTCGGCCCGTTTCCCTGTGGCTGGATCCGAGAAGGTCTTTCAGCTGCTGAGAAGAAACAACTGCAGTTTCTCCATGTTTCACTGCAACAAAGCTGTGTGTGTGTGCATGCATGTGCATGTGCATGTGCATGAGGAGTCTCTGAATAAGATGGTGGACTACAGGAGCGTGTCAACATTCTTCATGAGAACATACATTGCATCTGCAGCTCACGCTCTAATGTTTATTTCCTTTCTTTAAACTATTTCAATACCGCCATAAAAGTCCACTCTTGGAAACAAAAACAAAAAAAAAGGAAAAAAAAATGTTTTGTTTATTTTAAAAGACAAATGACTAACGGGGAGAAACAGCATTCATGGGAGTAAAAAGAGGGAAGTAATGGGGGATGAGAGAGAGAACGCATTCATGCTGACCCCTCCCCCCGTCTCCTCGGTGGTGGTAGCGTACGCCTGGCTCGCTGACATCATCTGCGTCGCCGGGCCCCTCGCTCTCCCGGGCGTTCAGCTGATGCCATGCCCCCCCCCCCCCCTCCATCAGCTGTTTTCACGTTTGCTCACATACCCAATAATGAATTATGCATTGAAAGTTGCATCACTTCATGGCACAGAGGGAGGGCAGGGATCATCTGAAAACAGTGACTGCGCTTTTCCTCTTTTATTATTTTTAGCGCCGAGCCCGGAGCCGTCTCCATCTTCCCCCCCTCTCTGTGTGCGACTCCTCGCTTTGTCGTGCCAGACAAAGTCACTGCCAATCACAACTCACTAGAGCTGAGCGATATTATCGATTATGCGATATATATCGATATTTTATTTCCCAAGAGAGTATCGATTTTTCAGCCGCGGGTAACGATATTCTAAGCTTCTTCCAAAACCCCCGTGTCCCACCTTTAAAAGCTTGCAAGCAACAATTTGCACTGTTTAAATAAATGAAACTATTTTTCTCAACAAATCTTTTATTCATTTTGTCCAGCATTTGCAAGCTGCCTGTCAGCCATATATATGTCAATCACATAAATGGCTCCGCCCTCTCTTGCTTTCAGTTTAAATTAATTCAAACAAAGCCATTGGAACACTCACAAGATGTCACCAAAATCACTTTGTCCCTTTAAAATCTTTTGGAAAATGTTGTAAATGTATTGTATGATGAATATCGATACATATCGTATCGTGAGCCGAATATTGTGTATCGCTTCGTATCGCGAGATTAGTGTATCGTTACAGCCCTACTCACGGCTAAAAGCGAGTCGTTCAGTTTTGAAGGGTACTGTGACATCACAGATTCAGATTCCCCTATCTTTATCTCCACCCAACTAGCTACTGCGCCCAGGAAGTTTCCAGCGCAAAACACCGAACTAGAAGAGACTCAGAAACAGACGTGGTGGATTTCGGCGCCAGGCTCCACCCCTAAAAACTGGCTACTGTGCTTCTGCGTCGATGAACTGTGTGGGGGGGGTATCTGCTCAGCAGAAGCACAAATTGGGCTTTAACAGCCGTAAACGCGTAGTTGAATTTAGAGGTGAGTATTGGCAAGGACCTCGCAATACGATGTGTATCGTGATACTTGGGTCACGATACAATATTATCACGATATCACGATATATTGCGATATTCTACCCAGTTAATATCTAAATGAAAAGTAGAGATGAAAAATCAAGTTGCTGTATATGTTCATCAGATGATATTGATCATTCAGAGGACAAATTAAGTCAAAACTATTTGCTTCAAAACAACCTATTTATTGTTTATTACCTCCACCAAGGAGGTTCTGTTTTTGCCGGCGTTTATCTGTCTGTCTGTCTGTGTTCAAGATAACTCAAAAAGTTATTGATGGATTTTGATGAAATTTTCAGGAGTTGTCAGAAATTGAAAAGGAAGAACTGATTTCATTTTGGGTGTGATCCGGAAGAAATCCTGGATTCTGGATCACTTTCAAATTTTCGATAACATTGCGGTCAATGGGGCCAAAAATTTTGTTTCTCAATATCTCCGTTAATTATTGCCCAAAACTCATGAAATTTGACTCGGGGATTGACAATTAAATTTCAAAGGCTGATCCAGATCTGATCCAGAACGCGGCCTTTATCGCAATCTGTAAATCGCTATATGGGGGAATTGTTGCACTTGGCAGAGGTTTCTAGTTATTAGTGTTTTTGGACATTTAAGTGAATGAATGAATTTACCTAAAAAATTGATATGAGGAGCTGAAAAATCGATATTATATTGGACGGCCGAATATCGGGATATATATCGCCAAATCGATTTTTTTTCACACCCCTAGTTGAATTACATTCCTGTGGTATTTTACCAAAACATGTCACGCAGATTTCAGTGAGACCTCAGGAAATTGTATCTCGGCGATGGCTTGTGGGCGGGGCGATGGGCGGGGTCACCGTCAGTGGCTAGTGACATATGAGCCCTTTAAATTCCTGCTTCAGTAAATAATCTGGTAAGGAACTGATATCAGTCACACTCCAGACGGCTGGGTACGGGGGAAAGTCATCCAGCATCTCACGGTCAAAGGCTTCAAATCTGCGCCTGCATACTTTCAGCGCATGAACAATAATTTATTACAGACAAGCCATCTCTCTTCCCAACTCAGCAGCTATAATTGAAACCAGACCAAGTCCCCTCTGATATGAGCTGTTCTGCAGGGAACCTGAGGGCCTCAGCTCAAAGGAGTAACTTCAGATGAGCTGTCCATCTTCACTTTAAACAAAAAAAAAACAAGTGCAGATGTCACCATGTTCTGATCTCAACACCCATAACCTCGTTTAACAGTGATTAAGATACAGTAGAGGTCCTCTACGTTGAATTATCACTAAACTAGATTTGTCTTATTTCCTTAAAAAGATGAGTGATGTTTTATTAAATTATGCTCCTTTGCAAAAACATCCAACGCATCTTCACGCGGGCAGCGTGAAGGACAAAAACACGCAGACAAGTCGGGGGAATGATTTATCTTTGTCTTCTCTTAAAGTTAAGACGGCATTTCTTGGATTTAAATGCACATGTGTCGTGTGTATCGGCGGCTGGACTTACGGCGATGCTGGGAACCGCGGTCTCTGGTCGCTCGATCATCGTGCCGCCGCGCTGTCACCACCCAGCCTGCAGACGCTTTACCGAGGCACGCGCCGACACAAAAAACACCGTCCGAGAACAACGACGGAGCGGGGAGTCGCCGGCTGCTTCCTCCCCCCACCAACGGCCGCCGCGAAAACCGCACTTCACTGTCGACGAGCGGAACGACGTGTGCGGAGTACGTGAATGAATGAGGGCAAATTACATATGGCCGCTTACGAACACACGTAGATGGACCACAATGAAGAAGAAAAAAAAATACTCCAACGGCTGTTCGTTTCAAACGGAAATCACGCGAGGCTACATCCGGTCGGGAATTTCAGAATAAGACGAATTTAATTATAAATGAATTTTAATTTAACAACAACGATAATAAAAATTTAAAATAAATAATAATAATAATAATAATAATAATAATAATAATAATAATAACTGGTCGCGAGTTCGATTCCAGACTTGTCAAACCTTTGCCGCGTGTCTTCCCCATTCTCTCTGCTCCCCTTCCTGTCTATCTCCACTATAAATAAAGGCCACTAGTGCCAAAAAAATCTTAAAAAAAAAAATAATAATAATAAGATAATTTACCATGTTTTTATTCTTCCTGAAAATATTTACTGTAACACAGGTACACCGTGGACAGGTGACATGACATGCACGTCACCTGGACGGAGGAAACCAACAAAAGCATGCAAACGTACCCGGAACTCGGGATTCCCTTCTGGGATTCGGACCAGGAACCTTCCTTGGTGGGAAGCAAGCAGAAAAAACAAAACAAACAAAAAGAAAGACAAAAAAAAAGGATTTGGTCTCTTTAATTAGATTTCGCATCCATGACAATTGTATGGGAGTACAATCTTATAGACTAGGTGTCTTCAGCTCCAGTCCTCTAGAGCTGCAACCCTGCATGTCTTAGATCAGGGGTGTCCAAAGGTCGGTCCTCGAGGGGCCGCTCTCCTGCAGGTTTTGCATGTTTCCCTGCTTTAACACACCTGATCATAATTAATAGCCATCATCATCTTGTCATCAAAGGTCAGCACATGTCTGTTAATGACACAGCCACTTATATCAGGGTGTGAAGAAGGAGGTGAAACATCTAAAACCTGCAGGACAGCGGCCCTCCAGGACCGACTTTGGACACCCCTGTCTTCTGCACACCTGATTCACATAAATGGGTCGTTAACAGACTTGTGCAGACCTGGATGACAGGCTGGTAATGATCTATTTGAATCATGTGTGCTGAAGGAGGGAAACATCTAAGACATCTAAGACTCCAGGACTGGAATTGAAGACCCCTGTTATAGACCAACACAATTATCAGCAGCTGGGCATTTGATTGGCGTATCCGGTGTGTAGCTGTCATCATTTGAGCTATGAATAAAAACCTGATAGAGCATTATCATATTTTAAAAAGAATATGTTTGCTGTGCTTGAATGTTGTGTTAATAGAGCGTACCTGAGGGCCACAAAGACGCTCCTATTTTCATGCATTAGGTGGCTCATCTGGCACACATACATTTGTGTGTCTGTGCAGTGCTCGCTTCAGATCAATGTGCACGTCAGGGTTTCAGTTCTGCACTTGTTTGTTATTTATAGGTAAAATAATTTAGGTAAAGAGGCTTCGTAAATAACCTTTAAGTTGCTTCTCCTTGTTGTTATGAGGATGATTCAGTCCAGCACACAGTCCTGAATAATCAGCCTAAGATCTATTGCTGCTTATAAGCTTAATTATAAAACAATATTTTTGAAATGATGACTCATTAAAACTCTAATTAAAAACATCGTATATTTTACACACCGACCCAATTTCCGGTCTGGTAATTGCTGTGTTCACGCAACTTGATTGTAGTTGTAGGAAAACCATAGGACCGGTTAATGGATGACTGTGAGGCGTTCAAGTGCTTTAGGGAAAAACTAGTTACCTTCAAAGGCTATTGTACAGAGCAAAAATTAAAACAAAGACCACTGCAGAAAAACGATCTAATGTGACATATTGAGCGTGATTTCTTTTGAAACAACAAACTAAAGAGATACTCGTCTTTTTATTTATCTCTTCTTTGTTAGTTTGGATGAAGAGCGGGATACGTGCGGATTTAACTAGAAGTCACGCAAAATGGTCAAATTGCGCCCTCTAGCGCCAAGAAATATCACAGTCATTAAAAACAAAAACAAAACTCTCGGAGTGTCTTTAAAACACTGATCTATCAAAGGAGAACAACTTTTTTCTTTTTTTATAAAGGGGGAGCTAAAAACTGAATGTCAGCTCCTGTCAAACACAAGCACCACCTGATCAGCTGGCCTCCTGCAGGAGGAGCGAGACAAAAACACTCAGGATCAGTTTCAGGATCAGTTTCTCTCCACGGACCGTGAGGACGCTTATCATGCATGTTGTTCACCTGATGCTTATACTGCACATTCCACCTGACACGTGAATGTGTAAGTGCTGTTTTTACAGTGGCTTTCACTGAATATTCATTTAATAGGCACACTGATTTTGAGCTTCCTACAAATACTTAGGTATTATATTAGATGATGGCCTGTCTTTTAAATGTCATATTAACAATTTGATTAAGAAATTAAAACTAAAACTAGGGTTTTTTTTTTACAGGAACATACATTGTTTTTCTTTAAAAGTTAGGAAACAACTGGTTTTTCTGCACCTTTTTGCCTCTCTTGGACTATGGTGATGTCCTATATATGAATGCACCTGCAAATCATCTCCATCTGCTCCACGCTGTTTATCATGGTGCACTGAGATTTATAACTGGTTGTAACTGGTTTATATGTATGTCATTGTGATTTACTTTGAACAGGGAAAATGAGATCTCGATCTCAATGTGTTTTTACCTGTATAAACAAAGGCTGAATAAATAAATAAAAAAAATACCTTTATTTATTTATTTGCAAAGTTTTCTCCTGCTGATGAAAGGTGGCTGTCAGACACCTTTCATTGATGGATCTGCACTTTACTATACTTTACTACCTCCTTTACTTTACCACATATTATAGCCTTCCTTCTTTATGTGACTAGTTAACGTAATAAAATATGGTAGCCTTCTACTCCCCATGCCAAAAAGAAAGAAAGAAAAAAAAAGCGGGATGCTGTGTAAAATGCAAATAAAAAACAGAATGTAATACATTTAAATCTCATTAAAGCCATGTTTTATTCACTAGAACATAAAAAAAACATGAGAAATGTTGAAAATGAGCAAAAAGACCATCTATAGAAACAACAGTAAGGTCATTTTGAATTTGATGACAGCGGTGCAGACCACTTCCTGGAGTTCCTGGAGTCCTTTTCAGGCCTGGAAGCTCCCCGTTCCTCAGATGCTTGTGAACTGGAATATATTTACAGACGCAGGCTTTTGAACTGAGTGCCAAGTGGTCCCTCTGCAGCATCCATGGCTTCGGGAAAGATGCCCATATTTTGATTCGTCTGACCACTGGACAGTTTTTCCCTTCCATTTCAAACGAGCGTCGGTCCACAGAGGATGGCAGAGTTTAACACATATGGGTTCTTCTTTGCATGAGAGAACTTTAACCTGCATTTGTGCAATGCCACAGTAAGCTAGACTGCCGTTTCAAACCTGAAGACCCCAAAGATAAGTGGATTAGCGCTGCTCCAGGCTTACCCAGCAGCCCATGGCAGCAGTGGTGAGGCCTAGCAGCCTCACTACAACCAGAACAGGCTCCAAGTTTAATTGGAAAAATACCCCAAAAGTCAGCAAGAGCAGAGGTGGAAGATGACTCACAGGTGGATTACATGGCAACAGATACTGGAACGGACATGAGGATGTGCTGGATGAGTGACAGTACAATAGGAACTGAGAGACAGACACGGGTACTTAAAAGGGCAGGACATCTTCTCAAGAAAAAAGGCAGAGCAGGACAGCACCAAAAAAAAAAAAAAAAAACCTACAGGAACAATGGAGCACAGTTCCATTAATAAGGTGTTCCTAATTAATTATGGATTGAGCTGAAGGGAGAATAGGAAAGGAGGGGAGAGTAGAGGGATGAGGACAGCAGTCAGTGGATCATGTTGGTGTCTCCCTGCAGCGTAGACCTATAGCAGCATAGCTATGATGAGGCTATGTTTCAGACCAGCCTGCTCTAGTCTGGTCTTCAGCCATTCCTGTAAGTGCAGCTGTGACTATTGGCCCTAAGACACTATTATTGAGACTAACTACAGGCTTTACTAAACAGAAATGTTTCCAGTATAGTTTTAAAGATAGAGGTGGTGTCAGCCTCTTGAACCCAAACTGGTAGCTGATTCCATAGTAAAGGGGTCTAATGGCAGAAGGCCCGTCCTCCAGATCTACTTCTGGATCTTCTAGGAACTACAAGTAAACCTGCACTCTGAGAGCAGAAAGCTTTATTAAGGTGTCCAAGTCCATCTATCCGCTGTTAAAACGGTGCTGATAAAGCTCCATCTCAATTCATCACCATCAGACATGAGACAGCATTTTAGTGCAACATCTGCTGACACTTCGATTGGAGGCCAGGAAATATATTTGCGACATCACCACTCACCAACAGTGATATTTCTTTAATGAAACCTCCAGGCCGAGCTCTGCATCTGATTTTATCAGTTGTTTTAAACCAATCTTTGATTTGCCACCATCGGAGGAAATTTTTCATTTATTTATGAAACCTTATCATGTTAACAATTCAGCAAACTATGCAAGTCTGTTTTTCAGTCAATCATACATTCCTAACCCTTTTTCCTGGTGCCACCAAAGCAGCTTTATTGCCAAAATGTCAGCAGGCCGCTCGCCAAGTGAGTTAACGAGATGTCATCAAACCTGTGCCATCTTGATCAAGTTACCATCAGGATGTCGTTGTTTAGTTAGGATATTTCCCTAAGAGGACACACACACACACACACACAGCTACCAGCGGCCTGCAAGCCTTTAAATGCATAAACTTAGGGTTATTTTTACTAAATGCTGTTCCCTGATGCACCGCAGTGTTGAAAGTATCAGTGACACTTGCTTCAGTAAACCCGAACTGCTGGTTTCCTGAATGTCAACAAACTAACCACACTTCCTTGAAACAGAAATGCCTGCCTATAAGGTGTCCTAAACCAGCAAGTGCAGGGCCGATCATTAGTGTGTCAGAGCACCAGATACATCCACAACTCAAAAAAAGCACAACTCTCATCTGTGGTTTAAGACAAAGACTGATTTTACACTAAAAGAATAATTCATTTGTATGTATAAAAAGTTCTGAGACCAGATCCAAAGGCTGAGTGGTTATAAAACCCACCAGGGAGTAGACTGACACATGGTGATGTTCAGCAAGAAACTGGATGTTGGAGCAAACTTCAGGTTACAAGTGCAGTACAGATGATTTGCTGCTACGTATATGAAGCAAGAAACACCAGATTCATTGTTTTAAAAAGAAACAAATGCATGAGAGGACCCAGATGCAGATTCAGACTCGGGAGGCAAAAACTTGATATTTATCTATAAGCAGGGGCGGCGCTAGGGGGTAGCTTGCAGTTGCTATAGCAACCCCAAAATATGGCCTAGCAACTTCAAAGCAACCCCAAGAATGGAGACTATTAAAAATGAAAAAACGTAATTGTGTTAAATAAAATAAAAATGGTGACAATTGTAATTTAAAATTAATTTAATGTGTTTTTGTTTTAAATTAAAATAAAAGGAAGACGATTAAAAACGATGAGAGAGAGACTCGTCTCGCGAGAGTTGGACTGCAGTGGTCACGCGAAGTCAGCTTTTGAAAAAAAAAAAACCGGGTCGTTAGAAAAGTGACATCAAAATGGAGCGTAAGTCTGCCAGATCTCTTCTGATGTGTACTTATGTGAATATTAATTGGTTTAAAATGTGATGAACAGGTTATTGTTAAATGATTTGTAGTCTGGGCTGTTAATGTGCATTTCTCACTGCTGTGAAAAGCGGCATGACTATATGGTAAAATTATAATAACGAACTTCAAATTGATTTTTTTTTATCTGTTTCATGGCATTCGCGCTAGTTTCAGATATCGCTGATTAGAATGAGTAGGCCGGTAATGACATACATATCCATATTTATGCTATTTAATTGGAATTGCAATTAAATTGTCCAGCAACTCCATACAATTGTTTAGCAACCCCTAAGCAACTGCAATGAAAATGTTCTGCCGCCGCCACTGTCTATAAGCGCTACAGTGGTAGGAAATGCATGACAGAAAACCAAAATACAGAACACTGTCACAGGCTGCAAACAATCAAAACATCCTAACCTTCATTTATTTGCATAAATCCCAGTAAGTATGAAGGTTACAGCCGCAAGCAACTGTGGGATGAGGTCATGTTCTTTTTATAAAAGGACCCTCCGTTGTTTCTTATGAGAATGTGATAATAAATGCTCCTTTCATGTAAAGAACTCAACCAGCTTTCATCATGGCTGCCAGTCAGAGATGTTTTTCTGGTCATTTCAGTCAGTTAAAAATCAGGCCAAGCAACAACGGAGCACTGGAATTAAGACAGGGACAGGAAACAAAACTCAACACAACACAAATTAAGCCAAAAAAAAAAACTATTTGCTTTTTTCCTAACTGCAGTTATGAGCCGCCTCTTTTCATTGTAATGCAATTGTCAGACTCAAAATAATAATAATGATAATAATTGAATCCTAACAATATTCAGATTTTATTTTTAAACATGAATCAAAGATATTGATTTTAAATGTAGACATGCATTAAAAAGTAGAACGGGTGTGGCTTTGGAACTCAAACCTTCAGAGGAACATTCTGGAAGATGATGTAACAGGACACCATTATGATGTCACAGGACATCATTATGATGTCATTAGGGGGGGTATTAAGCACCAGAGCAAAACATTCCATTGTTTCAGTTAGATCGCTCCAAACGTTCACACGTGACGGACCACTGCTAGCAAGACAGGCAAACGGATCACTGAAAGCATTGACGGATTGACATCTATCGTTCAGATAAAGACAAAAGAACTGGAAATGGCTTCTCAAACATGGAGGTTCCCCAACGGGAGGCACGTTGGTCAGGCGAGGAGAGCGGGAAACCACGAAAACCAGATGGGACGCCGTGAGCTTGTTGAAGAAATCAACAGGCTGACTTACCTGCTGAACATGGACGCCAACTCCAAAGTATTTCAACTGTCGAAAGATTTGGATGAAACACGACTCCAGTTGAAAAAAGCGAAACAAGGGACCGAAACACTTCAGGGACAACTTAAGTTTCACGTGGACAAGACGGAGCATATCATGGCTGACCTGAGAGCTGACCTGGACTCTCTCAACCATAAGAGGGAGCAGGAGAGGGCCTCCCTGCAACACGCCAAAGACTCTTTACAAGAGCTCAGCTGTAAATATGAAGCTGATATTACAGCACAAAGAAAGGAGGTGGAAACACTTCAGCAGGTGAAGCTGCATTTCAGTTTTATGCTCCTAAAATCTGGAACCGTCTTCCAGAAGAACTGAGACAGGCCTCAAGTGTGACAATGTTCAGATCCAGGCTGAAAACAGTTCTGTTTAGATGTGCATATGACAACTGAAAGGATTTTATCTGCATTCTTCATTTTTAATTTAATTAATAATTTTTTTAAATTAATTTTTAATTTAATTTAATTAATTAATGATTATTTTTATGCTTGTATGATTCTATTTGCCTTCTTGTGATTTTATGCATCTTTGAATTGCCTTGTGTACGAATTGTGCTCGACAACTAAACTTGCCTTGTCTTCACCAGGAGCTCAAGACTGAAGTTAAGGCTCATGAAGAAACGAGGATGAAGAGCCAGCAGGTCATCGTTGACCTGAGAGGTGAGCTGGACTCTCTCAAACATCAGACGGAGCAGGAGAAGGCCTCCCTGCAACAAATTTCCAAAGAAACAGAAATCCGTTTGCAGTTGGAGCTGGAACACCTGAAAGACTCGAGCCGAGAGCTCAGGTGCAGATGTGAGGCTGATGTTCAAGCAGCACGAGACGAGGCAGAAAGACTTCAACGGGAACTGGAAGAACTGAAGGTGCACGCTGAAGACCAGAGAGCTGAGAAGGACTTGGAGGATCTGAAAACTGACCCCCAACAGCTTATCTGCCCCAACGATCACGGCAGAGATGATTTCAGTCTGACGATCGTCACGCGTGATGGACTGAGCCAACAGGTGGCGAGCCAACCAGAGGAGACCCCTGTGGTCCCCTCTGGTCCTGAGACCCCCGTGGTCCCCTCTGGTCCTGAGACCCCGTGGTCCCCTCTGGTCCTGAGACCCCCGTGGTCCCCTCTGGTCCCGAGACCCCCTCGTGGTCCCCTCTGTTCCCGAGACCCCCGTGGTCCCCTCTGGTCCTGAGACCCCCGTGGTCCCCTCTGGTCCTGAGACCCCTGTGGTCCCCCCCTCTGTGGTCCCCCTGACACCCCTGTGGTCCCCCCCTCCCCTGGTCCTGAGACCCCCGTGGTCCCCTCTGTTCCTGAGACCCCCGTGGTCCCCTCTGGTCCCGAGACCCCCGTGGTCCCCTCTGTTCCTGAGACCCCCGTGGTCCCCTCTGGTCCCGAGACCCCCGTGGTCCCCTCTGTTCCTGAGACCCCCGTGGTCCCCTCTGTTCCTGAGACCCCCGTGGTCCCCTCTGGTCCTGAGACCCCCGTGGTCCCCTCTGGTCCTGAGACCCCCGTGGTCCCCTCTGGTCCTGAGACCCCCGTGGTCCCCTCTGTTCCTGAGACCCCTGTGGTCCCCTCTGGTCCTGAGACCCCTCCTGTGGTCCCCCCCCGAGACCCCTGGTCCTGAGACCCCGTGGTCCCCTCTGTTCCCTGAGACCCCCGTGGTCCCCTCTCTGTGGTCCTGAGACCCCCGTGGTCCCCTCTGTGGTCCTGAGACCCCTGTGGTCCCCACTGGTCCCCCTGAGACCCCCTCCCCCGTGGTGGTCCCCCCTGGTCCCCCTGAGACCCCCGTGGTCCCCTCTGGTCCTGAGACCCCCTGTGGTCCCCTCTGGTCCTGAGACCACAGAGTTGGTCCAGTCATCTCAGGAAGGAAAGGATCCTGATACTGAGCCCATATCGGTGGCTCATGCCTCAGAAGGAAATCTTCCCAGAGACAATAGAGGAGCTCGGCCCTGAGCCCCAAATGGTGGACCAGCCTCCTGTCCCAGAAACAGGGAAAAAGAAAAAATCAGTTTTTCAAAGATTGAGGAGCTTTCTGGGCTGGAAGAAATCAAAAAAATCAAAAAGACAGAAGCCCACAACTTAAATCCTTCCTTTTGATTATCCATTTGAAGAGCTCTGACTTTATTTCTTTATTTCTTTATTTTTGACTTTATTTCTTTATTGGTTTTGATTTGATTTGAACTGTAAATAACTTTGTTGACTATGAGCTGTATTGAGTGTATCTCTGCTGAAAGCTCATGTCATCTTTATTGCTTTGACCACAGTTCCTTGATTTTTATTGTAAATTGTTATTGTTATTGTTGAATTGAAGGTAATTTAAGTCCTGTTTCAGTTTGTTGGTGCTTTATTGATTTATTAACTGACTGCTGATTCAGGAATGAGCGGATTTTTGCTCATACTTGTTAATGACCATTTTTATTTGCCGTTGCTTTATTGATTTATTGATTGTTTGACTTACATTTATTAAAGACCATCAATTTAAAGATTTTGATTGTATGTATACTTTTAATTCCTGATTTTATTTCTTGTTATTTTATTGATTTATTCATCAATTTACAACTGATTCATGAATTTTCTGACTTTTCATCATATGTATACTTATTATTTCCTGATTTATTTGATGTTGCTTTATTTACTTAATAGTTATTATTTCTTACATTTATTAATAACCATTGATTTATGAATTTTGGCTCTTTGTATGCCTTTAATTTCTGATTTTATTGATATTCTTGCTGATTGCCTGTTATTGATTAAATGCATATTTGTTTGAAATAAACTTTCACTTCTCTTGACCCTTTAGTAAAGACTCATTAATATATTTAATTTGCAATTCTTTGCATTTTAAGAGCATCAGGAGTTATCAGGTCTGCTAGTTGAGGAGCTTGGCCGTTAAGGACCTTGCAACAGAATTTTGAATTTGATTCAAAATTTTCCAGGAAGCCAATGGAAGGAGGCTAACATGGGAGAGACACGACCTCTCTGCTGATTCCTGTCAATCACTGCAGCATTTTGGATCAGCTGGAGGTTATTCAGAGAATTACTGGGACATCCTGATAACAACACATTACAATAATCCAGTCTAGAAGTGACAAACGCCTGGATTTGTTTTTCAGCATCACCCTGGGAGAGGATGCTCCTGATCGTGGAGATATCACGGAGGTGGAAAAAGGCTGTCTGACAAACCTGAGGTTTCTCACACTTGTCCTGGAAGACAATATAAAATCAGCTCATCTGGTCCTCAGGTGTTTGGGACCAAAGACAATAACCTCAGTTTTACCAGAATTTAAAAGCAAAACGTTTATGGACATCCAGGTCTTAATGTCCTTCAGACATGCCTGGCGTTTGGCTAATAGTTCTGTTTCATCCTGTTTCATGGATAAATACAGCGGCGTATCATCAGCGTATCAATGAATATTTACTGTCTCTGGATAGTATCTCCAGGGGCAGCATGTATACTGTGAAAAGGATCGGTTCCAACACTGAACCCTGTGGGACGCCATAGCAGACCCTCGTCTGTGAGGAAGAAACGTCATGAACATGAAGGAACTGGAACCTGTCAGATTTAAATATGATTTAAACCAGCCCGGTGCTGTCCCTTTAATTCTGATAACGTGCTCTAATCTGTGCAGCAAAACGTTGTGATCAATGGACTGAAACTTCAAATAGATAATTTATTTACACACGTGGACGGTTTATCTTTACTGATGGTTGAGGTCAGCTCAGAGACCTCTACAGGAGAGAACCAGTCCAGAGTCAGGTCAGGACCAGAGGAAGCTACTGAAGCTGGAGAAACGTCCAGAGCTGTTGGTGGTTGGGTTTGGTTGATTTCTTCTCTGATTCTGATGATTTTACCTCTAAAGAAGCTCATAAAGTCTTTAGTACTGAGAGCTCAACAGAGTAGAGACTCTTTGTCAGTCTGGCTACAGTGATGAGCAGAAAACGTGGGTTATTTTTGTTTTCTATTATTAATAATTAATAGTCAGTTGTTTTAGCATTATTAAGGGCTTCTTTGTAAACTATTAGATCTTTCCAGGTGTGATGGGAGTCTACAGATTTACCAGAGGACCACTTCCTTTCCATCCTCCGTGTTTTTTGTTTCAGCATGTGAATTTGTGAATGATACCAGGGAGCTGAACTCAACTCTTTCAGAGGAGCAGTGGCATCTAAAGCCGAATGTAAAATATCTGCAGTATTGTTGACGAGGCGATCAATATCTGCAGAGATAAATTTCAGCTCATCCCCCTCAACTGTTCTACGATATTCTGCTGTAGGGAGATGAGAAACGATGGCCTCCTTGAATTTACTCACAGCATTTTCAGATAAGCATCTGCTGGAATAATACTTTTAATTGTCCCTTCAAGAATGTTAAATTCAAACGTTGTTAAAAAGTGATCGTAGAGGAGAGGATTCAGAGGAGACACTGACAGATGATTAGGTTCTGGACCGCAGGTGAGGACCAGATCCAGGTTGTCCATCGTCCATCATCCATCAATTATAAAAGAGAAATAAAAGCTACTTTTACAGCCAACCTTCCAGCTTTTTTAAGATGCGGTTTTGCCATTAAAATGAGCTAATATCTTTGATGAAATGTTAATACTAGGGCTGGGCAAGTTAACGCGTTATTATCGCTGTTAGAGCCATTTTGTATAGTACACACAATGCAATTAATATTTTAGATTTGTTGCATTTACATATAGTTGAGCTAATAATAGTGCCTATTGGTTAATCATAACCGCTCTTTTCTTATTGGCTAGGATGTGCATAACTTGATGTGTGCGTGTGTTTTTGTTCTGTTATGACTATGGAGGCGAGGAGAGCGCGCTAGTTTTTGACCGTGCTTAATAGTTGATATCTCATAAGTTTGCATTTCTGCACAGTTTTATTGTGTTTATAACCTTAAGAAAAGTTCAATAAACCCTCAAGAGAAAGAAAAAACTGTAAAGTCTTTTGCGACTGAAGACACGCGTTAGTTACATGCTCGAACTCCATAGTAGTGTGTGCTTACAGGACAAGGAACCATGATCCGATATTAATGTACGGGGTCAACAAATAAGGTGACACTTGTCATATTAAGTTAAGATGACAGTAGAATAACATTTAACTGGTTTGCTTTATTACTTCTTAATGTTTTTTAATCATGCCATGAATATTTTACAGTAATTAAAAACATATTTAAAAAAGATTAAGGATTTAAAACACATTTGTTTATTTTTAATGACCTCTCACGGCCCACCAGGGGGCCGCGGCCCACACTTTGGGAATCACTGTTATTGAAGAATTGAATTATTGAATTCAATAATAATAATTATTATTATTATTAATGATTAATTATTGAATTAGAAGCTTTCATCGAGAACCAAGAGGACAGTTTACGTGCATTAAAGTTAAGAAGTGCTACCTCAAATAATGGAAGCTGCAGCGGACGGACAGAAGAGGGCGCCAAAGCCCACGGCAAAGGCTGTAGAAGGAAAATTGAACAGGCTCAAGAATGAGAGAAAATACAAGTTATCTCAGATTTACTCGCAAAAGGAAGGATATTGAAATTCTAAAGAAAGACAAAGTTATTGCTAAAAACATTTAAGAAGAAGCATTATTTATTCTTGGACAATTTAAAGACATTAATGCTGATTTACTACCTCTCCTTGAGGATGAAGATAAGCAAGAGGACCAAGAGAACTGGTTCAGGCCCACATGTGTGGATATTGAGGACTTTGTTCAACACACAGAAGACTGGACTGATTGGATGATGAGTCAGCCAGAAAAAGAGAAGAATGAGTGCGATGATGATGTACAGCCGAGCGACAGCATCTCTGAGGTAATCAGTCACTCATCCAAAGCGAGAAACGGTGGCTCAGTCGCAAGTTGCTCATCACAGGTTTCCACCACAAGTTCTGCTCGTCTAAAGTTGGTGGCAGAACGTGAAGAACTGCGAGCACAAGCTGCCTTCTTGGACAAGAAACCAGACATTGAAATGGAGGAGGTAGGCTTAAAGGCGCGAAAGGAACAGCTGGACTTAGAGGCCAAGCTAGCTGCTTCAGATGCAAAAATAAAAATTTATGCAGATTATGAAGATGATCAAGACGGAATGAATGCCTACTATGAAGCAGAGCGTAGGCACAAAACAGGCCAAAAAGACCCCTGCCAAGTTAAAAATGAACATGAGGACTCACGTACTCAAGTGGGTCGCACTGCACGTACGGGTGCACACCAGTTATCTTATCCTGCTAATTCACATCGTACGGAGAATGATAATAATCCATGTATCATTCATTCTTTCCATTTTCAACTGTCAATCAAAAATTGAAAAAGGAAAAATGGGCGTTTTATTTTTTTTTTCGTTTTTGAATCCAACACAAAAAACAAAAAAATGCCCGTGGTTTTCGTATTTCAATTTTAGACTTGGATCAAAAATACGAAATGAAAAAACGGACCACGGGACCGAATTTATTTTTTAATATTTAATCAGTCCGGTTGACGTGACCCGGAACTGGTTTTGTGCGGCAGTTCCGGTAGCATGGCAGCGCTAGAATCAAATACTAGTTTGATCAAGGACTTATTCAGCAGCGGTTTGACACACGCTGAAATTTCCTGCACGTTGCAGCAGATGAGTATCCTGTAGTGATGGTGAGATGAAGCCTCATGAGGCATCGAACCATTTGAGCTGATCGGTTTCAGAAAGGGTTCATTACTAGAAGCGTCATCTGCACACGACACCACCTACTGGTCGAGTGTATAATCACAGGCAGCTGGATCTCAACCACAGCTTGTTTTGGCACATTGAATATTTGTCTGTCATGGCCCTCGGGAATGATTATGAATTACAAAGAACATCAATGACTGTGAATTACAGAGAATGCATGGCCAAATAAATTCTCTACATACATTATCACATATGTGTATAATAAAACATGCCATGGATGTATTCTATATGTGTAAAGTTTCCTAGTATGGAAGTATCATATTACGTCAACCGGACTTATTAAATATTAAAAACAAATTCGGTCCCCTGGCCCCTTTTTTCATTTCGTATATTTGATCCAAGTCTAAAATTGAAATACGAAAAACCAGGCTTTTTTTTTTGTTTTTTGTGTTGGATTCAAAAACGAAAAATGAAATAAAACGCCTATTTTTCCTTTTTCAATTTTTGATTGACAGTTAAAAATGGAAAGAACGAATGATACACGGATTCGGTATAGTTACTGAACTTTAACATGGACATGATTCAACAGAAACAAGGTTATTTGTAACAACTGACAAGTTGAACTCCCCGTTAAAGGTGGGGTAGGTGTTCTTTGAAAAAATGGTTCCAGCAATCCAACTCAAGTGAGATTTTGAAAATATACCCTCCCTCCTCCCAAAGGCTCCGCCTCCTCCTCTTCAGCTCACCCCTCGAAACCACGCCTTCACACGATTCACCACTACATGAACCGCAGGGAGGGAGGGAGGGGTGGGAGTGCATTGATATTTGATGGACATATTAGGCAGCCAATGAAAGTAATGATGATCACTATTTTGATTGGTCAGAGTTTTTCTCTGATTATACCCTCTAGACTGGACCAAAACGTTTAGTTTTTTTTTTGCAAACATTTTACTTCAGTGGGTGCAATGGGAATGTGAAAAGGTTTTCAGGTAATATTGTGCTGCTAAAAAAAGAACACCTACCCCACCTTTAAAAGTTTCTGCTGTTACCTCAGAAATTACCTGTTTTAATGTTCTGATTGTGGCTCAGGATTTTGTTGGTAGACTTTTTTTTATTTTTCATGAAAAACAGTATGACATTAATGCCCTGGCAGTGGCAATAAGCTTTATTTTATTTGACATTTTTTAAGACGAGCTTTACACCAAATATGTGTTACTGACAAGTGCTGATGTTAACAACAAATGTTATGGACACTTTAGTTCATATGGCAGCAGAACATTTAAATAATAGTGCATTTTACACTACTTTTGAATTAATTATTTGATTTTGCGTATACAATGCAATTACTCGTGATTAATTAGGAAAATAATGCGACTAATTCGCGATTAAAATTTTAATTCGTTGCCCAGGTCTAGATAATAGATCTATCTTTAAACATGTGGTGTTTTCTATGTTTTACTGTGAATAAAATATGGATTTAGAAGATTCACAAATCAATGTGTTACGTTTTCATAAAGAGCTTTCTGGAACTGGGGTTGCAGTAAAAGATGATTTCTACTTCACATAATACTGTTGAACAGACAGAAATAAGCATGTAAAGAGAAAGATTCACTTATAGCTTTGCTTTAATTTGACATAATCAGAAAAGATAATCATACAGGTACGTCATTATTCTGTCAAATTGCATTACTTGTATTTAAAATGTGTCATCCATGTTTTTTTCTTTAAAAAAAAAATAAATAAGAGGAAAATGAAATAAGTCTGTTCACATTCCTAGCTTATACTCTACTGATGACACCGTCTGGAGTTGGAAGACGCTGATGATCAATCACAGCGTCGCCTGTTAAACTATAAGGACTGTAGAAGAATAAAACACACTTTTATTCCACATGCTATCAATATCATGTGTTAATACTAAAAGAGCTGCATCTCAGATACTGAAGTACATGTTAAAAAGACAGAAAAAAAAAACATTCAACTCATCCTGGGAAAGTGTTTGATATTAAAGGTAGAGGTCTGCTGTTTGGGTATACTGTGAAGCGTTAAGACACAACCTTCTCCATGTCGGTTGTTACAGAGGCTTTTTTTTTTCCTCCATGGTTACAGGTTGGAGGTTTGTCCTGGAGCTGCTTCGGCGTCCAAGCTGCTGATGAGCTCCTTCACCCAGGGGGCAGCAGGCCTGACGCACAGCTGGCGGCCCGCCACTGTCTTCAGCCTGGATGATGGAGGAGGAGCGGGGGGGTCAGCGGATCCAGGAGCAGATTCACTACAGACACTTGTGATGTGCACTTGTGGGTACTTACAGGATGGCGGGGGTGGGGCAGCGCTGGCTGGTCTTGACGTAGCCGGTCACCCTGGCCCTGGGCACGGCGCTGTCAGTGAAGCGGAAGCAGCACTTCTTCGGGCCGGCGCCGCGCATACCTGCAGACCAACAACAGCAATCAGCAACCCTGCAGCACGCTTAGATCCGTCACCGGCCTCTGCCTCGCCGGTTCCCCTTTTTAATTTCCTGCTGATTTATGTAAGACTGCAGCAGAGGCTGTTTTTAGGAGACCGTGATGTCATTGGCTGCTTGGACTTGCGAGCAGCTTCTCTGTTTTTGCCTGAACAGCAGATATAGAAATGTCTTTGTGATTGTCCTTAAAAGTCCTTCCATGACATGATATTGACAGATGAGCTCCAGTAAGGGGGTCATGCTCAGGAGTAGGGGTGTGAAAAAACGATTGGGCGATATATCGCGATTTTCGACCGCCCGATATAATATCAATTTTTCAGCTCCTTAATATCAATTTTTTAGGAAAATTCATTCATTCACTTAAATGTGCAAAAACACTAATAATAAACAATAAATAGGTTGTTTTGAAGCAAATAGTTTTGACTCAATTTGTCCCTTACAATACATATCGTATTGCGAGGTCCTTGCCAATACTCACCCCTACTGTCAGACATATAATGTGTAAGTTGATGCTTTCAGTTCAATTAATTCAAACAAAGCCATTGGAACACTCACAAGATGTCACCAAAATCACTTTGTCCCTTTAAAATCTTTCTGAAAATAATGTAAATGTATTGTAAGATGAATATCAATATATATTGTATCGTGAGCCGAATATCGTGTATCGTATCGTATCGTGAAATTAGTGGATCGCTACAGCCGTAGTCAGGAAGTTCATCTGGGAAAAAAAAAAGCTCTGAGCAGAGACATATCTGCACTTTGAGCAGTACAAGCAGACGCTGTTACACTTCAAAGTTCACCAGCAGCCAAACATACTGAATACAGCAGCCCAGCATGTATAGATTTACATTCTCTGTTAACCGACAGGAGCCCAACAATACAACCTGTGTGATGTTACAAGTTCCTGCAGTGCCAGAATAAAGTGCTCGTTCCATGCAGAGAAAACCGGACTGTTTCTTTTGTTGTTGTTAGCGTGTTAGCCGCTAATTACGAGCCAAAAATAGCACAATACCAGCGGTTTGTTTACTACGGTTCAGAGACCAGAGGCTGTGAAGGTAACAGAAAGACCACAGTTGAGCCTTTGGTCTTGTTTCGCTGCAGTGCCTCGATACTTTTGTGTGGTTTTTAAACATATTTTAAACACATTATTTAGGATCGGGGGGCTCCGGCTCCAGTTAGCGGATTTTGATTTTCGCGGGGGGGCGTCGGTCCCCTTTAACCGTGAAAAATAAGGGATCACTGTATCCGCTTATGTAAACTTCTCTGTACTGATGCGACTTCGGTGCTTCAGTGCTGGTTTGGCTGCTGTTGTTTAAATCTCTAACTTCTGCAGCTGCTGAACCTGCAGGACAGAAGCAGTGTCGACTATGGTCCCTCGTTATTTCTTTCACGGCGTCGCTTGTAACTTCAGGAGTTAATGATTTGATTTCAGAGCCAGTTCCTGAACTACAAAACTGCACTTCACATGTGTTGTAAATTCTTTTTTATAGTTATGTGCGTGTGGAATCAGATCAGCAACGTCTAAATTAGACACCTGACTTATTTCCATAGGTTGACACAATTTCCAAATCATCTTAATGTAACGAGTGCAACATATTCTGATTAGGAATGAGTATTGGCAAGGACCTCACAATACGATATGTATCATAATACTTGGGTCACGATACAATATCATCACGATATCACGATATATTGCGATATTCTACCCAGTTAATATCAAAATTAAAAGTAGAGATGAAAAATCAAGTTGCTGTATATGTTCATCAGATGATATTGATCAAATTGAGTCAAAACTATTTGCTTCAGAACAACCCATTTATTGTTAATTATTAGTGTTTTTGCACATTTAAGTAACCATTACAACATACTGACGATATCGATATTAGGATATTATATTGGGTGCCCGAAAATCGCGATATATTGCCAAATTGGTTTTTTTTTCACACCCCTAATTCTGATTAAAATGTGACTTGGATTCATGCTTCTGTTCACACCAGCTGCTAACCCTAACCCTCTAACCCTCTGTGGGGTGTTACAGCCCGTATTACCCACAATCCAACTCTGATCCGGGCCTGTGATGTCACGCTACCCTGCGTGTTTGAAAAGCTCCTCCAGCGACACGTTTCTGAGACTGAGGCAGGATTTTCAAGCCGGTAAATCAGGTGGTTTCTTCTTACCTTCAGTCAGAGAGACGACTGCCAGCATCAGGACGAGTACGGACAGAGCGAGGCGAGGAGCGGCCATCCTGAAACGAGAGTTTGCTGTCGACGCTGGGTGGAGGGAGAATCTCAGTAAAGGTCCTTGAGCCCGGTGCGTCTGCTGTCCACGCTCCATCTACCTCAGCACTTATAGAGATACAGCAAGGGGAACTTAATGACGTGTCACCTTTGGGATTTCTTTTGCGTGAGCCATTAAAATGCTGTTTGTGCTCAAGCTCTTTTCACTTCCTCCTGTTAACTTGTAGAATGCAGAAGCGCCGTTCTCAAATGTGTTTCCCCATAAATAATTTTTTCGCCTGATCAATCACAGCAAAGACAGTGGACTTTCTCTGAGAGACTCGTACAGTCACCGTCACAAGATGTGCTTTTATTTTAACAATGCCGACCTTTTAAAGCTGTCCGCTGCGAGTACTGCAGGCTTTGTCTCGGACCTCAGTGTGGTCGCACAGAGCACAGTTTAAGGAGTAAAGACAGCGCAGATCAGAATAAATCAGAAAAGCCCCAGTGGGTATTAGCTGCATGCTAATAAACGCGGGGAGATCCTGGAGCCAGAAGAAGAATGACTTGATTATGATGCACCAGCTCAAGTCCCACAGAGCAGTTAAACCAGTTTGGGCTTTTCTCCAGGAATTTTTTAAAAAGTTCTTTAATGGATTATTGCTCAACAGTGACTGTAACATCTGTGGAGATGGAGATTTTATCAACACAGTTTGGACCGAACCAGTTGTTTCATATCAGGATTGTGGGTCGTGGAGCGGCTGTGGGTGTGTGGGGTGGGGTGTTAAGCACCTGGTATCGAAGAATGACTCTGTTCTTTTTCATCTGTCTATTTCTAGGGCTGAGCAACGATTACAATTTTTAATCGCGATTAATCGCATTATTTTCCTGATTAATCACGATTAATCGCATTGTATACTCAGAATCAAATAATGAATTCAAAAGTAGTGTAAAATGCACTTTTATTTAAATGTTCTGCTGCCATATTAACTAAAGTGTAATAACATTTATTGTTCAAACATTTTTAACCATCAGCACTTGTCAGTAACACATATTTAGTGCAAATCCATCCATCCATCCATTTTCTATACCCGTTTCATCCTTGAAGGGTCACGGGGATCTGCTGGAGCCTATCCCAGCCGTCTACAGGCAAAAGGCAGGGGTACACCCTGGACAGGTCGCCAGTCCATCGCAGTAGTGCAAATCTCATCTTAAAAAAATGTAAAAAAAAAAAAATAAAGCTTATTGCCACTGCCAGGGCATTAATGTCATCCTGTTTTTATTAAAAAAAAAAAAAAAAAAGTCTACCAACAAAATCCTGAGCCACAATCAGAACATTAAAACAGGTAATTTCTGAGGTAACAGCAGAAACTTTTAACGGAGATCCTGGACAGACTCACAGATTTCTGCCTGAATGAAATGAAAAGCTGGTGGTCCATGCTGGTGGTCCACGCTGGTGGTCCGCACCACCACAGACTGCTTCTGCTCACAACCTAAAATCAACCTGCACCAAGCTGTTTAAAGGTGCGTCGTCTTCGTATCACATCCAACTATGCACATCTGAATACATATGAGCACCTTATAAAGGACCCCCAAATATTTACCATCAACGTGATGTTATGTACGGAGCCCTGGAGGTGACATTGGAAATTATTATTTTTTTTATCTCGTGCGCACTACTTTTTATCTTGCGCGTGCAACTTACTGCACAAGATAAAAAGTTGTGCGCACAAGTTTTTATCTCGTGTGAGTTAGTTGTCATGAATATTGTTGTTTTAAAAAAAAATTTTTGTTACAAGTAATGCACGTGCATGTTACTATTCTGCAGTCAGTGAGAACAGAATACTGGTCAATTGTAATGGATCTAGACAGTCTCATCATTATATTCTTTAAGTTAGGAATGCTTCATAAAGAGATACTTAGAAGCTTAGCCTTATATGGGTTTATTTTAAGCTGGAGGCATCTTATCAGAATCCTTGGAGAATACAAACTCAGCCGTTGACAGTTTTCGGACTTGTAGGATGTCATTGGTTTTATAAGTGAGCAATTGAGAGGCCCTGGGAGACATAATGGTTATCAGTTAAAACGCCTTCATTTTACCTTCTACGGTGGCACTTCTTTCAAGCCTTTGAGCGAGTGGAAGTGTGTATGAAAATGCACGCTAGTTACAGTAAGTCATACGCGCGAGATAAAAAGTCGTGTGCACGAGATAAAAAAATTAATTTCCATGTCACCTCCAGGGCTCTGTAGTTACGGCCTCTTTGATTCTTGGGAGAAGGAGGAGAGTAACGTGACATCCGTGTTCAGACACACATGTGGACACGCTTGTCGGGGCCCTCAGAGAGGCGTTCAAATTAGAAGCAGCTGATTCATTTATACTCTCGTTCCTTAAGCAGCGACAGAGTGACTCAATCATTTAGTTTAGTTTGGTGCAACAACATATTACTTGCTTTATGGGCGGTAAATATCCAGGTGGATCAGAAGTCAAAAGCAGAGTCGTGGTTAATGGGGTTAAAAATCAAAATCTGCGAACTGGAGCCGGAGCCCTTGAGCCTAAATAATTGTTTAAAATATGTTTAAAAACCGCAAAAAAGTAGCGAGACACTGCAGTGAAACAAGACAAAGGCTCAACTGTGGTCTTTCTGTTACCTTCACAGCCTCTGGTCTCTGAACCGTAGTAAACAAACCGCTGGTATTGTGCTATTTTTAGCTCATAATTAGCGGCTAACATGCTAACAACAACAAAAGAAACAGTCTGATTTTCTCTGCATGGAACGGAACTTTATTCTGGCACTGCAGGAACTTGTAACATCACACAGGTTGTATTGTTGGGCTCCTGTAGGTTAACAGAGAATGTAAATCTATACACGCTGGGCTGCTGTTGATGCTCACTACACTTTTCATCTAACCATGTTTTACTTCTGCCGTCCCACGACACACACACTACATTACCCATAAGGTCACCTACTTAAAGAGGCCAGGCTGGCTCACAACATTTCTGCGCTGTGAGAGAACACGCACAACATCCTGTGATGTTTCCGCGATTTTTTCTTGATTTTTTTATTACATTATATATTTCTGAAAAATCCGCGAATAACTAAAACCACAGAACTTAAAGCGCGAATTGGCGAGGGATCACTGTAAATGACCATGAGTGACATTCATTCCTGAGGTTTGCTGGTTCTTTTTATTCCTTGCAGGGCAGTGACAGTTGTGTCTTCGACCGTACGTTCTTCTGTTTTTTTTTTTTTTTTTTCCTGATCCTGCCGCATCAACACTTGATTTACCGGTCAAAGCGAAGTGAAACCCCTCATGAAGACGGTTTTAGGTTCAAACCTGCCGGTCTGTTTAGAGTCTGGAGGTGTCCTCGCTGTAGCTCCGCCCTCCTCCTGCAGTCCACAGACTTGTTGTGTTCCTGTACGTCACCTCTTATCAGAAACCTCCTGCTGCTTCACGTTTTTACGCTCAGGTCCCTGGTTCCTCGGTTTTTAACCCATTTTCTGGCTGTTTTCTGAACTCTCTTGACTTAAAAAAAAAAAAAAAGGCTGAACTACAACACGTACATAAAATGAGATCGACTATAATGACAGAGTAAATTGCATGCTTTGAATGCTTTGAGGTGGAGTGTTTTCCGGATACTTCCACAGTCACCAGTGTGACGTATCTGCATGGACGCAGCTCCAGCCTCTCCTTCTCTGACTGTGACCTGCCAGATCCAGCTAACAGAGCAGTTAACGGCAGTTTTCCCTCGTGCAAAAACCCAGACTCGCATTCATTAAGTCATAAATCAATAAAGGCCCGGTTCTACGTTTCCCATTTCCCCCTGGGTTCTCCTTTACTTGGAAGTGCCTGTACCTTCCATAACGTATTTGACCAGCTTGTAAAGGGAACTTCCTGCTGAAATAATGAACCAGTGTTTAAAATCCAGGCAGAAACCAGTCTGTTGTTGTAACGACCTGATGAAACTCCACACCGAGAGAAGACAGCTGTTCTTTGACCATGAATCATTCTCTCGTCACAGATGGAGGATAAATAGGTCTTCTTCTCCTTTTTTATTTCTGTCTTTTGTGATCTGACTAAAAACCACATGTGGTGAAGACGGAAAACAAAAAGTGACCACATATATGGAAAAGAAAGGAGCAGTATTGTGAAGTTATGCTTTTCTAAACGTGAACAGGTTTGTCTGCTGCGCTCACCTCCATTATCCTCAGCAGCTCTGAGGAAAGCCTCTGGGGGCTCACCGTGGGGGTTTACACATTCATATCTTCTGATTTGCATAATCTACTCATCGTAATCCCCCCGGCTGGTTTTGAACCAGTTCGTGTGTGGAGAACCTTTGGAGCAGGTGGTCACTAAATCTTCTCGAGCTGACTGTTCTGGTAGTTTCATGTGACGCAGTCCTGGAGTTCCCGTCTGACGGTTCAGATTTGTTTCTGCCCTGAGGTAGAGTTTGCCATGTTCTCCTCTCCACGTGAGTGCATGAGGCTCAAACTCAGCCACGGTTTGGGTTTGTTTCAGAAACACCTTGTGACTGATTCAGTAATCAAATGTAACTGTTGTGGTCCGGGTCGGCATGCCTTCTTTGTTATATTCTTTGTTTTCTGGGTTTGGTTCATTTCAATTCAATTTTATTTATATAGCGTCTGTTACAATGTCAATTGTCTCTAGGCGCTTTACAGAGACCCAGATCATGACCCCCGAGCAAATATCATTAACTAAGATTATAATATTAAATCCTCATCAAGGATAATGGCAGGATAAAAAAAAAACTCCCACAGAGGGAGAAAAAAAAAAACCTTTAAGCCAAACAGTGGCAAGAAAAAACTCCACTTTAAAGAGGAAGAAACCTTGATCAGGACCTGGATCATATGGAGGGACCTTCCTGATGAAGACCAGCTGGGTAAAGAAAGAAAAAGAGAGGAGAGACAGGACAGAGAGAGGATGGAGGATAGAGAGATGACTGAATGAAATGACTATATAAACAGATGCAGGTAGCAGCACTGAGGTGAGATGGTCAGAGGACTAGATCACAGGTCACCACGGCAACCGAACACATCTACACACACAGGTGGAGGTAAACGCTGGGATGGACAGAGGAGGGAACTGCAAGTCAGCATGAAACTCAGGAAACTCTGGCCTGCAAACATACAGAAAGAAAAGTGGAAAAGGAGGGAAAACAGCACAACAAGCTACAGGAAAGAAAATGGGGCACAGTTACAGTAACGAGGTGCTGCTAATTAACTATGGAATGAGCTGGAGGAGGAAAAAGAGAAGGAAGGGGAGAAGAGCTCAGCAGATCATGTTGGCGTCCCCCTGCAGCGTAGGCCTATAGCAGCATAACTATGATGAAGCTGTGATTAAGACGAGCTACTCTAGTCTTACTACTACAACTATGACTATAACTATTAGCCCCTACACACTATAGTTTAGACTAACTGTAGGCTTTACTGAACAGATATGTTTTCAGTTTAGTTTTAAAGATGGAGATAGTATCAGCCTCCTTAACCCAAACTGGTAGCTGGTTCCATAAAAAAGGTGCCTGGTAGCAGAAGGCCCGTCCTCCAAACCTACTTTTAGATATTCTAGGAACGACGAGTAATCCTGCACTCTGAGAGCGGAGAGCTCTATTAGGAGCATAACATGCTATCAAGTCTGGTAGATACGAGGAGCTAGGCCATTAAGGGCCTTATATGCGAGAAGCAGAATTTTAAACTCAATTCTAAATTTCACGGGGAGCTAATAGAAGGATGCTAACACGGGAGCGACGTGAATTCGCTTACGGATTCCAGACAGCACCCTCGCTGCTGCATTCTGGATCAGTTGGAGGCTATTCAGCGAGCTTTTCAGACATCCTGCTAACAACGCATTACAATAATCCAGTCTAGAACTGACAAACGCGTGGATTAATTTTTCAGCATCATTCTGGGAGAGGATGCTCCTAATCTTAGCAATATTTCAGAAATGAAAAAAGGCTGTTTTACAAACCTGATTGAAAAGCTGCTTAAATGACATATCCTGATCAAAAATGACTTGATCAGAAATGGTTTGTTCTTTATCTCATTCTTGTTTCCTGTTTTACCTTGTAGGTCAGCTGTGTCTTTGTCTTCATCAGTTCATGTTCCTGGTTGTCTCTCGTTTGCTCCTTTGTCTCTTTAGGTCTCGTCCTTCTCGTCTCCTGGTTTCCCTGATGTCACCTCTGGGTGTTTTACCGCCTGTCTTCTTTCCCCGCCATGCCGTTCCTACTCCTGGACTCCTTCTGGTTTAGTTTTTGTTTTGTCTTTATTAAAGGACATTTTATGCTCTAACACAACCATGACAGTAACGTTGCTACAAACAGTCCTGAAAGCAACGACACTTGAATTTTTATTTATAAACCAGTTAACAAAAAGAAGCCATCAGCTTAGATTATTGCTGGAAAGCTTCATCTCCAAGAGATGAAGAAGAGCTCTACGGCTGTCGTCTAAATTTTAACAGTCAGCTGGAACTTTTCTTCTCGTCTCGAACGGATTGCAGGATCGATTGCGATCAATCGGTGTCTAACATAGTGGCTTTTTCAAACACCACATTCACAAATGCTTCTTAAATGTTTATTGTGGATTTTAGAGAAACGGGCGCCGCCGTTTCCAGGGACGTCTGTGCAATTTTTCAGCTGCAAAAGGTTGCAAAGATGCGACCGAGGGCGAAGAGGGTAACGGTGATGGTTGATGCCGTCCTGACCGTCTCCAGTTACACGTGTGGAGGGAAGAGTTGGAACTAAAATGATGTTGCATAGAATAAAAAAACAGAAACCATGCTGTCTGCAGAGGAATAAAAGTGAAAGTAAATCTGAGAATCACTACTTTTATTTATTTTTTCACTTTCTGTATCATCCCAGCCTTTTCTGACTTGGCCTTTTTCCATAAGAAGACTCGACCGGTTGTTAATGTTTGTAAAAGTGCAGATACCTGCAGCTTTAAAGGATGCTCCTGTGATAACTCTGATCAGCCAGCAGAGCAGGAGAACGGAGGTCGTATATCGTGGCTTTTGGCTCTGAAGCATCTGGAGGTTCACTAACTGTGGAGGTGACCTCGACTGTGACGGCCCTTTGAGCAGCTGCTCCGGAGTGACGGCGGGAAGGAGCAGGCGTGGACGCCACGGTAAAACAACGTCCAGGATGGCATTTTGAAGCTCCGTAGAGCTTCTGCTGGGAGGACAGCTGCAGGGTTGGATGGTAAAACCTTTCACGGTGATTTACCGACAAACCGTTCATGTAAAAGTAAAGATCTGAGTGTATCTGGGTATATAAAAAAGGTCTAGTCCAGGGGTCGGCACTCTGCAGCTCTTCAGCCTCTCCTGTCGCTTTTGGGGTAAAAACTTGTCAGAAGGTGATTCTTGTTCTGGAGCTCATATAGTGTCCTGTAGGCCTTTCGCCAGCAGGGGGCAGAATGAGTGTGTTTCGCGCAAAATACTGCCAGGTTACTGCAACGAGGTAGTCATATCTGTGTGTTGCATTCTGGGAAAGGAAAAAAAAAGGTGAGCGCGCTTTCTGTGACTAGCGCCGGACATCTGTATGTGTTGCTCATGTACCACCGGAAAAATATAAAAAACATTTCCCACACCACGTCGGTGTGTTGTAGTGGTGTAACATACAAATGAAGCAATATTGAAAACCTCTCCAAACCCAAAAAACGTGTCTTTGAAGCACAGAACGCCATTCTTGACGCTTATGTGAACATGAGGACGTTCGCATTTGGAGTCCTGTCAGTCCTTGGATCCACATACTGATGTGAGCAGGTTTTCTCCAGCATGAACTACATCAGATCCAAATATCACTCGTCCTGGATGAAAGTCACGTCTTACAGCCCTGATTTAGAGAAGCTCTGCAGTGATGTTCAGAAACAAATTATGTTAAGCAGGTGAGAACACTGTCACAATTCCCCTGGTGGACTGTTGTGGTACTGCAGATGGACCGTACGAGGTCATTAAAAATAAACAAATATGTTTTAAATCATCGATTTTTTTAAAAACATGTTTTTAATAACTGTAAAATATTTATAACATTTTCTAAAAATATTTAGAACTAATAAAACAAACAAATTGAGTGTTATTCTACTGTCACCTTAACATGCCAAGTGTCTCCTTATTTGTTGACTGCTTACGTTAATGTTGGAATGTAGCTTTTAGTCTTGTATGTTGATCGCAGTTGTGTTTAAAGGTTTGTATGAGCTGCAGAGATTTTTATATTTCAAATAGGGCCTTGGTATTCTGAAGTTTGGGAATGGCTGATTTAATAAATTATTTTTTTCAAAAACATTTATTTTACAACCTGAGGCTGAGCTGATGTAGTTGTGTTTTATGTTCAGGCTCGATGGTTGATTGTTGTACGTGGCTGAGGAGAAAACAAGAGCATGACAACACACTGAAATAGATTTAAGTCATAATTAAATACAAACAGGCCCATTTTAATGTTTTCTCTGATTAAAGTTATTAAGCTGCAGATATACATCTTATTTATTTCAAAGTGGGCTACTTTTTATTTGATCAATGTTTTACAAATCAGTGAATGACTCAAATAGACCTACATGGTTCTTTATTTTATTTCAAAGTTGGTCAACACATGCCGGTGTTTTTTTTTTTTCCTCTTTCAATAGATTCAAGATTCAATATATTGACTGTCATGTCAACAAGTTGATCAGAATCTGTCTTGGTTCTGCTCCCAAACATATACAGTCCAACAGCAGCCAATATTCAGTTTTTATCAGAGTTTGAGGTTTACCTTTGTTATAACAGGTAAAAACAGCAATAAAATGTTAACAGTTTTCTGTTTGTTCTTCTATAATTTCATAAATGCAACAAACTATAGTTCTTTTACAATGGATGACAAAAAAAAATGGAAATGAAAATTTAATTTGTATCTTGTATGACCTTTAGCATTAAAAACTTTAAAAACTACCAAACATACTAGGAATAAGCTTTTGGATAGATTCAAATCCCTCTGAATACAGAATAACTAGATATAAAACTTCATAAACTGTTATCTTCATTTCATGGGTCAAATAAGTTTTGCGGCTCCAGAAGAATTTTATTAAGAGGAGAAGGACAAAAAATGTCTCTTTTGATAGTAAAGGCTGCTGTAGTTATGCTATGCCCTGCTACAGTTAAATATCTCTGAATCATAGAGGGACCTCTGAGTAATCAGCCGTGGTGAGTAAATTCAGAAGTTTTCAGGTCAGTGATTTATTTCCCAGTACATGACTGGTATGACTGCTGGGACTGGTGAGACTCCAGTTTCGGGGGTGGGAGGTGTTTTTTTTTTTTTTTACACTTGACAGTTCGTGTACTTTTCAAGAGACTCCTTTTCTTTTTTTTTTAGCAAAAGCAGAAGAACGCCTGCGGCTTCTTTCACTTCTTCATAATTTGACCTTTTGAGAGAAACTCAATAAGTTTTATATTTTTATCTCAACATATCTGACACACGTCGTAGAGACAGATACTCACAGGCTTTATGACAGCGAGGAAAAGAGGAAATAAAGTTGTGAACTCAACAATAGTGTTCTTTGAGGAGAACCGCTGTGACCGCATAGTTAGCTGCTGCATTAGCGTCATGGGTGGCTGCTACGTTGCTTCCATGCAGCGTATCTGCTGTGAACGTCCGGGGCCTCAGTGGAGAAATAACGACACAACGCCTGAATGGAAAGTTCTTTTGTTGAGCATCGTTTCAGTGTCAGGACATACTGGACGATCCGTGTGGACGTGTTATTGTTCCAGCTAGCTGGAAGATTCTTAAATTTATGTCCAAGAACAGCCGGTCGTTCATGGCCTCCACTTGGAAGTCAAATTCAAATTCAAATATACTTTATTAATCCCCCAAAGGGGAAATTCAGGTTTCAGTACACCAGTCTGGTGTACTAGAGGAGCTGCTAGTTTCCAGCGCTCCTTTTCATGCCAGGTCCCGTGGTCCGCGTGCTAACTCCAGCTAACAGCCGTTAAAACCGTTAACAGCCGTTAGAACCAGTATATCTCCACAATGAGGACAAGTGAGATATCTCCAGGTCAGAGGAGGAAACACCGATGAACCAAACCGTCTCCTCTGGGAAGACCGAGCTCCTTCAGTCCGGCGAGCGACGGAGCCGACCGTCCCAGAGCCCGGTTCATCACATGGACCGGACCAGGCCGTTGTCGTCTCCCCCGGCGGTGCTGGGCCCCACCAGGTCACCAGACGGCCCCTGCCAGGTCAGCTGACCCATCCGGCGTGTAGACAGCTGGACGGGGGCAGCAGCTGTTTGCTGGTCACGCCGCCGCTACGTCGGGGGCTCCCGTCCCAGCTCAGTGACGCTGCAGCCCGGATCCAGTGGCGGTGGTTGCCGCGGCTAGCAGTTCAGGACTACTTAGCTTTCCCGAACTGGCGTCCAGCGAAACCGTCCATGTCCGCGGCGGCAGGTCTCCACCAGCCGCAAGAGGACCGATCCGCCCCCTGCAGACAGTATGTAGACATCTGACCACAGATCACCAGAAACTAGGCACAAACTGGAGCGTCCAGCGTCGCAGGGATGAGTCCCCGGAGCAGCAGCGAGTAGCCTCCATGCCAGGCGTTGTCTGGGCAACGAACGGTGAAGTGGGTCCGGTGTCTCCACAACCACTTCAACCGGTACAGAGCGTAGTGGCTGGAACGTGGCAGGTCAACCTTCATGAGGTGACTCATGCAGGACCGGACCACAGCCAACGTTCCTCTGATTGGTTGGTACCGACTCCTGGAAGTCAAAGTTCAGAATGAAACAGACTAATTATTTTTACTAAAGAGGAAAAGAATGAGGAGAGTTGGTCAGGCCAGGTTCTGGAACCTTCAACATGAGAGAGTGGGGTCCTCCTGTGTTGTGATGTCGGGCTGCAACTCCACATGCGATGTTCTCTGAAGGTCATGAGTTTCCCTCAGAAGATCAGGGGTTTCCTCTGAAGCTCATGACTTCCTCTGATGCTCATAAAGGTTTCATCTGAAGCTGAGGTCTCCTCTGGAGGTCAAAGCATTCAGTGAACAGCTAACTCTGGTTGTCCAGAATGACCAGAGAAATTGTACCACACTCAAAGTCCAGATGGCCAGAGAAGTGAGTTCTGTTCATCACAAGCAGCTTTGACCATTAATGACAGAACCAAAGTCAGTTATTGTTCATACGGGTGTGATCAGACTGAATGAACGGATTTATTTATCACTGGATATCAGCGAGTGCTTGTCGGTGTTGAGACGAGGACTCTGTTATACAGGCGTAAAAGCTGTTCCACGGTTCTTTGTGAAGCGTTTCAAACGCAAAAATGGATGTATATGAAAGGAAATGAAGTGGATGAGAAACAAACCAAACATGAAATGTGGCTGTCTGCAAATAAACCGCCGTAAAGTACTGAAATAGATGCTGAAGTTACAGCTGCATCTGAATATTTGCTTCTTTTTTTTGCATTAAGGCTCCTTTAGTTGAACTTTAATAGACGTCCACTGTTCATTGTTTTTAGTTTGTAAACTAGTAGCTGTATGTCCTCTTATATATTTTTCCCAATATAATTGTGTTTTCTGTTTAGTTACAAGAAATGAGATCTTCTGAGTTCTGCTTTTAGAAACCTGAAGGGGAAACAGCAGTTTCGGTACCCTGAGGGACCCCCTCTGACTGGGCCGGGGTCACAAACGTCTTCTGCTCTTGGATCAGAGCCGTGATCCCCCTGGAGCGAAACCCAACTGTCCTGTCGTCTCTGCTCGGAGAACAAACCTTGATGAGCTCTGCAGACTAGAGCTGGGCGATACTGGGAGTTTGGGTATCGATCCAATACCAAGTAACTACAGGGCCAGTATCACCGATACCAATACCAATACTTTTTCATATTAAGCTTAATCTATCACAAACTTTTGTGATTTTTGTCTTTGGAGCTGTTAAATGAGAATTTGGATATCTTCTCAGTCGTAAGAATTAATATTGTGCACTGGTGAAGCAGTCAATTCGGTTATTAAACGAGGCACTGACAAACAACGGAGGTGCAAAACTGAATTTATTCTCTGTTCTCTAAGTCTCCAGATTCAGAGAGGTCATCACAGACCGCTGGATCGTTCAGAATGATCAAGACAGAACTTCTAAACATCTAAACTTGTTGTTCATCTAAACAACAAGTGGAAAAACACAGTAACCTTTGGACCTGTCTAGACGTAACTTAGCTACTTGATGGAGACAACACCAAAACAACCATGTTGTGGCCTTAATTCATGACACAGCAGTTTTAGCAAGTTTAGGCCTCAGAATGAATTTTAACATTACAGGAGTATTTTGTTAAAGCCAAGAACAGAATTTTATCAAACTTTATGTCTTCAATATTTTTGTGTAAATATTCATTGGAGTTGAATTTCTGTTTATAATGTTTTTTATGAACTTTTTTTTTAATGCCCGGACGACACCTGGCATGGAGGCTCCTCGCTGCTGCTCCGGGACTTATCCCTGCGGCGCTGGACGCCTGGTTTGTGGTGATCTGTGGTCGGATGTCTACATACTGTCTGCAGGGGGCGGATCTGTCCTCTTGCGGCTGGTGGAGACCTGCCGCCGCGGACATGGACGGTGTCGCTGGAGGCCGGTTCGGGAAAGCTAAGTAGTCCTGAACTGCTACCCGCGGCAACCACCGCCACTGGATCCGGGCTGCAGCAACACGGAGTCGGGGCGGGAGCCCCCGACGTAGCAGCGGCGGAATGGCCGTGACTGGCAAACAGCTGCTGCCCCCGTCCAGCAGTCTACATGCCGGATGGGTCAGCTGACCTGGCAGGGGCCGTCTGGTGACCTGGTGGGGCCCAGCACCGCCGGGGGAGACGACAACGGCCTGGTTCGGTCTGCGCGATGAACCGGGCTCTGAGACGCTCGCCGGACTGAAGGAGCTCGGTCTTCCCAGAGGAGACGGTCTGGTTCATCGGTGTTTCCTCCTCTCACCTGGAGATATCTCACTTGTCATCATTATGGAGATATACTGGTTTTAACAGCTGTTAACTGTTTTAACGGCTGTTAACTGGAGTTAACACTCGGACCACGGAACCGGGCATAAAAAGGAGCGCTGGAAGCCGGCAGCTCCTCTAGTACACCAGACTGGTGTACTGAAACTTGAATTTCCCCCTTGGGGGATTAATAAAGTATTTGAATTTGAATTTGAATTTGAATTTTTTCTAGTCCACCTTTTATATTATATTTTTTTAATACTTTTGTAATTTTGTTTGCACTGTGCTTCCTGTTGCTTTAACTCTAAAAATTTCCTGTCGTGGGATAAATAAAGGATTATCTAATGTTATTTTATCTTAGATAACACCTTTCAATGGGATACATGAACTGTACTGGGTTATTTCAAGGTCTAAACTATATTTTATTGAGTTGGCTCCAGTAACATGTGACTTAAGTAACATGTACTTTGAAAGTTAATATGAATTGATGCTGAAGACGACCTCTGATCTACCTGGATACTCTCTGTTGGAAAGAAAAGAAAAGAAAAAAAAGCTTGAGTATCGATCTTTTTACACGAGTATCATTCGATATCAATACCAGCGTTGGTATCGATATTATCGATATTTGGATCGATCCGACCTCCTCTACTGCAGGCTGGATGTGGAGGTGGACAGCCCATCAGCTCTTCCTCCCACCGGATGAAAATGAAACAAAAATTCACCAGTGACACCTATTAAACCTGCGCAGCAGTGACCAGGAGGGAGGACTGGTTTAACAGTGTCAGTGTGTGTTCTAGAGCTGGGCGATACTGGGAATTTTGGAATCGATCCTATACCAAGTAAATTCAGGGCCAGTATCGCCGATACCGATACTTTTTCATATTAAGCTTAATCTATCATGAAACTGCTGACCTTTTGGCATTTTTGTGAGTTTCATCATTGAATTATTTTGTTAAAACCTAGGATAACATTTCGTCAAACTTTATAGGTGACAGCAAAATACTTGATTATCACAATTAACATTTTTGTGTAAATATTGATTGAAGTTAAGTTGTTCTGTTCTGTTTTCTCTTTTTTCCTTTTTCCTTTCTTTTCTTTTCTTTTTTTCCTTTTATTTTTTTCTTTTCTTTTTTTCTCTTTTTTCCTTTTTTTGTTTCTTTTTCCTTTTTTCTTTTCTTTTTTTCTTCCTTTTCCTTTTTTCTTTTCTTTTTTCCTTTTCTTTTTTTGTCTTTTTTTTTCTTTTTTCCCTTTTTTTCCTTTTTTTCTTTCCTTTATGTTTCCTTAATGTCTTTTCTAAGTGGGCGGGGCTGGGGGGAGGGGCCAGACTGAGTCTACCTCCACGCTTGTTTGGCCGACGCCGCTGAGCCACGTGATGATGCAACGTCAAAAGACGAGATGAGGGGGGAGGGGAGGGGGACACAGTGACAGTGTGTCAGAAACAGACTTCAATAAATTCTTAGTGTTGTGGAAGAGGGAAAAAAAAAAGCTAGAGTATCGATCTTTTTACACGAGTATCATTCGATATCAATACTAGAGTTGGTATCAATATTATCGATATTTGGATCGATCCGCCCACCTCTACTGGGTTCTGCAGAAATAAAGATGATAAGCGAGCGATGTTGTTGCTGTAGATGAGCTGAGATAAAAGCTCTCACTCCTGACTTCATTCTGAGCTCTCAAATCATTTCAGCAAACAGTCTTTGGTTTCAAACGAGCAGTTGGCGTCTTCAGTGAAAGAGTTACCTGTTACAGAAGCAGCAGCTGCTGGACAAAATGAAAGCAACCCAGACGCTCTCTTATTCTCTTTTATTTTCCCACGTTGCCAACTTCACACCCGAGTCGCTGAAATGCCACCACACTGCCTTTGTGAGTCTGCCAGAACTTTCATTTTACATGTTCACCCAACTTTATACCAAAAATATGGAGGGAACAGTTCGCAAAGTGAAATGCAATCCCATTTATACAGTCAGTCGCATTCCAGCTTTTAAAAACACGTTGGGTCACATGATATTTCTCCCTCCATGCTTACGAGTGAACTGCTTGCTCGTCTTCAGGTAGTGAACTGAACACAGGTCAAAGGTTATTAAATCAATTTGAAAACAAACATCTCATTTACCCGCGGATCACCTCTCTGTGATCCACAAGAACCCTGGGATTTGATCAAGTTGGGATTTCGCCAAATAAAAAAAAAGAGACATAGTCAAGAAAAGATACAGATTTCATTAATAAGAAGAATATATTCATTATAATTAACATAATACATGAGTCATACAGGGACTGAGCAGCCAGGTGACCCGTGGACTCAAACTGTGTTTAAAAAAAAAAAAAAAAGCAAAGACAGTTGAACATCCATGTCTGCACCTACGGTCAGCATCTCTACTAAAAAAGATCACATGATCAGCTTCCCCAACGGACCAATGGGGAGGCAGGTCATCACAGAACCGCTGTAAACATTGTTCACCGTGCAGACCATGTGTGGAAAACTAAACTATCCCTGCGCTGCACGTTTTCAATCTGGAGAGAAACGCACCAAAGACTTTTTCACAGAGAGGACGAAAGTCTGTCAACTGAGAAGAGTGTGATCGTTTCAGGAGTTGAGTGACAGGTGCTTTGGAAACCGGCGCTGTGCACATAAACTAAACTGGAACTGAACCGAACGCTCGTATGGAGGTTTTTTTTTTAATGACAGCTGTTTCTATGGTCCATATCTATGGAGCCCTGTTTGGGTCATAATTTAATGAATAAATTAGTCTATTATAATGAAATGCATGTTTATTATTATGAAATATTTCCCATTATTATGATAATGGTTTCGTTTTTCATAAGAATGAGCTTTTACATTATAGTGACTTTGTTTTTTATAAGAATGATTTGTGTGTCAATCACAGCAGAGAGGGCGGAGCCATTTATGTGATTGGCTGCTCTTTCATTCAGGCATAAGCAACAGAACAGTGAATATCGATAGTGGGCGAGAGGTGCAATGTATTTACTCCAGGGCAGTAGATGGCAGAATGCACCTCAGTTTACGGTTAAAAGTTGACATCGACTAAGAAACGTAGCGCGAAATGTAGGAAAAACTTGATTTTGTCGGCATGGCGACAGGAGAAAGATCCTTTTCTGACTTACTCCGAGAGGTAGCCAACAGGCTCGATGCGAGTCCCCCACCAACTGCATGAAGGATCAGCCAATGAGCGTGCAGGTCAACCACTGGCCCCGCCCAGTGGAAAAATGTCATTATTATGTAAAAGCTCATTCTTATGAAAAAGGAAGCCATTATGTAAAAACTCATTCTTAGATTTAAAAAAGCCATTCTGAAATAAACTATTATGCATTAAACTAAGATTAAATAATAATAAAAATATATTTCATAATAATTACATTTTTTTCATAATAATGGGGAATATTTCATAATAATACACATATATTTCATAATAATAGACTCATTTATTCATTGAATTATGACCCAAACGGGGCTCCATATATTTCTCCTGAGAGAAAACAAGAGGCGTTGAGGGCCGAAAGGGGAAATTGTGGTCTCTCCAGATGATTTTGTGAGCGCAGCGTAACGTGGACCAGAGAAACCGCTTACTGGACAACCGTACAACAAATGGACAGTTTTAATGACAGCAAAGCTAGAGCTGATTATTTCCTTGGGGAGACTTCAAACAAGCTTAATAATCCTGTCAAACTTTGGAAAACGGCACATTCAGGAAAGCCTTGAGCTGTTTTAATGGGTCATTTGTTACACTCGACGAGGATTTGCTTTAATAATTCCTCTGAGAGGCAGATGATCTGGAGCGTTTTTCTCCGTTTCTGCCACTTCACCTTTGACGCACCTTTTTAATCTCTTGTTGCTAACGGATCACATCCCTTTTGTACACAAATATACTGTTGCTCTACTTTGATTTTGGGCACGTATCCAAGTTGACTGCGTTTGATAAGGTTAGCAGTCCAGTGATCAATGGAGAGAGTTTCTGGTCATGAATAACTTCCTCTTTAGGTCAACAATCAGGTTTAGAGGGCAGACTGGAAAGTGATACATAGTTTCACTAAATCTACACACTAGAGGTCTTCAGAACAACCCGAAAATCCAAGGTTCCAACCCGAATCGGGTCTCGGGTCCATTCAAAAGACGTGACTCCGGGTTTGGGTCGGAATCGGTAGTTAGTCTCGGGTCCGGTCGGTGCTTTCTGACAGGCTGGGTCCGCGTTTACTCGAGAGGTAAAGATATTGGCGGTGGCAGCCAATGTCAGGACTCTGGGCAGTTAATTAATTATTAATTAACGTGGCGTGTTTGTCATGAAACAACCGTGTTGCCGTAGCGTCTTATTAGCGGTTTGCCTGGCAGCTGTAAAGCACAACGGATCGCCAACATGACAACGCTGGAAGAGAGAACATATTCACGACGCGTCCTGACCGGTGTAGGCTATTAGCATTAGCAGTTGCTACCAATAGCATCTGTATCCACAAAGAGAATAACGACATGGATTTATTGTTGTTTACATCACGTAGCCTATGTAGCAACTGATCCGGGTAGAAGAAGACAACTTTAGGTAAGAAAATCAAGTTTTATTCAACGCTAGACAACTTTTAAAATGAGCAACTATGGGCTGGATTGTCTCGGTTCTATTCGGGTAACTCGGTTCGGTTCATGGTCAGAAACAAAAAGCTCGGGTCGGGTCAGTTCCGGGTGTTGTCATGTTGGGTTCGGACCCCCGGACTTATGATAATAGCTCGGGTCAGTTTCGGGTCGAATTTTCACAGGTCCGTTCGGGTTCAGGTCCATGAAAGTGGACCTGTGAAGACCTCTACTACACGCAACAATAACTCCAGAGCCCCTTTTTTAAAATCAGTCTGTCAAAGATCATTGAAGAGAGAAGATCATGTATCACAGCAGCAGTGTTGGACTGTCATGGTTTGATAAACCCGTCTCAGTGTAACCCTGGGTGTTCCTCAGGGATCCGTCCCAGGACCGCACCTATTCAGACATGTGCATTGCATTATTTTTATTTCTATTTCATATTATGGTGATTTTTTCTTTCCTTCCTATTAAAGATTGTCACTGTTGGTGTGTAAACATGAGCGCTTGGGTGGAAAAGCAGAAACACTTAAAAAGTTTGGTGTCATGCTTCACTTTCACTGGCTAATGTCAACAAATATGAACGTAAGATTTCCATATATAAGTGAGTCATCTGGTTTTTTTTGGAAACTCACTGAAGAGACAAAATAAAAGGGGAAGAGTTTCAGTATCTGCATGCTGTGACTACTCCCTGTTCTCTACACAGTTCCAGTTCCAGTATGACGCCATGGTCTGCACGGTTGTTTTGAAGGTTGGGGATTTTGAGTTAATTATCCATCTCTACAACATGTGATGCCCGTCCGTCAAGTCAATGCCACAAAGAAGAAACAAAGAAAGAAATTCAAAGTCAAGCAATCAAGATTTCTGAACAGCTTCAAGGCAGTTTTTGCAGTTTTCCAGAGGAGGTTTTTACAGAATCTCACGTTTCGGAAAATGACCGTCCTACTTCGGGAGTTTTCAAACCTCTCTCTCTTTGTAGTCCAGTCTTTAAAAAGCTGCTCCTGAACTGACGCGACTTCAAAGAAAAGCCAGGCATTTTCAAGTGTTCGAGAAATGTTTGTGTGAAGTCAAAATACTGAAAATTGGTAAGAAAAAGTCTGTGAAGCCTTTGGCGTTATTTTGTTTACTGATTCGTCATAAAAGTTGACCCAATCTTCATCTAAGTCAATCGTAGACAATCAAAATGCGCTCAAGTTGAAAACACACACACATACACTCAAGTATAATTTCTTGTATCTCTTGTAAACAAAGCGCACATGGGTTTGTTAACAGCTGATCAAACCTCCTTCGGCAGCAACGACATCAAGCGGTCTCTTTTAGAAAGTCCGGATCAGACCAGAACAGCGTTCAGGGACCGTGTCAGCCCAGACTGACCTCGTGAGGTCATTCCACAACATCTCTAACCAGATAAGGTGTGGGCTCTGACTCGGCCGCTCTAAAAGGAAGATTATCTCCGTCTGAACGTATGCCATGGTGGATTTACTTCCACGGTTTGGGTCGTCTTCCTGCCGTATGACCCAGCATCTACTGACATTATCCTGGAGGATATCTTGGTAAACACAAGGCACAAGAAATCATTGTTTGTGTGTTATCAGCTTGAGAGCATTGCGTTTGTCTATAACTGTGACTTATAGAAAACCAATACAGAAAACCATTTCCTTCCAGAGGGTTCTTCTCATTCCACTGTTAATATTCATTCATTTATTTTTTTTGTGTGTCGTAAAGCATGGTTTTAAAGATGCGTTTCCCACGCTGGCTCTTTCTCGTGGTATGTTGCACATCCTTCTCTCCGTCAGTTCTTGAGTCAGAATCATAATCAAGGACATTTCAGACTCCAGGTTTACTTTGCTTCCAGTTTGAACACACCTCAAGTTATGTTTAAAACTTTGTTACAGTTGAAACCAGAAGTTTACATCCACTCCTCACATGAGACTTTTTCTGTCTTAGGTCAGTTAGGATTACTACATTTATTTCTATTTTCTAAATACCAGAATAATAAGATTTGTTTAAATACTTTCTTTAAAGTCAGAAGTTTCCAAACACTAAGATTACTGTCCCTTTAAACAATGTGGGAAAGTCCAGATGATGATGTCATGGCTTTGGAAGCTTCTGATTGGTTAATTGACAACAACTGAGTTAATTAGAGATACGTCTGTGGATGTATTTTAACAACTCAAGCTCACTGCTTCCTTCTGTGGCATCATGGGAAAATTAAAGGAAATCAGCTAAGATATCAGTAAAAGACCTCCACCATTCTGGTTCATCCTGGTCCAGTTTCCAGATGTCTGAAGGAGCCACGTTCATCTGCTCCAACAGTTCTCCACCAGTAGAACCACCATGGGAACGTCCACCATCATAGTCCTCAGGAAGGAGACGGTTCTGAGTCCCAGAGATGAACCTGAACCAACCTCAGAACAGAAGCTGAACAGCTGGTGAAGATGCTGCTGAAGCTGGTCAGAGAGGGTCATCATCCACAGAGAAACCAGTCCTGGACCAACATGGACTGAAGGACCACTCAGCCAGGAAGAAGACATTACTCCAGAAGAGACAGAACAGAGACAGATTACAGTTTGGAGATGCTCACAGGGACAGAAAGCTTCATCTCTGGAGACATGTACTGGTCTGATGGAGCTCAAACTGGACTGTTTGGACATGATGACCATCGTTACAACTAGAGGAGAAAGACCTGAGAACACCATCCAGCTGAGAAGTACGGGGGTGGCAGCATCATGATGTGGGGGCGTTTAGCTGCAGGAGGGACTGGTGGACTTCACTAAATAGATGACATCATGAGGAAAGAACATTCTGGAGAAACATTGAAGCAACATCTTCAGACATCAACCTGGAAGTTAAAGCTTGGACACTAAAGGGTCTTCAGATGGACGATGACCCTGAACGCACCACCAGATTAGTTACTAAGAGGCTTCAGGACCACAAAGTCATCACAAAGACCTGCTCTCAGTCCTGGAGAACATCTGAGGATCGGAGCTGAACAGGAGACCAACAAACCTGAGTCAGTTCCTCCAGTTCTGTCTGTCAAAATGTAGCTTCTGGAAAGAAACTGAAAACCTTTGACCCAAGTCAGACAGTTTAAAGGCCACGTCAGTTTACCTGACAGAAGCTTCAAAAGTCATGATATCATAGTAATCTCAGTGTCTGGAAACATCTGACTTTGAAAGTAATAACATTCTCAAAAAAGAAATTCTCACTCATTTAGAGCTGAGCGATTTTATCAATTCTGCGATATATATCGATATTTTATTTCCCCAGAAAGTATCGATTTTTCAGCCGCGGGTATCGATATTCTAAGCTTCTTTCAAAACCCTCGTGTCCCACCTTTAAAAGCTTGCAAGCAACAATTTGCACTGTTTAAATAAATGAAACTATTTTTCTCAACACATCTTTTATTCATTTTGTCCAGCATTTGCAAGCTGCCTGTCAGCCATATAATGTGTAATTGATGCTTTCAGTTTAATTAATTCAAACAAAGTCATTGGAACACTCACAAGATGTCACCAAAATCACTTTGTCCCTTTAAAATCTTTCAGAAAATGATGTAAATGTATTGTAAGATGAATATCGATATATATCGTATCGTGACCCGAATATCGCGTATCATATCGCGATATTAGTGTATCGCTACAGCTCTAGTCTCATTATTCTGGCAGTGATAGAAATAACTTTGGTCATCTGATGCATGTGAACTTCTGGTTTCTGCATGTTTTTTTAATCTTTGGGACCGTTTTAAAAGTAGAAAGAGGCTTTTCAGTCCCATCAGGAAACGATGCTGGACGACGGATCGTGTTCAAACCGGGAGCTTCATCCTGCTCCTGTTAGTCGGTGACATGCTCACGATACAGTTAGGGCTCTCTAAACAGAGACCTACGGTGATTTGTTGCTAACATGCTGATAATATCTACTCTCACAGACACGTGGTGACGATGACCAGTAATAACACCCGCCCAAGGCCCCGCCCCCCTGAAAGCCCTCTGTACAAGACGGGTGCAGCCGTGTTACTGTGTGACTCCTCGAGTCTCTGCGCATGCCTCGGTGTGTCGCCACGCGGTGTCGCTCATGCACGAATGCCAAAACCGGTAGGTGTGTGTTTCAGAGCTGAACGCTCTTTGAGGCATCTCATATCAAGCTGCTTAGATTAGTGCTGTAAACTGAAATCTCTTCACGTTTTGCATCAGCAAAACATCACAAACAAAAAAAAGAAGAAGAAGAAGAAGAAAAAAAAAGGATTTTCCAGTTTTAACCAGTCATGGCTCAAAAACATGCTCCAAGCAGCTGATTTCAACATATCTTCTTAGAAACATACCATCTAGTATTAAACAGGCATTCAAACTGCCTATAAAAAGTGTTGTGGTGACAATACAAACTGTTTACTATTATTCTTCTTTTCAGAAAGACTTCTTTTGGTTTTTTTTTTTGTTCCTTTTTTTCCATTTATTTTTTTGTTTTTTTTTTTAGAAAAGAAAGACACTTGTTGATGTTCCTGGGACTGATGTGGGGCAGTAAGATGAGTGACTGACAGCAGAACCGACCAATCGCTGTTCAGGAAGGAGGAGCACGACACAAAGACACAGACGGTCAGTGTAAAGGCCAGTCAGTGGCTGGACGCTTCCCTTCAGCCACGTGTTTTTCCTTAAACATGAGCATCCAGCTGTCCCTGAAGGTAGAATCAGTAAAAATAATCCTAATTTATGACTAAAAATCCTACTCATACTTGGGCTAAAACAGATCAGATTAAAGGAAAGTGTGTATCGGCTACATAAAACACTTACTGTAAATAAAACCTTCTGGGTTCAGTTCTGGGAGTTTTTGGGGGAGGGGCCAGGCAATATTCAGCTGTCAATCAAGTCTCTTGTGGCTGCTGCAGCTTTTTATTTTTATTTTTTTGTCTGAGTAAGTCTGGGTGATTTACCCAGGAGGATGGATATCCGTCTGGTCTCCCAATCTGAATCCCCCGGCTTGTGTCGCTCCTGCGTGTCCCTCCTGGTCCTCCGAGCGCTGATCCGCCCGTCCACCTGCTGTCCCTTCAGTCTTCCCTGATGCTGCTCGGAAACTGTAAACTCGTAAGGTCTCCCCCCCGGTCGCCGGTCCTCCCTCTGTGGCAGTATTCGAAAAGCGTAAGCTCAGGCGGCAGCGCTAAGGCTCCTCCTCCCCCGTGGAGACGGCCAGCCTCATGGCCACGGACAGGTGGTCGGTGAGACCGGCCAGCTGGGTGACGAAGCTGAACTCCTCGATTTCCTGCAAGACCAGGACAAGAAGACAGTTACCCCCCGGAGGACCACCAACATGCCTACTTAAATATTTGAAGTACAGTGATCCCTTATTTTTCACGGTTAATGGGGACCGGCGCCCCCCCCGCGAAAATCAAAATCCGCGAACTGGAGCCGGAGCCCCCCGAGCCTCAATAATGTGTTTAAAATATGTTTAAAAAACGCAAAAAAGTAGCGAAACACTGCAGTGAAACAAGACAAAGGCTCAACTGTGGTCTTTCTGTTACCTTCACAGCCTCTGGTCTCTGAACCGTAGTAAAGAAACCGCTCTTTCATCTAACAAACACACTACATTACCCATAAGGCCACACCATTAGCCATAAGGCCACCTTCTTAAAGGGGCCAGGCTGGCTCACAACATTTCTTTGCTGTGAGAGAACGCACACAACATCCTGTGATGTTTACGGAATTTTTCTTGATTTTTTTTTTATTATATATTTCTGAAAAAGAGTCAGCAAATAACTAAAACTGCGGAACTTAAAACGCGAATTGGCGAGGGATCACTGTATGTTCAATCTGACATTCACTTTTTTTGTAATGATTCTATATTATGAACTTTTCTTTTTGGGGTGATGCTGATAAATTAACACAAGAAAACCTCATCTTCAGGGTCAAAGTGTCAAAATCAAAATCTACTGGATTTACAATGATAGAAAAATAAGAAAAATCTAAATAACAGATTAACAATGTGAACATGGTGTGTGTATATGTGTGTCTGTGAGTCTCCACAGCACACAAGTGACACATCATCACATTGTGACAATAAATACTACACAATGTGTAAAACAGAAATCCATCCATCCATCATCTAACCCAGTGATTCCCAAAGTGTGGGCCCCCGGCCCCCTGGTGGGCCGTCGCGGTACTGCAGGTGGGCCGTGAGAGATCAATAAAATTAAAAAAATATGTTATAAATCCTCGATCTTTTTTAAACAAGTTTTTAATTTCTGTAAAATATTAATGACATGATTTAAAATCATTAAGAAGTAACAAAACAAACCAGTTAAGTGTTGTTCTACTGTCATCTTAACTTCGTTAAGTGTCACTGTACTTGTTGACCCCTTACACCCAAAGGAGAGGGTGTGTGTGGGTGTGAAAATGGGGAGAAATGGGAGTCATAGTTGCAAAAAAAAAAAAAAAAAAAAAAAACTATCATATTAGACAATTATAACTCCTTTTATTCTCCATTTTGGCTGCCGGGTCAAATTGGCTCAAACAGAATTGATGTAACATAAATATGGAGGGGGGGGTTGCAAATATGTTACATGAACAATTTTCATTTTATATGTTAATTACACTAATTAAGCCAAGCAGAAGAAGTCTTATCCTGAAAAAAAACTTTTAACATTTTTTTTTATTTTTAATTTTCAAAATGGGTCAATTTGACCCACAACATAATAGAACGGGGGGGAAGCTCAACAGTCACAATGACACCCTGATAATAATACGATGCATGACTGAGATAGAGATGCTTTCTTTGTCTTTTATTTTTCATGTTTTATTCCTTCTCTGTGCTGCACATTCTCCCGCTGCTGCAGCTGTGAAGCGCTTCATAAATAAAGTTGATGTGGGATGATTGACTTGCACGCTGGGGGTAAATCTGCATTTCAGTTTTCTGACACGGTTTCATCAGAGCTGCTCGTCCTTGATTGAAACTGAATTAATATCACCGCTCCTTTTTTTTTTTTGTTTTTTTATGTAAAAAACAGCCAACTTCCCCTCCTCTTGCATGAGAGAACTCTTTCTAAAAAGCACCTTCTGTCTTCTTTGTTGGGCCTTTCCAAAACTGTCATCCATCACACAATAAACAGGTCAGCGGAGTTTCCACAGGTTACTCACTGTCGCTGCTCCTTCTAACACTGCTGTTACACAATACTGGCTTTCTTCAGGAGACCAAATCAACATCTGGTCATCATTGAACTTCTGAGAACGTGGGTGGAAACGTTTCATTCAGGCGTGTCGTCGCATTATTTTGACTGTAAGTGAGGAAGCACTGATTTGGTTGAGCTGAAAGTGTGGATGGAGGAGAGGCTTCAGCCTCAGATGGGTCAGTGTCTGTTTCCTGCCACAAGGTGGCGACAGGTGGCCGTGGTTTGAGAGGAGACTGGGTTGAAGGCGTTGGCTTATGATCTGTGCAAACTATTTGATTTATTTTTCAAAGCCTCTCACAGGCACCTGGGATACTTTTTATTCTTGTTCACCTTCCTGGTGGATAACTCTTTCATCTGACTTTTTCATTCATCAGATTTCAGCCCAACACTCTCTGAAAACATGAGACATCTCCACTCATTAGTCAGTACAAACACCTTTCAAGTAGGGGTGTAAAGATAAACCGATTTGAATCGGTTATCGGTCTGTGACGTATGAGATCCGAGTGCATCGGTCAATGGAGAACTGGATCGGTAAAAATGCACTACGAACGGTCCGATGTCCCATATTTACGGTGGTGAATCGGTTTTCCTGAGGTCCAGCGACCCAGACCTGCCATTGTTGTGCCAACGGGCGCGTGAACTCTCACAAGACTCCAGTGTTGACGTTTTACCTGTAAGAGTCGTGACGTCATCTACGTAGCTGAAGAGAGCGGCTAGCAACATGTCAGACAACGTGGATGCAGCGCTTCTCACCACTGGTAAATGTAGGTAGGAAATGAGAACGTTCGCTCATCTGCCTCGTCCCCGGCGTGGACAGCACTAGCTCCTGCTTTTAGTCTCACTAAGTAATGTAACCTCCAAACACTCCGAGTACACAGGAATGAAGAACGTTCGTATGAATAATGGAACAATCTGGCCTGATTGGTTCTGGACAGGATTATACTGACCGTCCAAGTGTTATTTAAAGGGCCGATTTCTGAAGTGCTCAGTTTGCTTATTAGAGCAATTATATGATAAATTAAATAAAAAAAAAAACATCTCCCGACCCCCCCCCCCCCCCCCCCCCCCCCCCCCCCCCCAAAAAAAAAAAATAGAAAACTCCTCGGATCTACACGATTCACGTAGTTCACCCTTTTTGACTTCAAAACGGCGAATTTCACAGAAAGGTGGGGGATTTTCATGCCTGAAGTATTAGTTATTCAGTTTTAGAGCTTTTTGTGATTTAAAAAAAAAATTAAGAAAAGCTAATGTTCAGAGTTACAGACATGTTGAATTTAACATGCTATTTTCTATAACTGCTTACTAAAGTTTTGGATCCATGTATCTTGTTGTCAGTGATGTTTTACTGTTGAAGTTCACCAGTGACTGAATCACTAGTCATTCTGAATTTTTGCCTTTAATAGGAAACTCAATTGTTTCATAACAACTACTTTTATTTTTGATATCTAACCTCAGCCTTATGATCAGTGTATTCTCACATTAGCAGGAATAATTAAACTTTGGGCCATTTTTATCTTTTATTTTCTGTTGAGGGAAAGTAAGAATTGGATTTTAAGTTTGAGCAGAGTTTTGCAAACCTGTGAAGAGAGTTTTGCGTTTCATTATGTAATATCAATTATCCCCCCAGGTATAATTGTAAAGGCTTAAGTTAATGTCTGAATTTATGTTCAGTAGGCCTGGTGTTCTGTCTCTTGGACATTAAATAAACAAAAGAATACTATTTTGAAATTACATTTGTGCTTCTCTTTTTCTTTTCAGTAATAAAGCAAAATAAGTAGTTGGGGTTAAATAGTCAATTTTTATTGAATCGAACTGATCCGAACCGTACCGTATCGAATCGTTTACTATTTTTAATGAATCGTCTATGAAAATGATCGTAGCCTGTGAATCGAGATTTGAATCGGATCGTTTTGTGAGTGAAAGATTCACACCCCTCTACTTTCAAGAGATTCCTGCTGGTACAGAAACGTCCAACTGGACAGACCGAGGTAGTTTTTGCGCTCCCAGCAAAATTAGAAAAAAGGTTTTATATCAAATAAAGAGACTGGTCTCGTCTTGGTCAAACACCGAACGGCGCTTCGTCCAGTAATCCCTCCTGAAACGTACCAGCTTCCAGTCCTGCGGCAGGCCCTCGTCGCTGTAGAGGAGGTAGTCGATCCTGCGTCCGTTGCCCTTCAGCGGGATCTTCCTGCCCTTCTGGCTGCTGGGGGGGCACTGGTTCTTGCTGGGGGGGAACACCAGGTACTCCTTCCTCCCCTCCTCGTTCTCCATCACTCTGACGGCCACAGAGCAGGCGGGAGGTTAGGGTTAGGGTTAGACGCAGGCAGACCAGGGAACAGAGAGCGTTAAACACACGCCGTAAAACGCAATAAAACTGGAAAGCTGTAGAATCAACAGAGAGCTCCAGGCTCGCTTCATATCATGTGGTCATAAATATCATGTGGTTTTATGACATGTGGTCATAAAACCACATTCATCAACAGTTTGCTCTTAGACTGAAGCCTTGCTCAGATCTGGCACATCTCAACGCCTGCCACAGGTAAATCCCCACAATGCTTAGAGAGGGGCTGGGTTTAGCCGTGCCACACCTGTTCAACACCTTCATTTACATCAGTGAAGGGCCCCCCTACGGCAGTGGTCCCCAACCTTTTTGTAGCCGCGGACAGGTCAACGCTTGACAACTTTGGTGGGGGGGGGATCACGTGGGAATGACCTGTCGTGATAAATCCATATCTTATGTAGGACTCCTGGTATTGTCTGTTAAAAGTTTTCTTTTTCTTGTATATGTATATATATATATATTAGGGCTGGGCAAGTTAACTCATTAATTTATTAACGCCGACATTTGTTTTATCGCGCGTTACCGCATGTTGCTCACATGCTTTTGTTTTGAAAAGTCTGTTACTGGCTGCTGCGGAACCGGAAGAGAATCAGCAGGTTAACGTGCGGAAAAGCTAAAACAGACATGGAGAACGGTAAAAATCTGTGAACTTTACAGTTCAGGCAGCAACTCAGGTAGCAACATTAACAATTCTGTCTGGAAAATAAAAAAATTCTGGACTGCAAGCAAAACTTTTGCATCATTCCTCCATGTTCCATCAGATCTGCTCCATGTGTTCACTGTCCTGCTGTTCTCTAGCTGGTTACTGCAGTGCAGCTCCATCTAGTGTAATGACAACAGAAAGTGTCCTTGATTATAAATTCATTGAAATTTTATCCAAGTCTAAAAAAAAAAAAAAAAACAGGCATTTTTTTTGTTTTAAAAATGAAAAATGCAATAAAATGTCCCTTTTTAATTTGTTTTTATTTTTGATTGACAATTGAAAATGGAAAGAATGAATGATACACGGATTGGTAAAGTTACTGAACTTTAACATGGACATTTTCATTTTAAAGTTCTCCCAGACGGAGGATTCAACAGAAACAAGGTTATTTGTAACAACTGACAAGTTGAACTCCCCGTTAAAAGTGTCTGCTGTTACCTCAGAAATTACCTGTTTTAATGTTCGGATTGTGGCTCAGGATTTTGTTGGTAGACTTTTTTTTTTTTTTTCATTAAAAAAAAAAAACAGGATGACATTAATGCCCTGGCAGTGGCAATAAGTTTTATTTTATTTTACATTTTTTAAGATGAGATCTACACTAAATATGTGTTACTGACAAGTGCTGATGTTAAAAGTGTTTGAACAACAAATGTTATGGTACTTTAGTTCATATGGCAGCAAAACATTTAAATAAAAGTGCATTTTACACTGCTTTTGAATTCATTATTTGATTCTGCGTATACAGTGCGATTAATCGTGATTAATCAGGGAAATAATGCGATTAATCGCGATTAAAAATTGTAATCGTTGCCCAGCCCTATATATATATATATATATATATATATATATATATATATATATATATATATATATATATATATATATATATATATATATATATACTTAGAAGACGTAGGCTGTTCTTTTTTCTCTTCACTGTGCATTTTCTTGCCAAAGGCGTCTGTTTCTTATCCATTTTGCTAGCTGGGTTAAATTTTGCCGCCCAAGTGACCGAGATGTAACCAAGAGAATCCGGTCATTTTTCAAAATAAAAGGTTTTTTCATAATAAAAGGCTTGTTCACACTCATAATAAATAAAACTTAAAAAACGAATTTTTTCTTGCGCGGCCCAGTACCAATTGATCCACGGCCCGGTACCAGTCCGCAGCCCTAGGGTTGGGGACCGCTGCCCTACAGTAAGTGACTTACAACAAGCTTGTCAAAGCGCGTCTTACTTTTGTAAACTTTCAGGTGAGCTGACGTCCTCGTCATAAAGGCCACTGGGATCCAGCAGAGTACCTGTTGAAGGACACACGGACATGCGTTACGGTAAAACCAGACGACTAGGACTCTGCGACGTACCTGTCTGGATTAGGTGTTGACTGGAGGAGGAGCTGTCAGGCCAAGTGACTTCAGGAGCCTCTTTTGGATCAGACACTTGATACAGTCTTTGTCTTTCCGGTTGTTTAAACTGTAAATCGGGAAGTTCCCATCTCCGCACGCACTGATCTGACAGAAATATCTCTCTGAATTGACGACCTAAATCAACTGGAAATATTCTGCTTTTTTGAGTGCGTGAACCTGACCTCAGACCAGTTTACCGGGGGTTTAGGCAACGAAAGCACTAGTTACAACTAGTTACACAGCATTTCTGAGCTGTGAGAGAACGCGCACAACATCCTGCGATGTTTCCGTGATTTTTAAAATTTTTTTTAAATTATATTATATATTTTTTAAAAATTCGGAAATAACTAAAACCACAGAATTGCCAAAGGGATCACTGTATTTTATTCCCCAGAGATTATCGATTTTTCAGCTGTGGGTATCGATATTCTAAGCTTCTTTCAAAACCCCCGTGTCCCACCTTTAAAAGCTTGCAAGCAACAATTTGCACTGTTTAAATAAATGAAACTATTTTTCTCAACAAATCTTTTATTCATTTTGTCCAGCATTTGCAAGCTGCCTGTCAGCCATATAATGTGTATAAAGTCAAACAAGTCACTGGAACACTCACAAGATGTCACCAAAATCACTTTGTCCCTTTAAAATCTTTCAGAAAATGATGTAAATGTATTGTAAGATGAATATCGGTATATATCGTATCGTGAGATTAGTGTATCGCTATAGCCCTATTCTGAACTGAGCCCCGGAGCGACTGGGTCACAGGTCAACTGTGCCGTCCGTCCTGTGGAATTGGCCGGTCTGACAGCTCGTCTCTCGTGAAGCAGAAGAAATCAGCCGGATGTCAGGCTCTTAGTGAAAGCTTCGCACGAATAGCTTCCAAAGTAAAAATCCTGCTCAGCGCCATCGTTTAAGTGGACTTTCAGGTTCCGAGCCACCGTCAGGACAGATTCTCATCCAGGTGCACTCATCAAGTTATCTGCAGTAGAGGTCTTCGGAACAACCCGACAACCCGAAAACCAGAGGTTCTGACCCGACCCGAATCGGGTCCCGGGTCCATTCAAAAGACGTGACTCCGGGTTCTGGTTGGAATCGGTACAGTTAGTTTCGGGTCCGGTCAGTGCTCTCTGACAGGCTGGGTCCGCGTTTACTCGAGAGACGTAAAGATATTGGCGGTGGCAGCCAATGTCAGGACTTGAGGCAGTTTAATTAATTATTAATTAACGTGGCGTGTTTGTCATGAAACAATCGTGTTGTCGTAGCGTGTTATTATCAGTATGTACGGCAGATGTAAAGCACAACGGATCATCAACATGACAACGCTGGATGAGAGAACATATTCACAACACGTCCTGACCGGTGTAGCCTATTAGCATTAGCAGTTGCTACCAATAGCATCTGTATCCACAAAGAAAATAACGACGTGGATTTATTGTTGTTTACATCACGTAGCCTATGTAGCAACTGAACCGGGTAGAAGAAGAGAACTTTAGGGAAGAAAATCTAGTTTTATTCAACGATAGACAACTTTAACATGAACAACTATGGGCTGTATTGTCTCGGTTCTATTCAGGTAACTCGGTTCAGTTGGTGGTCGGAAACTAAGACTCGGGTCAGTTCTGGGTCGAATTTTCATGGGTCCGTTCAGGTTCGGGTCCATGAAAGTGGACCTGTGAAGACCTCTATAATCTGCAGTCATTGCTTTTCATTTGCAGTTGCATAAAAGCAAGGCATTTGAGCGCCGCTTTTCATGATTCAGTGCAGGCCCCGCCCCCCCCTCACTATGGCAACCAGCTTCTTGCTTCCAGTGGAGCTATTCTCGGGTGCACCTTGGCATCGGCGCGCAATGTTCAAAGCGCATATCCCTGCCGTCGTGGCCCTCGGAGCGCGCTCTTTTGTCGTGCGGGGAGAAACGTAACACTCAAAGATCCCGTGGGCTGGATGAAGAGAGCATCTCTCTGACGTCGCGCCAGTCAGTCCACGAGTGCTGGGGGGGGCTCTCATGTGAAGTGGGCGTCTGGTGTGCAGAGCGGGATTTAGACCGCTGAAGTAAAGACTGTGGGGCGTCAGGTAGGACGCACAAACAAAGGGGGGGGGGGCAGATGCACAGCGGCTGCTCTGTCTCAGATGTTTGATTCGGCCTGGCTGGTACGTTTTCCCGCCGCCCGTGAGCTGCAGAGTAAACGCTCAGAGCGCACCTCTAAAAATACCAGAGCGGCTGCGCTCACGCTGCTTTTTCTGCTTGTTCGGTTTGCCTCCAGAACATGAATTCAAACGCAGAATGAAAGGAGACGAGTGCAGGTTTTAGAGGGTTTTCACACCTTCATCTGAACGCTTCGCTCCACTCTTTTTTTTATCCATCCGTTGCTCTCGTCCCTTGACCTTAACGCCCATCTGGTTTAAAAGCAGCACAAAGCCCTGCAGGATGAGGACATCCTTGACTTTTGTCTCTGGGGACACAGTTATGTTTATTTAACCTTCTTCTGATGATCTTTATGAAACGCAAAAATATCCGCATCCGGGCAGTTGGCTTACTACTCAGAGAAGAAAATCCCTGTTGAGAGGAACGTTAAACCGAGGAACCGAGGAACCGAGGAACCATAAACACAAAAGGGGAGCGTTACTGCGGGTCGTTCTTTTCCGTCTAAATAATTTTTTGCCGTTTTTGCATAGCTAACATGGCTTGTGGAGCTACGCTAAAGCGGTCGATGGAGTTTGAGGCCTCTCCTCAGTCCTCAGTCTCCCAAGTGGTGAAGGTGCAACCCACTACCGGGGGCTCCGAGCACTCCATCCCCACAAAGGTGCAACCCGCGGCCCCCGCGGGTTGCACCTCAACCTCTCAGAGGCGAACACAGGCTCACTCCAGAACAAAACTTGCAGAACAATATGAATCTTTGGTGAAATTCACACAAGAACAGATCATGTGAAGATATGGAGCCCTGGCCTGCTAGTTATGTCTCCTGAGCTCACATCTCGGCTTCCTCTCACAAGATGGCTGCTCTTTTACTGCCCCTCCCCTCCAGTTAAATTTACATTTTATTTACCTAACACACCTCCTTCTTCCCCTCTCAAACTGTTTGAGTGCCATATTTTATCCATTTTTAATCCAAAATTTAGTTTCTTACATCCAAACTTTTGCTGCTGGCCAAAAATTAGGATTCGAAAGGCAAAGATGTTTGCTGGTGCTTTAGACAAAGCTTACTGGCTTGTGATCATTCTGTATAGCCTTCCAGCAGTCTAAAGTTTCTTCCCTGATTCTCTTCCTCACCTTCCCGTCTCACAACTCTTCACCTTAAAATGTGGATTTTTCTCCGTTTTGAAGAGAAAAAAAAAAAAAAAAAATATTATATATATATATATATATATATATATATATAATATATATATATCTGCATCCGAGCGAATAAGCCCTTCTCTAAACAAGCCCTTTCACGACGCTCCCCGAAATACCGCTGGCCTAAATAAAGCCTCATTTCCAGACCAAAACCCTCCAGTCTTGACGTCACTAATGCCGGCGCATCAGCCCGCCGTACCGGCCGCATTTTAATTCACACAGTGGGCGCTGCCCGATTTAGAGCCAGATTATAGCCCGTGCCGGTCTGCAGCTAGCGTGGACGGCTCCTGAGTCTTGTTGGCGCGACAGCGTCGTGGTCTGGATGTGTGTTTGGGGGTGCGCGGTGGTTCGGTGCGTGTCCTCACCCAGAGCCCACGGTTTGTCCTCCCCTGGCCCCAGGCGACACGGGTCCTTGTATTGAGTAAAAAGTGCATGCTGCTGCTCCAGCTTGTCCTCTGGAAAACACACACACACACACACACACACACACGGTTACAGCTTTATCACAACGTGGTAAAACAGTAGCTCGGTCACAGCTAACGCGTGTTTATTTCAACATAAAATGATGATAGCGGACACACAAGCTACATAAATGAGGAATAATTTCACCATTCGGCATCTCATTTGTAGCAGGAGGTCACAGAAAATAATTACAGCAGGAAAGATTTGCGTACCGGCGGATGAAGAGAAAAACTGAAATGAAAAACTGCATGTATGAAAAGGTTTTATTTTTTCCCACCAGGAGTCCTCGCAGGACAACAAAGACACGTCTCTAAAGTAGGGGTGAGTATTGGCTAGGATCTCGCAATACGATATGTATCATGATACATGTGTCGCGATACGATATTATCACGATATCTATATATATTGCGATATTCTACCCAGTTAATATCAAAATTAAAAGTAGAGATGAAAAATCAAGTTGCTGTATATGTTCATCAGATGATATTGATCATTCAGAGGACAAATTGATTCAAAACTATTTGCTTCAAAACAACCTATTTATTGTTTATTATTAGTGTTTTTGCACATTTAAGTATCCATTACAACATACTGATGATATCGATATTAGGAGCTGAAAAATTGATATTATATTGGGCGGCCAAAAATCGCGATATATCGCCAAATCGATTTTTTTTCACACCCCTACTCTAAAGGTTACAGAGGGTTCTTTGTTTTTTAGCGTCAGTCTCTGGTTCCGTTGCAGGTGGGTTTGGACGTCACGTATCCTTGGTTGGGTTTAGTCCAGGGGTCTTTCAACCCTGGTCCTCCAGAGTCCTGCTAGTCTTAGATGTTTCCCTGCTGGTTCACATGAACGGGTCGTTAACAGACCTGGATGAGGAGCTGATGGTGATCCATTCACCTGAATCAGGTGTGCTGACTTAGGGAAACATCTAAGACCTGCAGGACTCTGGAGGACCAGGGTTTAAGAGACCTGGTTTAGTGACATATCAGCCCAGGTTAGGGTCAGGAAACCTCGCAGAGCACAGCAGCTGCGATAAAACTCTAATCAATGCCCTAAATAAATACAAAAATAGGGGAAAAAAAAGCCTTTAATCTTTATTGTCAGAGACAGACTTCCTAAAGGTTCATGATTCAGTTTGAACCAGTCATGACATATTCTTTATTTATGATATATTTATTATTTATGCCGTGAGCCGTGCAAAAATGAAAACGAACCATCTCAGATCCATCAGGTTTGTGGATTTTGAAGATTTTAGTTATTTTTTTAATATTGGCTCAGACATTCAGAGAATAAAAATTCAAATGGAAAGTTTTATTTCTTTCAGTACAGCTGAGGGGGGATCAATAGATCCTGATCCCTGAGTTTCATAACGATATTAGGTTATAAAGAGAACTAATTTTACTGAGCGTAAAGAAAAAGAAACAGAAGTGTCACCTCTAAGGTTTTACATCACATTAGACAGCAGGTGCATGAATATCTAATTGGTCGCCGCCGTAACTGTTCTCCGTCCACACTAGAGACGCGGCGAAACTCATGATGATGTGATGCTAGTGACCCGGAGCGTCGCGTCCGGGCCCGGAGGACCGCGTACCTGAAGAGCAGTTGTCAAAGTTGAGGTCTCCCAGGATGACGTCAAAGGCCACCAGGTCTTCCAGCACCTTCTCTCCTTCAGGTGGTTGAGAAGAGGATTGGCGAAACTCCGCCCCCCACTGAAGCAACAGCTCCAGCTGCTCACAGCGGGTCGACGCATCGCCTGGACGAGAACGCACAGTGACACCAAAGCATCATTACCTCTTCAAGGATTAAAACAAACCAACAAAACGGGCTCATCCCTGTTTCTGTCCGGGGTTAGACCCCCTCCTGTCTTTCCCTACGTTAAATAAAGTCTTAAACGTTCACTCGAGATGCAACGGAGCTGACACTGGTGCTTGCATCCATCCATCCTCAGCCGCCGGTAAAACGGATAAATTGCTGTTAGTTTAGGCAGAAGAGGATGGCGGTGGGTGAGAGCGTAAACGAGAGCAGATGAATAGATGTGAGAAACAAAGAGGTGTCAAGATATTGGAGGGCGAGTAGGTGGTCTTTGGCTTCGATTAGGCTCGGCTGAAGCTGAAATACACGTGAAATGTTTGTGTGTGAGAGAAAGAATGAAGATGTCTGAGAAAATCAGCAGAACTGGGGGCATGTCTGTGTGAGTGTGAAGAGTTGAGTGTGAGGGAATAAATAACTATTCAGGACAGAATAATAACACACTGTTTCCGGGGATACAAGTCACTCTGGGAAGAGCAACAGCAGGTAAATAATAGCAGGAAATCTGATTAAAGCTGACATCGGCTCAGCGCAGCGCCGCATCTCAAACAGGTTCGGTTTGGAGCGACTTGAAGCAGCGCAACAAATTGTAGCGAAGCTGTGACTGATCCTCTGTCTCGTTTCTGGAAACACCTGGTTCCAGAACGTTTCTACTGGCTTTACATGAAACCGGTGATCAGCTGGGACAGGTGACAGCAGACCAGAGTGATCCTAACTGGGAAGAAGTGGGTATGGATGGATGGATGGATGGATGGATGGATGGATGGATGGATGGATGGATGGATGGATGGATGGGGGGGATGGAAAGATGGATGCATGGATGGATGAATGATGGATGGATGGATGGATGCATGGATGGACGGGTGGATAGATGCATGGATGGATGTGGGGATGGAAAGATGGATGCATGGATGGATGGATGGATGGATGGATGGATGGATGGATGGGGGGATGGATGGATGCATGGATGGGTGGATGGATGCATGGATGGATGAGGGGATGGAAAGATGGATGCATGGATCGATGGATGGATGGATGGATGCATGGATGGTTGGATGGATGCATGGATGGATGAGGGGATGGAAAGATGAATGCATGGATGGATGGATGGATGGGGGATGGAAAGATGAATGCATGGCTGGATGGATGGATGGGGGATGGAAAGATGAATGCATGGATGGATGGATGGATAGATGGACACATGGATGGATGGATGGAAAGATGGACACATGGATGGATGGATGGAAAGATGGATACATGGATGGATGGATGGATGGATGGATGGATGGATGGTGGGATGGATGGATGGTTAGAAGGATGGATGGATGGACTTAATTGTGGACTAAAGAAAATCACTTCAGGGTTTCAGTAGAAACATTAATGGAAGAGAGCAGGATGCTCTGTTATGCAAAAAAAATACTTTTTTTTCTTTCTGTAAAAAAAAGTAAAATAAAATTCTTGCAGCAAAAATAAATAAATAACAATGAGAATAATAAAAAATTTAAAAAAAAAATAAAAAATGAATCTGTATTTCCTGCTTCAACCTTTTAAGATCCTTTTTGCACAGTTTGTCGACTGAATAACAATTAAAAGTGTCTCTTTTGTCAACAAAACGTGTCTGCACGCCCCAATGTGGTCATGAGCGGTATTGCTGCACAGAGTGACTTTAAATCTGGACTTTGAGCTGCGCGTTCGTTCCCACCAGTTACCACACTGGTTCCCACCAGTAGGTGGACAAACATTTCACACCGGCAGAGTGTAAATTATTGCCTGTGTGTCTTGAATGACGAGTTTACATAATCTGACAACGGTGCACAAATTTTCAGGTAATTAACGTGAGCGTACAGACACAGCAAAACGTTGTCTGGTGTAAAAAAGTTCTGCTTTTTTTTTTACACCTGAGAAGCTGCGACGATGGTGTGAGAAATGATGAATGCCGACACACTAACTGCTGGTGTGATTTCCACCAAAACTTGGGTATAATTTCAGCAGTACAGTCGCTGGTTTGCAGCTTCTCATTAAGGAGTTTCTCCTCTCAGAGAGGAATCAGGTCTCTGAACTCCTATCCCAGTTCTGCTCCCTGTTTCTCCCTGACACAAACATGCAGCCCTGTGATCTCACCTCCAAGGACCTTATCTTTGATGTATCTTTAGAAACAGCCCCGGCGCTGCTATATTTAGACCTGTGGAAGTGTAGGAGAAGCCCAGAATAGCAGGCGGAGCGGGGAGATGTGTCTTTGGTAAAAAATGAGGGTGGCATCGACCAGGGGCTTTAAAATAGGGCTGTGACGCCTAAAACAGCTTGAGGCAGTCGCCATGGGAACAGCAGGAGGAGGTGTGCACGGCTCTGATGAGCTCATTTATCTAAGTATCTGGACAGAAACGCACACACCATTAAAGAAAGAAAAAAGAAAGAAAGAAAAAGGTTTTCACGCTCAGCACAAAACAACCGTACGAATTCCTGAATTCATTAACGCGCCGCCGCCGCACAGGATGCGTCACCGTACCTTCTATGGCGTGGAGATGCGTGCACGTGAGGTATCCCACGACCCTTTGCTCCTGATGGGAGGTGCCCACGTGGACCTGCAGGGGAGAGAGACAAACGTCATGTCCAGGTGACCAGCGGTGTTCCAGGAAAGGACAGAGCGATCCCAGTGAGACGGAGGTCAGGAGACCGGCCTCTAACTGGAGACCAGCAGTAGAGCATCAACAGGCGTGGCGAGGGTTAGGGTTAGGGTTAGGGTTAGGGTTAGGGTTAGACTCAGATCACTTCTTCACTTATTTTTACAGCACTTAAAAATGAAACTGGGATCTCTGTGTGTTGACCAAGATGAGCAACAGACACCAGCACATCATTGCAGCATCTGGACACCAGGACTGTCTTGACCGAGAGGAGATTCGTTCTGAGACTGTAAGGGAAGCTGCCTCCCTGTGCTATAATGTCAAAAAAATAAATGACCCCATACGTCCACTATAAATGTGTCAGAACACTTTAAACATGAAGAAGAGTTGATTTCAGAATCAGCTACTTCTTCATCAGTAAACTACAGTGCTACCTCTACTTACGAAATTAATTGGTTCTGGAAGTAATTTTCGTAACCTGAAAATTTCGTAAGTAGGGACGCATTTTCCTTGTAAATGCTCTTATCAGTTCGAAGCCCCCCAAAATTCAAACATAACATTTTTCATAAATTATAAATAATACATGAAATGACATAAAAACCTATTAAGACAGTGATTCCCAAAGTGTGGGCCGCGGCCCCCTGGTGGGCCGTCGCGGTACTGCAGGTGGGCCGTGAGAGGTCATTGAAATTAAACAAATATGTTTTAAATCCTCGATCTTTTTAAAATATGTTTTTAATTACTGTAAAATATTAACGACATGATTTAAAAACATTAAGAAGTAACAAGAAGTTATTCTACTGTCATCTTAATTTAATATGACAAGTGTCACCTTATTTGTTATTAATGTCAGAATGTAGCTTCTAGTCCTGAATGTTGATCACAGTTGTGATTAAAGGTTTGGGTGGGCTGCAGAGATTTTTCACATTTCAAATTGGGCCTTGGTATTCTGAAGTTTGGGAAATGGCTGCTGTAAGAAATACATGTTAGAACTAGAAAAACAGACTCGGAGAACGCAGATTTCAACCAAGCGTAACAATTATCGAAAATTCCTTTTCACATTTCCGACAACTCCTGAAGATTTAATCAAAATCCATCCATAACCTTTTGAATTATCTTGAACACAGACAGACAGACAGATAAACGTAGGCAAAAACATAACCTCCTTGGCGGAAGTAAAAATTGTTTGTTTACCTGGTTGCTGGGTTACGCTCATACAGACAAGGGGCCCTCCTAGCCAATGGGATGCCAGTAAGATGCTAGCCGATAGCCAATGGCAGAGCAGCTACAAGTATGTTTACATTCTGTAAACTCTGGGAGCTGCGAGTAGCAGCGCTACTGTATTTTTGCCTTTAGTATCCTGAAATTTCTTTCGTAACAAGAGGCAATATTTTCCCATTGAGGCGTTTCGTAACCTGAAAATTTCGTATGTAGAGACGTTTGTAAGTAGAGGTACCACTGTAGTTAACTTGTCCGTACATTCCCATAATGCTTTCTGGTCAATGCATTTCTCCGTAGAAGCTCTCTGGGACTGCATGGAGCATTTTTTTTCATTGCTGCGAAACTCGACGGTCATTGGCTTAAATGCCAACGTGACCCCCCCCCCTGAATCTCAGCGTCTCTGGGAGTGAATGGAGCTGTGGGTTGGCCTGGACGCTGATCAGTCTGCATGCTGATTGGAGGAAAAGCTGAATGCAGTTTTGACTGACAGGTTTCCCAGATATATACGGGTCATTCTTCAACTATGATCAAATTTGGTCTCAAAAATGTTAGAAAATCAAACAGCGGCGGCTTATAGTCCAGTTATATGTGACAAAATATATATTTCGTTTATATTTTAATGGGTGTGCTTAGGTGTGCATTAAAATCCAGAAAATATGGTAACTGTGCCAAAAACAAAAAATCAAGAAATGTGTTTTGTATCTATTCTACCGTAGTTAAAGAAATGACCCATATACTGTCACGTCTCGTGCACGATTTCAGACCATTGTGGATTTTGCATGTGAAGTCGAATGACAAGCAGCGACCATTTGTTGGCATTTCTACAGCGAAATACTTCATTTCTTAAACTGTAAATAAATCACACTCACTGTAGGGAAGGGAAGGGCAGAATTTACATATAAATAAATTGACACGTTTTTGTGATGGACTATGAACTTCCCCTGTTTGAAAGAGCAGAAACCTCCACTGGTCTTGACTATAAACCCGTCTCATGTCACAATGTGGTCAGAAAGATCAAAAACGCTGCTGAGATTTGCATCAAATCTGTCCTAAACTAAATTCTCTCTCCTGGAAAAAAGAAAGCATTTGCAGATCACGAGCATTTCCCCCGTTGAACCAGTGGCCACAGTGATCTCTGCAGACTGGATCACTGCAACGATCCTCCCTCTGGTCTCCAACAGGAAATACTTCACATGAACGAAAGGCAGCACATGTTGCACCAACCTGAAGGTCTCCTTCCTGCTTCCTTCACAGCAGCTTTTAATGTTTCTTTATTAGTTTATGAAACTTTCAGTGGACGCTGTCCTACTTCTGTTGTTGTTTTATATATGCTTTAAGCCCTTTGGAGCCCTCGTCTCCTCTGGGAACGGGTATTTAATTACTGCCGAAGGGAGGACAGAAACATACGCTGGACACGCACAAAAAAAGAACAGCTCTATCTTTATTCCTCTATTTATAGTTTTTGTTTCATGACTGTTCAAATCCCAGCCACCCTGGGAAAACATGAGCTCAGGTTTTAGATCCACATCTGCGTCTTTTTAATCCCGTGGCACACCTAATCATATAGACGTCTACTCATTTATTTTTCATTTGTAGAGCATTTACCGTGTAAATAAGGGCTGCCGGTCCCCTTGTGCCTTATCAAGCATCAACAGAGGAGAAACTTCAAAGCGGAGCTGGAGGTCTCTTCTTCCCTTTCGCTCCTGAGGACCTCCAAGGAGCAAAGCAGCAACCCATCACATCCTCCATAGATGATCCTGAAGATTATCACTTCACTCTCTGATCATCCACAGCTGCAAACCAGCGTAGCAGCTTCGTAATCTCCTCCAGAGCACACGAGAGGCCTTCACCGGTCCACTTTCATGGACCTGAACCCGAATGGACCCGAGTCTTTAGTTTTTCGATCAAGACAGTTACCCGAATACAACCGAGACAATCCAGCCCATAGTTGTCTATCGTTGAATAAAACTTGATTTTCTTACCTAAAGTTGTCTTCTTCTACCAGGTTCAGTTGCTACATAGGCTACGTGATGTAAACAACAATAAATCCACGTCGTTATTTTCTTTGTGGATACAGATGCTATTGGTAGCAACTGCTAACGCTAATAGGATATGTTCACAATACGTCCTGACCGGTGTAGGTTATCATCCAGCGTTAGCATGTTGGCGAACCGTTGTGCTTTACAGCTGCCGGGCAAACCGGTAAAAACATACTACGGCACACGAATATTTCATGACAAATGCGCCACGTTAATGAATAATTAATTAAACTGCCCCGAGTCCTGACATTGGCAAAACCAAACTACTGTTTGTTTGTTTACTTTTGCCCGACCTGCCATCTTTAGACTCGATCATTTGATGCCATCTTGGGGCAAAATGTGAAATGAAACCATTCATCTTGGAACAACAGTCAAATGTATTTATTATATAATTATTTATTATTCAGCTTCTGCTGAAGGAACAAATCTGATCTGAACGTAAAGTCCGTTCAATATAACAGCAGCCGTCTGCCTGATCGCCAGTTAGTTCAGGTTTGCAGTTTCCCAGTATGCAACAGTCTCTTGGCTGATTTAGTTTTTCAAATATAATTCACATGTTGCTCTTCCATGGTTTTTTTTTTCGTGACATGTGTGGGATCTAGTGACATCTAGTGGCACAAATGGCCACCTGCAGCCGACCACAGAATAACCTGCAGAACGTACAGTGGACCGTGGAGGAGTCTCGTCGCATCTTTATTCTTAAATTTCACTTTCTAATGTGATGAAAACACTATTCTACTCTATGCATTTAAATCCCAACTAGAAACGATGCAACTTTAAACTCAAGATGTTGCTAAAAGTCTGCCATGAAAAGAGCAAGCTACCCTTCCAGCTCGACTTGGCAGTGACGCCGTCAGCATGTTAGCGCTGTCGCTGTGTGCACGTCGCTAAGCAGACATCCACATTTAGTTCAAAGCGCCACGGTTCCATGAGTGCGTCCTCTGAGAGCTTTGTCTTTGTTGTTTTAAATCATCCTGCAACTTTCTGGTTTCCTTATGCGGAACAGACCTTCTCAATGCAGGAAAATAAGCAGAAACAAGCTCTTCTCTTGTACAGAAATAGTGCTGATCGTTATTTGATCCACCCCCCCCTCCCTCCCTCCAACGGTCCTGACATTTCCTGCAGCGTTATGAATGGTCTGCCGTGGACCTTTCCCTGCCTGGAGCCTGCAACATTTTCATCAGCAGAAAACACGTGTAAAGTTAGTTTTATCACTCCGAGTTTCTTCAACACGGCTCCAACCAAAGAAAACTGCTCGCTCTTCATTCAATCACTGCGGCTCATCACTGATCTGACGATATTATTACTTCAGCACATCCACACGCACGCTTTATGCATTTTTTAGCGTTTCTTCCCGACCTAAATTTCTCTCCTCCTCACAGAGCAGACAGAGAAGAGAGCCGCCGCGACAAAACGTCACCGGAGATTTAACCCGACACCTTCAGCATCAGCGCCGGGGAGCCCTGGCGGAGGGATCGAGGCTGTGGTCGTGGCTCTGACGCGTTGGATGCAGACTGGTGGGGGGGGCTGAAAGCATCCATGTAGACGGTGAGAGCTCAGAGAAAGGTCTAACCTGAAGAGGTAGACTGATCCTAAAGATGCTCCATAATCATGGACGGGATTTCACAAAGCTGTACGAGAGACTACCACCAGCGTCACTGATTAATACTAGGGCTGGGCAAGTTAACGCGTTATTATCACGTTAAGTCATTAATTTATTAACACCGACATTTATTTTATCGCACGTTAACGCATGTTGCTCACGTGCTTTTGTTTTGAAAAGTCTGTTACTGGCTGATGCGGAACCGGAAGACAATGCAGGGAAAAACATGTGGAAAAGCTAAAACGGACATGGAGAACGGTAAAAATCTGTGAACTTTACAGTTCAGGTAGCAACTCAGGTAGCAATATTAACAATTCTGTCTGAAGATAAAAAATTCTGCAACAAAACTTTGGCGTCATTCCTCCATGTTCCATCAGATCTGCTCCATGTGTTCACTGTCCTGCTGTTCTCTAGCTGGTTACTTCAGTGCGGCTCCATCTAGTGGCACAGATGTGTAATGACAACAGAAAGTCCAGTCCTCGATTATAAAACAAATTCAGTTCTGTGGCCTGTTTTTTTATTTCATATTTTTGATCCAAGTCTAAAATTGAAATATTAAAAAAACACATTTTGTCGTTTTTGTCAAAAAAAATAAGGGGACATTTTGTTACGTTTTTTGTTTAATCTTTTTAAAATCTGTTTTAATCTAACACAAAAAAAAAAACGAAAAACAAAATAAAATGTCACTTTTTAATTTTTTCTATTTTTGAATGATACACGGATTGATAAAGTTACTGAACTTTAACATGGACATTTTCATTTTAAAGTTCTCCCAGACGGAGGATTCAACAGAAACAAGGTTATTTGTAACAACTGACAAGTTGAACTCCCCGTTAAAAGTTTCTGCTGTTACCTCAGAAATTACCTGTTTTAATGTTCTGATTGTGCTGAGACACAATCATTTTGTTGGATTTTATTTGTAGACTTTTTTTTTTTTTTATAAAACAGGATGACATTAATGTCCTGGCAGTGGCAATAAGCTTTATTTTATTTTACATTTTTTAAGATGAGATTAACACTAAATATGTGTTACTGACAAGTGCTTATGTTAAAAGTGTTTGAACAACAAATGTTATGACACTTTAGTTTATATGGCAGCAGAACATTTAAATAAAAGTGACCTTCACACTACTTTTGAATTCATTATTTGATTTTGCGTATACAATGCGATTAATCGTGATTAATCAGGTAAATTATGCGATTAATCGCGATTTAAAATTGTAATCGTTGCCCAGCCCTAATTAATACACATCAATAAATCAAATGCAACTGGTAAAGTTAAGCTTTTACGATGCTGATTTTAAAGCTTTGTGTCTAAAAAGGTTTTGCTTAAATTCTGCATGGATGTTTGCACAGATGAAGCTGGTAAGACAAAACTTTTGTTATTTTGGATTTGCAGTTTAATAAAAGAGAAAGTCATCCGGAGGATCTTTGAATTATTTAGATTTTTTTTCCCTCCTCTATTTGGATTTTCACCACAGTCCCAGATTCCTCTGATCTGGGGTCGTATCAGGTCACTGCGTCAGGACAAGTGGCGGCGACAGTCCCACGTCAGAGGACGTCCTCCAGCGATGCAGCGTGTTCCCTACAAGCTCCGTTCACGGTGATGACACAAAGATCAGTCAGAAGAACATGGCTGCGTGTGTTCTGGGAGTTCGAGGCACCGGAAAAAACGAGACAAAAAAAAATGTCTGCTGCACTTAGGTACCACGAGGTTCTGGTAGAGATGGTTGTCAGGAGATAAACCGCTCTGCTTCCAAACGTCCCTTTTCTGCTGCTGCAGACCACTGGTCAGGGATCAGTGGTCGTGGTCACAGACTCCTGTTGTCTTTAGCGTTGGGCGCGCAGCGCTAACGTCTCCCAAAGAGGATCCGGTTTACTGACTTGTCTGATCGCTTTGCTGGTTCCTACCGTGCGGCGGGCCGCCCCAGACTCCTCCCGAGGTGAACCCGGGGCTTCTTGTCTGCATGCTAACGTTTTAGCAGCCGCTCTATGCAGCAGCGCCGCGGTCGTGCAACGCACGCTACAGTTGCACGTGTTAAAATGCAGGAACGGGCGAGTGTAACCGAACACAATGAAACTGTGACGGGGGAAAGAAAGATGAAATGTTCCATCGGTCCGTGAGATCGAGCGATATGAGGAATATATGTTCCCCGTGACTCATCCTCCCTGTCAGCTCCCGCTGAAGAAACAGCATTTTTGCTCTCGTGTGAGTCAGCGGCAGCGTTACAGCTCATTTAGACAAATGAACATGGACCGCCATTTACGGAGAAGCTGTTTGGCTTTGGCTCTATTTAACAAAAAAATAAATAAAAGATGCAAACTAAAACTGAGAGCTACAACAGAGCACAAGCCCTCTGAGCCACGTTTTAATAGCAAATACAAGTTACCATCACGGGCCAGAGTACAGCAAGTACATCTAGCTCTTGATATTTGAGGCATTAATACAATTAGAGGCACTAATTCACTTATTCCTGATGGAATGAGGGTTCGGTCGGAGCAGCTGAGCGAGAATTGCAGAGAAAATGCTTGAATTTTGTGAAATGTGGTGTGATATGTATCATGATAGGTCATGATGCGATATTATCATGATATATTGCGATATTCTACCCAGTTAATATCAAAATTGAAAGTAGAGATAAAAAATCAAGTTGCTGTATATGTTCATCAGATGATATTGATCATTCAGAGGACAAATTGAGTCAAAACTATTTGCTTCAAAACAACCTATTTATTGTTTATCATTAGTGATTTTTCACATTTAAGTAACCATTACCAACTTACTGACAGCAGTGTAACCGGTGTAAAAATCGAAATTAGGAGCTGAAAAATCGATATTATATTAGGGCGGCAGAAAATCGCGATATATTGCCAAATCGATTTTTTTTTCACACCTCTAATTCGACGCCTCTGATGTCGCTCCGTTAAGATCTGTGCTGCTGTCTTCCACCGTGTGGCGGATATTTCTCTCAGTTGTTTCTGAGAGTTGTTTTTTTTTGCCAGTCTCGCCACTTTTTATCCATTTAAAAAAGGCGAGCGTTTGGCAGCCGGTTTGATTGTGTGAAACGTAAAGGTCAATGATAAATGATCTACTTTCTACATGAGCACGATAGCAAAAGCGCTAGTGACGTCTCTCCTGTCCTTCTGTTGCTCCTTTCCTCCCCCTCTGCTCTTCTTTCTGTCTGCATGAAACACTCTGCATTAATATTTCAGAGGCTTATGTATGCTTCAGTAGGTGTGTGCGCACCCTGAAACTGACAAGAGGCCTGAGGGGATTGTCCTCTGTGTGTTTGCGTGCTCTTGTGCTTATAATAAAGAGTGGACCTTCAGCGTGAATGGATATAATCCAGGGCCTGTGCGCAAGATAATATTCAGATGGCTCACTGAAACTCTCTGGTGATTAATTAAAGCCGCGACCAGACCACGTTTGTGCTGAAATTTCTCTCTCCGTGTCCCGTATGAGCAAAGAAAATATGACGCATAATAAATTGCATTTATTTTATTATTATTAATAATAATAAGACAAAGGAAATGAATTGCAATGCAGGACGTGAAACTGCACCCCCTCCTCCGTCATTACAGCGCTGAGACTGATTAAAGTGGAACTGAAATGCGCTGTGAGGAGCCATTTCACGCTTGACACCAGCCCAGCCAGGCAAGTTTGATTGTGAAACCTGCGGCCGGCTGTAAATAAACTCTTCATGTGCTAACTGATATTTTCGATGCGCAAGACAAAGTATTGAATGCTCTTGCTTATAATAAGAGTGGACCTTCAGCGTGAATGGATATAATCCAGGGCCTGTGCGCAAGATAATATTCAGATGGCTCACTGAAACTCTCTGGTGATTAATTAAAGCTGCGACCAGACCACGTTTGTGCTGAAATTTCTCTCTCCGTGTCCCGTATGAGCAAAGAAAATATGACACATAATAAATTGCATTTATTTTATTATTATTAATAATAATAAGACAAAGGAAATGAATTGCAATGCAGGACGTGAAACTGCAGCCCCTCCTCCTCCGTCATTACAGCGCTGAGACTGATTAAAGTGGAACTGAAATGCGCTGTGAGGAGCCATTTCACGCTTGACACCAGCCCAGCCAGGCAAGTTTGATTGTGAAACCTGCGAGCCGGCTGTAAATAACGACTTTAACGTCGCCATCTCTGTGGAGGGGGAGCCCGGACTTCGCCCGACATTACTTGCATGAGTTTGATCACTTGACTTGAAAATGAAGCGGCCGGTTAGTTGAGATGACAGACAGGAAGTAGCAGGACGTAGAATGACAGATGTGACAGATGTGACAGATGACATCACTCATCACGGAGCTGAGCGACGGCAGATCTGGAGCCCTCCTGGTTAGTGGAACAGATTCACTTTATGGTCTCAGACACCTTTTTACTGAAGTTGAAAAAATGTTTCAGTCCAGTAAAGGTGAACTACGTTCTGTCTTCCAAACACGTTGACTCAAACATCTCCAGGTCCTTGTTCCACCTCGGGGGAGGAGTCAAAGACGGCTCCAGATGTTTATAATGCTAGATATCCATCTGGCACTGGAGGTAACTCGGCTCTTTGGCGTCAAGCTACTCTTGAACCCCGCTAGCGCCTGTAGAGACCGTCACACCTAACAGCCGAGCGAGGACCGCTGGACGGCAATGACTCTGACTCTATTTTTTCTTTTTATGTTGTCACAAACAGGGACTTTTAAAGTCGTATAAACCAGCGTCAAACTGCGCTATTCTTGGCTGCCATATAACAATCACTACACACGACTCTTCGTTCAAACCATAATCAGGGTTTCTCGTTGGCGACTTGCAGATTAGACGAAACCACGTCAGCTTATACACGGCAAATCAAGCTGGTAGGAAGTCAGATATACGTCTTTTAACGAGCAGACCTGATTCCCACGTGGGCTCCAAACCTCCGGGAACGCTCGTAATCTCACAAATCCAACCAAACCGGCTTTGCTCACCAGCACTCGATCTTCGAAGCACTCGTGGGACTGAGAACAGGTCAAAACCGCTGGAGAACCAGACCAACAGCACTTCTGTTCCCCGTGAAACCAAGGCTTTAGTCAGATCTGGAGGGAACTGAAGGCGGCTTTGGAAAGACGCCGAAATTCGTCATCAGACAAGAAAACTCCAAACTGAGTTTTGAGGAAATGGAGACGAGCCTTCGGTCACCTAAGAAGATTCTACGTTCAGTCGTATGACAGTTCAAGTCTGTTCCTGTGGGAGAGTCCAAGTAGAGCTGAACGATTTTATCGATTCTGCGATATATATCGATATTTTATTTCCCCAGAGAGAATCGATTTTTCAGCCGCGGGTATCAATATTCTAATCTTCTTTCAAAACCCCCGTGTCCCACCTTTTAAAGCTTGCAAGTAACAATTTGCACTGTTTAAATAAATGAAACTATTTTTCTCAACAAATCTTTTATTCATTTTGTCCAGCATTTGCAAGCTGCCTGTCAGCCATATAATGTGTACTTGATGCTTTCAGTTCAATTCATTCAAACAAAGTCATTGGAACACTCACAAGATGTCACCAAAATCACTTTGTCCCTTTAAAATTTTTAAGAAAATGATGTAAATGTATTGTAAGATGAATATCGATATATATTGTATCGTGAGCTGAATATCGTATCGTATCACGAGATTAGTGTATCGCTACAGCCCAAAGTCCAAGTGATGCAAGGTGTATGGAAAGGCTTTTGAGCTGCTCAGTTCTTGTTAATCGACTCCTGATCTTCAGCTTCTGGTTCGTTTTCTCATTAAAAACGTCCATCTGCGCCCGAAGAGACCAACAACAAAGCCTTCTTCCACAACAGATGACAGATATAAGTGTGAGACTCTGCAGGTGGCTCGATTACACACGAAGGCCTAATCTTGTTAAATCAAATCTACATTCTTGCCTTAAAAACTCCATCCTGTGAGTACACATATTTCTAAAGACGGTAAGCCGGTGACAGAGGTCGCTACCTTGGCGTCCATGGAGGTAATTGTCGATGTCTCTTCTTCGCACCCTAGGGTTAGGGTTAGAAGACGAGAACCTTCTCGTCTTCGGAGGTTGGGGAATTCTCCCGCTGATTTCCATCATCCAGTCTAAACTTGAGCTCGTCCATATTTAGGATGCAACGTTTGAAAAGCCACGTCTCAAACGTGCACTTGCTAGTTTGAAATAATGATAAGAGGGGATAAATGTTGAACCTGAAAAACTTTAATTACAGAGTGACTGTCGCTCTCTTCAGGGAAACAGTTTTAATTAATACTCTCTCTCTCTCTCTCACAGATTAGTTCAGCATTTAAGACAATTCAAATTTATGCTGATGGCCTGTGGCTGCTCTCCAGGTAAACACATCCGCGGGGAAATTATCAAATGACGTTCGCGTCCCTTGAGTGCATTTGCGAGAGGCCGAGCTTGAACTTGAATGGAATATAAATGCTTCGTAATTGGGGTAAACTAATCGAGAAAGAGCGGCAGCGGTTAGCTGTCAGATAGTTTTGACTTTAATGGCCTCATTTTCCAGAGAAAAAAGACCAAACCAGAGCCGTTAATGCTCAGGGACGACTGAAAGGATCCACCTCCACCGTGGCGATGGTCACGTCAGCAGGTCTGAGGTCATGGCGAGCTTCCAGCAGGATGTGACCCTTGCTCTCCGCCTTGACCCGCTCAGACTTTACGCCACCGTCTGCACGCAAAATGTCCCACATGTTGTTTCAAGCACGGCAGAAGTTCAGCTGCCGCCTTAAAAAAAAAAGTTAATCAAGCTTAAAGTCGACAGTTTGTTCTAGTTTAGTAAAACAGTAAATCTAAATGCATTCAGTAGACTCGAGGGAAGAGTCGTGGGATCGGGGGGAGGGGGGGGGGCGGAAAGAGGAACGCAGCGTGAACATCAGGCACTTCAAATGAGCTGCGTATAATAAGATGCATCCCAGCTGGAAGCAGAGCGAGCCGGAAGATCACGGAGGTCCCTGCCCAGGAACGCCGCCAAGACGTCGTGAAGATGAAGAGCGGCGAGGAGCGACAGCTCGCAGATGGCTGAGAGACATGCAGGTGACGAGGAGGGTTGTAAAAGCCCGGGCGGATCGACGAGAGCGGCAGCTTCACGCAGTCGAGATGCGGCTCACTGAAAATAACCCCGACGTATGTGAAAGTAATTCTCCGTGTTCTTTTATCTGGTGCCATTGACAAGACTAGAAACAAAGGTCAATTAATGAGTTTAATATACAATCATGAATACAAAGATTCAATATGCCATGCAGAATATTTTAATTGGACGATGGTACCGATTGTCCACAACACCACCGAGATGCTGCCATGGACAAATACACCCAGAATGTCAGACTGTCTCTGTTCTTATAGGCGGATCGTTGCTCTTCTGAGTTTTATTGCTCTTTGTCTCAGAACCCAGATGGCCGACAGCTCTCCAGTCTTACAGTCCAGGATTATAACCAAACTGTTTATCTGGAAACTTCCTTGGAAGACAGCAGGTCAGGAAGTCAGGAGGTCCCAGTCGTTAGGTCATAAAGCAGCAAAACTGAGGACTCACCGTCATAAACAGAGACTGCATTCTTACATGCCATAAAGTTTAGTTTTAACAGTTAACTATTCTGAGTCCCCAAATTCCTTTCAAATGGCTCAGAGAGCGACGGCTACAGTAACTGCAGTGTCCTAAAGACGTCTGGAACACTGATGGCATGAAAGCAAGACGATAAACTCACCTTAAACACCTCAACAAATAAACTCTTCCACCGAAATGCAACTTTAACTGGATGTCTCCTTTGATATTCGTCATATCTGCACATTAGAGGCACTGAGAGATGAGTAGGAATCACAACAACAACAGAGGAAACCATCACATCTGACTGTTGGTGTCAACGGGACGGTGCACACGCCCCCCCACACTCATACAAACACGGCAGCAGACGTGTCGTCAGCTGAGGGCCCGTCGGCGCATCCGGACGGCTCAGCGGAGGAAACTCACATCAGAGACATCCACAAACGGCAGCCGTGACATTCAGATGAAGCCGGTGAGAAGATGAGAGGACTCGGATCCCACAGAGCAGAGAACGAAGGCTGATCTGAGAGGCTGGACATTTACAGAAGAAAAGGAAAATCGAACCGTCTCCATCAGCGACTCAAACATCAAAAGATGTCCTTTTTACCACCAGTTAATTCCAGCAAAGGTGTCAATCAAGCGTCATCTCATGATTGATTGGAGTTAATTATTTGCACTCATGAGAAAAGCAGAGGCATCATGCACGAGCACAGTTTTAAATGTCAAGTCTGCCTGCCTTTAAAGGCCTTGATCGCCCGGCTGGGCGGCCCGGATCTGGATCTGGGTCTGGGTCTGGTCTGGCTGCAGAGGCGGGACTCCCATCCCAGTCCCTGCGGTTTCATCCTCACCATGACCGAGTTCACACCCCTTCGTTGAAATAATGAGTCTCTGAGAGTTCAGCTCACTGTCGATGCTGCCGAAACAAATCAGTCGAACCTTTTTGGCCTCATAACTATGTTATATTTTAGGATTAACTCACTAGATAATTTAACTGCTAAAGCTAAACTTTATTACCTAGAGGAAGGCTGGCTGTTTTTTATGACTGAGTCTTTAGCTTTGTTAGCTTAATCTCCTGCTGCGTTAGGTCTTCATGACCTAATGACTGGAACATTCTCACATCCTGACTTCTTGACCCCAAAAGTTTGTGACTTCCACAGATAGACACAGTTGTTTTATTATCATGGACTGTGAGAAATGTCAACATATCTTGTAAGACTGAAAGCTGTTGGCCACCTGGAGACAAAGGACAATTTGGAAGAACGCGAGGACCCGCCTTTCTGGGGATATAAAAACGGAGACAGTCCAACATTCGGCATTCATTTCCTGGCATCTCTCTGTGTGCATTTTTTAAGGCAATGCATCTATCGGCCGATTCAAATATTCTGCATGGCATATTGAATCTTTGTATGCCATCATTGTATATTAAACTCTTTAATTGGTCTTTGTTTCTAGGCTCGTCAATGGTACCAGATAAAAGAACATGGAGAACTACTTTCAACTAGAAAGGGTGCCTTTCTCTGTCGTCCACCTCGTTTCCGCTCATTCATTAAGATGCACCTCCTACTGCATCTTAGCTGACTTCTATTTGGTTGAAAATCCTGCTTTTTTGTATTTCTGTGTGAGGTCGCAGTCATCAGAGGGTGAGCAGACGGTGATTGGGCATGAGCTTTTTGGTTTGGCGCGTGCTTGTTTGTTATCATCCGTTACTTCGTTAAAGGTATGGTGGGAGATCTTTTTTTGCAGCATTTTTTACAATATTGCCTGAAAACCTTTTCACATTCCCATTGCACCCACTGAAATAAAATGTTTGCAAAAAAAACGAAACGTTTTGGTCCAGTCTAGAGGGTATAATCAGAGAAAACTCTGACCAATCAATGTACTGATCATCTTTACATCTTTATTGGCTGTCTAATACGTCCATCAAATATCAATGCACCCCCACCCACCCCTCCCACAGCTCTGGCAATCAGGTTAGCAAACACAGCGTTGTTATTTGAAAGCCAGAAATCAAGTTAGCTCGCACAGATCATTTCGTTGCAACAATGTCAGAGAAGAAGACGTCAACTGGCAGAAAAATCAAAGAGAAAACTGTTGTTGAAAAAGCAACAGCCATGCGGAAGCTAACCGAAGAACCAAACAGAACAAGAGTGGTTATCGGTACGGCTTTCCAGCGCTGGCGCCAGCTAAAAAATGAAAAGGGGCTCCAGACCGACGCCAAGGTGGCCCAGTTTCTACTGGATAGGTAAGATGATGCCGTTCTGATTATATAATATTTCAACATACTGATGGGTTATGGGTATTGTAGGCCTATTCACCCAGTCAGTGAGAAAATGAAAGATGATGACAACATTATTGTCCATCGAGTGACATGACGAACATATTCCAGCATGTTTCGCTAAGCTAGCAACTCTGTCAACTAGGCAACAGTACTATGTGTGACACCGTTAGCTAGGCTGTTGTTATCCTTGACGGTAGCTTTCCCAATATCCTTGAATGCTATACCTTTTGTTAACTATAAGCTTCATGCACAAACTGATAAATGCTGCTTATTGATTTTGTTTTTAGTTAAGATGCTGGCATGGCACATAGTTCTACTCCTACAAAGCACGGTGCCTTCAAAGCCCCCCCCCCCGTGTCTACCATTCGTACGGAGTCGCCTTCACTCAGACCTGTAGGTACGATTATCACCCAACCTTGACAATACGCAGCAGCTAGTTGATATGGGTTTTACAAAAAAACATTTCTGCTGATGAGAAACAATCGTGTGAAGGCGTGGTTTCCAGGGGTGAGCTGAAGAGGAGGAGGCGGAGCCTTTGGGAGGAGGGAGGGAGTGTATATTTTCAAAATCTCACTTGAGTTGGATTGCTGGAACCGTTTTTTCAAACATCTCCCACCATACCTTTAACTTCTACCAGATGACTCGGCGTGCGGCGAATTATGCAACAAATTCATTCATATTCCAGCACAGACGTTTCAGCCAAATTAGATGTTGTGTTTGATTAAATAAAATGACACATTTAGTCGACTGCGGTGTGAAAAAGAGTTACTGCACCAAACTGATACTGCTCGCTCAAATAAAAGCTACAAAAGCTTTGTTATTTAGAGTAAGTGTGTTATAAAGCAAATGCAAACTCAAATGCTATTGACATTCCCGCTCTTTCAAACTGACCGCTGCAGACACACAGCGCTCAGTCATCATTTATCCTCTTAAAAACGTAGCTACCGGAGTGGCAGGGAAAAAAAATGTCTGACATTGAAGTTGTGGCTTCAGCAGAAGTGCATCAAAGTCCTCAAACCAAACTCTGAAGATATGTGAACATAAGCTGCTGTCTCCGTGACCCGTTTTGGAGACAAACTTTAACCTCCTTTAAATCCTCTTTGCTCTTAATCATCACCAGCGAATGAAACATTTGAATCGAAAGAAAAAGTCGGTTTCCCTCTGTGACGTTCAAGGACGCTGCGGACCGTGTGAACATGTGCTCGGCTCGGAGGTAGATCCAGTTCAGGGAGAACCGTTTCGTTGAACGTCGCTCAGTTTCTCCCCGTCAGCCGAGGACATGAGCAGCTCGCATCTGCCAGCTGGCAGGTGGCCAGCGTGTCACCTGTAGTGACCTCACACACGTGCAGGTGGTGAAACGGCGATGTGGAGACAGCTTGTAAGGCTGCGGCGTGAATCAGCGGGCGGCGGGGAAGCAGGAGGAGAGTGTCAGTGCTGTGATGCTGTGACGGAGCGTCTTCATTAGACCCGGTGCACGGAAGGGGGGCATGTAGAGGCATGTTCTCCACCGCCGGGCCGCACGGTGCCGACGCTCACAGAGGAGGCTGGATCAGATCCAGACCTGCATCCCGGCAGTCTCAGCACCTGACCTATGAACTCCCATACAGCGCTGATAAAATATGGCACCGCTGTCGCCTGCTTCAACAGTGAATCACTGCGCTGCGACGCTTCACACTGCTACACCGCTGCTGCACCGCTGCTGCACCGCTGCTGCACCGCTGCTGCACCGCTGCTTCTGACAGAGCGTTTGGTGGTTGAAGATGATCTTCAAAGATGATGCCACTGTGGAAACCCAGTCATCGCGCTCGTAGCCCAGAGCAGCACACTGGTAGCCGTTTCATCCTGCTCGACGGACTGGTTTCTGGGCTTTAAACCTGCGCAGCAGCGCGTCTAAACGGAGAAACCACCTCCTGATGCGTTAAGTACTGATTACGGTTCGGCAGACGGGACATGGTTATGTGGCCGGATGCTCCAACTGCGTGCATTTGTGTGATTTACTGTCAACTATGAGAAGCTGAAGATCCTGAGAGCACGGGGCACACTAAAATGAAACTGTTGCTGAGGTGGGTGCAGCGAGGACGGCGACAGACGGGTCACGTGTCCGCTGGGCTCAAAGATTCACGTCCCAATATCTTTCAGACAGAATAGCAATGCGTAATACGGTGATCCCTTATTTTTCGCGGTTAATGGGGACCAGCCCCCCCCCCGCGAAAATCAAAATCCGCAAACTGGAGCCAGAGCCCCCCGAGCCTCAATAATATGTTTAAAATAAATTTAAAAACTGCAAAAAAGTAGCGAGACACTGCAGCGAAACAAGACAAAGGCTCAACGGTGGTCTTTCTGTTCCCTTCACAGCCTCTGGTCTCTGAACCGTAGTAAACAAACTGCTGGTATTGTGCTATTTTTGGCTCGTAATTAGCAGCTAACACGCTAACAACAATAAAACAAAAAGTCCGGTTTTCTCTGCATGGAACGAGCACTTTATTCTGGCACTGCAGGAACTTGTAACATCACACAGGTTGTATTGTTGGGCTCCTGTTGGTTAACAGAGAATGTAAATCTATACACGCTGGGCTGCTGTTTATGCTCACTACACTTTTCATCTAACCCTGTTTTCGTTCTGCCGTCCCACAACACACACACTCTATTACCCATAAGGCCACACCATTACCCATAAGGCCACCTTATTAAAGGGGCCAGGCTGGCTCACAACAATTCTTTGGTGTACAACATCCTGTGGTGTTTCCGCAATTTTTTAGAATATTATATATTTCTGAAAAATCCGTGAATAACTAAAACCGCGAAACTTAAAGCGCGAATTGGCGAGGGATCACTGTACATATTTATGATTACTGGAGTGGCTTTTTAGGGTCTTGTGCACGTGATAACAAGAAGAAATATGATGTATGTCTGAATGAAGGGACAAAAAAATAAAGAAATAAGCAGATAAATCAGTTTTTATTTCACCGAAGAATCATAATAACTGCACGACTGTTTCGATTAAAACAGATATCTAAATTTACGAGGTGCACTTGAACGTGCACTGAGGTTTCACAGCCTTTGGCGTGCAATGTAACGTCTAAATCCAACAAAAAAGTCAGGTCAGATGAGGGGAGAGCGCCGTGACCCTCTTGAAGGAGCAACACCTCGCCACGTTTGGAGTTGCTTTTTAGGTATTTAGCGAGAGAGAGAGACGCTAAGTTGATGGTAATGAGGAGAAACTGTAAATTTGCATTTTCACCACGCTGCTAACAAGCTCCTGGGGAGAGAAAGGTGAGGCCGCGGTGTCAGAGAGCAGTAATACACATGCTGACATGGGTTTTAACAGCTGGAGCGTCATCGGACGCAACATCGCGATGGAAGCGCTGTCGTCCGATTTCACATCTCATTTGGAGGGACGGCGGTATGACTTTAAAAGTCGATACACCACCCGTCCGTGGTGTGAATGACTACCGCTGTGAGCAAAGGGTATCTAAATATCTGCCGCGTGGAAACAGCGAAGCAACCGTGCACCAGAGTGGGCGATGTAACAGCTAACAGCCGCGGCGGTAACGCACCACGTTAGCGATCAGATATGAGGGAGGATGTGGAGGATGAAACGTGCTGCTGCAGAGTCCCTCCGTCCCTCCGCCGCTCCGCAGCGATTACAGGAAACCGGCAGGTCACTTCAGCTCTCTGCAGCCCTCTTTCATGTGCTTCTCACAAAGGTCCGTTTTAATCTGCTATAAATAGACGCGAGCGCCGGTGCAACAGATTAGCGCTTAACTGAAAAAGTCAGGCACGGACGCATTTCTGTTGCAGCAGAACCGTCAAAATCAGGTGCATGGTTGAATCTGAATTCAGCTCAGTTTCCCTCAAACTACAGGCGAAGAAGAAAAGGAGATATTTTCCCGACTTGAAGTTTCACTAGACGTGTGCAGCACCGGTTCGTGCACAGAAAGCGCTCAAAGTTCACAAAGATAAATATGTTATTCCAGCGCAGTCCAGTTTAATCCAGTTCCTATTATACGTGAAGCCAAATCTTGATTTAATTAATATAAATTTATCACATAGCCCTGCAGATGCCCCATCCTGAGCACGTGTGAGTGGAGTAGGACAAGCAGGGTCGGGGTTAACCGGGTTAACCGGGTTAACGGGGTTAGAAAATCTCCAGCAGGACCAGACTCACTGAGGTCAGAAGGGAACCATCTCCAACCATAAGCTTCAACCAAATAAGACATTTGAACCCTGATCTTCCAGGTGGAGACCCCGTCTGCTTGCTTTAGTTGACATTTACTCAGCTGGTATCTTCAGTGACCTTTCAGTGACAGCAGTCCTGAAATCACGACGGATTTGTTTTTCCTGCTAATACATTTTCTGGCAAGAACAAAATGAGAAGCTGGATATGAATCCATCAGGTGTGTCTTCTGGGGCATCGACCTCTGCTGTTACGGATGTTGAAGCCCAGTTTGAACTGCACAAGGTCTCCTTTATGTATCTGGACACGGACAGCAGACCCTCGATACGTCCTGAAAAAAACAACGGGCTCTTCAAGACACATCTGGACATGAGTTCATGGAAATCCACTGAAAATGCGTCCAGAACAGCTGGTTTCATCTTCCTCATTTTCAGTTTCAGTCACCGTTTTGTTCAGCAAGCGCTGCTGCTCCGTTGGGTTTTTGTCACTGAAACTGTTCATTAGGGTTTAGAAAATAAAACAGCTGGTGGTTTTGGTTGTTGATAATGCAAGCTAACATCTGTCACTGCCTTCCGCGCTGATGAGTTAGCGTCCAGTACTGAGCTCTGTGGTTCGTCTGTGGTGCTATTTAGCATAAATCTTAACAGTCTAAGTAATAGTTAGAGAGTCCATTTTATTCTGAAACTGAGCCACCTCATTTGGATATTTGGTTCCAGTAGAGTAGCTCTTCACCCAGTAAAACCACAAAAGGCCACAGTTATTTCAGATAGTGCTGTCATGCGATTAAAAAAACTGAGAGATTAATTAATTATGATCTGTAATGAATAATTAATCTCTTTTTTAATCTCACCTAAAAATTGCTGAGAAAAGCCCTCAACTTGAGGTATTTTTCATTTAAATTCTTTATTTCATTATTGTGGCAGGATTAAAAGACTGATATATAACAATAAAATAGAAAGTGGCTTTATAAAGTCATTAATTGACAGATAAAATGTCAAGTGTAGTTTGGTGAAGAGCTTTGCTATTGTTCGCTAAATTGCTAACGTCTTCGCCGCTAAAGTTAGCTGTGGCTGCACTCGCGACAGGGTGCTTTGCGTTGATGTGGTAGCTAAACTTGAACTGCTTCGGTGGTAAGCAAACTCCTTCTTACAAAGAAGACAAATCACTCTACCTCTATCAATGTTGCCGTCGGGGCGTTTTTGAAATTTAAATTTCCCATTCATTGGACCGACAACTTTCAGATGCTCCTCCATTTTCACGTCTCCTACCCGCTACTCACCGCTCCTCACCTTGCCCTCCCAACTACAATAGGAGCCTATCAGCTTATGCTAAACACGCCCAAACACAATGACGGCCAATCATATATATAGACATATATGTCTACGGTGACTGACCTACAAATGGATTTTATAAAAAGGCAACTCGCAAACAGGACCAGTAAAATTAGAGATTAAAAATTTGATTAACGCGATTAAAAAAACTTAACGGGCTAAATATGTCTGTAATTAATTAATCGCAATTAACGTGATTATGTGACACCCCTAATTTCAGAATAACAAAGACCAACAATTACAAAAAGGGGCAATTCTGAAAGGCAGAAGGATTTTGGTTTATCTGGCGAAGGCAACACTCGGTTCATCAAGTGTCTTCTGAATGGTCATTTCTGTAGGCGTCAGGGGGAGGGGTAAAAAAGGTAAACCGTGCCAGAACGGGACCGGTAAGACAGTCGGTGTCACTTTACATGCAGAAGATCCCGCTGGCAGGAAGTCAGCCGCTAGAGTGGCAGAGAATCTGGTCTATATTCAAATTAAAACCCCGCAGGTGGACTTCCACGCGTGCATCCACGTTAATCCGTGGAGGTCACAGCTAAACAAGATCAGTATTAGCTTATTACCACACCTTGAAATGCGTGCACGACTGGCACGGTTCTGAAATGCGCCCCGCGGGACCTCAGGTCGGACTGAGGAGCAAAACCGCCATGCAGCTGGACTGAGCTGGACCTGGGGCCCAGGTGTTAAAGCTGATAGCTAATAGCTAGCAACTATGTGCCACTGGTGGAGTCAAGCCATCTAAGTTTGTCCCCCTCAGGCTACCGTAGCAAGTCTGCAGCTCAGCTACAGAAGGCCTACGGTGAGGAGCGCGCCTGACAAAACCACCAGATCTGGGATTGTTATGCTGGTTAGCTGAAGCAACGTAGCAACGCAGGCTCATGGAGACGAGCGGCATGGTCGTGTTGTGAGTCTGGGACGTACAGAGGAAGAGTTGCCTCCACTGCTTTGCCTATTGTGAATATGTTTTAAATTATCTTCTGTTTTTGTGTTGGGTTGGTCCTCACAGCATTAAGGCTTGGTTGGTATTGGCTGCCCTGGTTGGTTATTTTTAATATTTAGCTTTTTAATTTCCTTACTCCTCTTTCCAGGGTAACTGAGAAGCTGTTTAAGCTGTTTAAGTTGAGGAAACTGATCCCCAGCAGCGAACCGATTTGCTTTCTTCAACATATTTGTTAGAACTGTCGTTTCTGGTGACAGCCGCTACATGATCTGTAGCTTTTCATCCTTGACCCATCAATAAACCTTAATTACTTGTGTCTAGAAATCACATCTCTGTTATTCATTTCTTCCTGTGTGTGCGAACCAACTTGACTCAAAAGAGGGGTTCAGAACTGGATGTGGGTTTGAAAGACATCTTAGTGTGAAGGCTCCAAGCTCTTCAACGCCTTCAGTCTGGTCGCATATACATCCGCCCCACGTCTAGGACCTACTTTGTTACTGTTTCAGATCGTCTGTTGCCACTTGTGTCGCTCTGTCAAACGCTGGGTGGAGGTGCGGAGTCTTTTCTGCAGCGCTGTAGCTTGAACTGCTGAGCTTCCTTTCGTTTACTGCCTATGTGTAGCTCAGACATAGAAACGGAGACGATAAAGCACATCTGGTGTGACCTGTAGCTGATAAATGTCATGTTTAATGACTGAAGAGGAACCAGCAGTGGCAGGAAATACAGTGCTGCCAAGTGGACCAGTCACATTCGTCTGCCAATCCTGCGTTGCCCTGGTTTTGTTGTTGACGCAGTCTTTGTTTGGGTGTCAGAAACAAACGAATGCATTTGTGGCTATTCATTATTTGCCTGGAAAAGCAAATTTCATCCATCTTGGGAAGAATACCACAATCCTAAGTGAGGAGTGCTACCAGTAGATCCTGCTAGCTGTAAAACTGTAAAACGCCTCATGGGTTGGACAAGTTCTCTCATGAAGATGCATTAAATGGAGACCATTCTGCTCTGTTACATCGAGATTTTAAAAAGCTCTCACCACCTAGGACTTGCAAATCCTATTTGTTTTCCATTCAACAACTACAACATACTTCAATTCTTCAATATTTGTGACATTTGTGAGCCTCCGGTCGTGTGAGATGATGATGATACGTTGCTGTAACGTTGTAGATACAGCAGAAGAAGCGGAAAATCACGATATGGCCCTTTTCAGCAAGCATTAAGACAACAAGAAGATGAAAGCTAGCTTGACATCCACAGGTATAAAAAGTCTACAAGGCTCTCATTCCTCTTACGGCCACTAATTTACATCACTTCAGTTTCATTATGTGATATTACATTAATTTAGCAGACGCCTTAAATCGAATCAACAAAAGTGGGAAACTTCTCTGTAATTTTATAGAAGATTAAGCACCTGACTGTTTCTTGGTAATGCAATGAAGCTTCACAGTAACAGGATGGCTGTTTCAGTCGTATATCGGGCTAAACGGGCGCCTTCCTGGCTTCAGCAGTCACCAAAGTGCCGTCAATACGTTCATTATATTCCAACCAATTTCTATTAACAACTGAATTTATCGTTGAAAACCTGCACAGTCAGCAAAGCAAAATTAAACCGGAGCAGGAGGTAGAAGAAGTAAAAAGCTTCTGACCTTAGCAAACAGCGCCCCCTTGGCCGCCAGGGCATCTTCTCCTCTCCCGTTAGGGTAGCACTCAAACCGCGCATCCAAGATTGGATAGCGACTGGCCAGCATCAGGCCACTGTTCAAGAACTTGAACCTGGAGCAGCAGCCTTTCCAGCCGTAGCGGCCAACGTCGCTCAGGACATAGGGGAAGTAGCGGTGCAGCTGCCGCCGCAGTCTCGTTGTCGCCCCGTGGTCAAATACTTCCTGCAGGGCCAGGAAATCCAAGTTGGCAGGGAAAAAGGCAGAGATCTCATGGTCGAAGGTCTCATCTCCGTGCCGGCGCTTCCTTCCTGGGCGCTTGAAGACGGACGTGCGCGGGACATGAGAGAGAGTGTTATTGGAGGATATCCCCACACCACCATCAAATCCATGGTAACGAGCGAGGGACTCACGAGACGCAGTCATGCTGCTCGTGTCTCCGGCTACCTGCTGCCGATGATTCCCTGTCTCAGCCTCCTCCTCCTGGGGGTCCGGCTCCGGAGCACTGATGCTGATCTGAACCCCTGACGCATGCAGCGGGCAGTCTGTGGAGGGTTTCTGCTGCACCCCTTCCCCGTGCATGAGGCAGTCGTGATGACCGGCGCCGCCTTGACCCGCTTTGGGATGCATCGCACAGTCCGCGGCCTCCCCTGGCGCGTGCAGGGGACACTCCGAGCTGCTGTTGGTCCCCTCCTGGTGGAGCGGGCAGTCCGCCGTGGCGTCCGCCCCATCGTGGTGAACGGGGCATTCGGGAGAGCCCTGGTTCTCCTGCAGAGGGATGGACGGGGCAGTCGGTGGCACCTGCGGCGTGGATCGGGCACTCGGTGACGGGTTCGATCTCAGTTTCCGCTGGGCCATTGGTGGCGTGCGTTTGGTCCGGACGGTGGTCCAGAGAGGAGGTACGGCGAAACCCCGTGGCGAGACTGCTGAAGGATGCCGCACTGGACGCAACAGAGAGGAAGATGTTTTAAAATGAATGCAACACCACAACGACGAGCAGAAGGCGGTCGGGAGTAAATTCTCCTCACCTGATGGACGTGTTGGTCGGCGAGTCGATGTAGATCTTGATCTGGGGCCGACTGGCGCCGTTGCGGATTCTCTTGCCCACCTCGAGAGCTCTCCTGTGGGTGTCAGACAGGTTGTTGAACCTGGCCAGGGAGTCCGGCAGGAGGCAAACGTTGGCGCTGCAGAAACAGAAGCTCCTGCCCTGTGGCCTCCACTCGCCAATACCCCCAGATCCAGCCTGGCCTTGCTCAGCCAGGTGCTTGTTTGGTCTGGATCAAAAAAAAAAAAAAGAGGTCATATCAAGTCTGAGAATAACTTTGTGTGTCTGTGTTGGCTGAGGGTTAGATTAGACATTAATATCTTTAAGATTAGACTTGCTCCCTTACTTTAATCCTATAATCTTGACAACAGGAGACAGGAAGAGAAGATAAACTGAATCTGTTTAAACTTATCGTTAGACGAATTTAACAACAGCGTATCGAGATTTAACAACAACGACACAAAATCAACACTCTTTTTTCATCCCATTGAACTCACAGCAGTTTGTTCAGCGTTCAAGTGTCAAATTAGTCTTTGCATCTAGATCCTTGTGCTTTAAAAACACATTTAAAAGGATGGGTGAAAGTATTATGATTTTGCATTCACAGCTACTTTTCACTGCAGTACAGTGTCATTTAGGATTAACTGCATTAATCCTGGTGTCAATGCAAGGAACGAAATGAAAAAAATAACTTTCTCCTGTAGGAGGTGGACAACAGCATGAACGTTGGACGCACTCTTCAACAGGAAAGAAAGATGACTGGTGAAATAACCCTGCTTGAATAGTTATAGCTATGCTGCTATAGGCCTACGCTGCAGGGGGACACCAACATGATCTGCTGAGGGATGTCTCCACCACTCTTCTCCCTTTCCTTCCCTTTCCTCCTCCCCTCTTCATAGTTATTTAGGAGCACCTTGTTACTGTAACAGTGCTCTATTTCTTTCCTGAAGTTTGTTGTGCTGTTTTTCCCTCCTTTTTTCCTCTTTTCTTTCTGTATGTTTGCAGGCCAGAGTTTCCTGAGTTTCATGCTGACTTCCAGTTCCCTCCTCTGTCCATCCCAGCGTTTACCTCCACCTGTGTGTGTAGATGTGTTCAGGTGCCGGCTGGCATGGTGACCTTTGACCTAGTCCTCTGACCATCTCACCTCAGTGCTGCTACCTGCATCGGTTTATGTAGTCATTTAATTCAGTCATTTGTGTCTCTCCTCTCTCAGTCTGCCATCCTCTCTCTGTCCTGTCTCCCATCTTTTTTTTTTTTCTTTACCCAGCTGGTCTTCAGCAGGAAGGTCCCCCTATATGATCCAGTTCCTGATCAAGGTTTCTTCCTTTTAAAGTGTGTTTTTAGGAGTTTTTCCTTGCCACCGTTTGGCTTAAAGATTTTTTATTCTCCCTCTGTGGGAGTTTTTTACCTGCCATTATCCTTGTTTAGGATTTAATATTATAATTTTAGTTAATGATATTTGCTCGGGGTCATGTTCTTGGTCTCTGTAAAGCGCCTAGAGACAATTGACATAGTTGTAATAAAATTGAATTGAATAGTTGATTTAGTACATATCCAGCAGTTTTAGAAATTACTTGAATGATGACTTGGAGCTATCTCTGCCCAGCTGTAATGGAAGATCAGACGTAGTTTAGACCAACGTGGAAGCAGCGAATAAAGAGATGAAACGATGTTAGCAGGTGTTTTGAACGAGGCAGCTCCTTTGTACTAGTATTGGAGGGAGAATCCTTTACTGGTTTGACCTTGTTTGATCCAGGTGAGTGCCGTTAGCTCTGCAGGGTTAATCTACTCAACAGGTGTATTTGAGTCGGAACAGCATGTTTTACTGACCTGAACCACTGGTTTTAGGCTTAAATCTGTGGTTTAGTGTTTTTCATAGCTAAGCCTGCAGCTTTCTGCTGTGGCCCTTCCCTTTATGTCTTTACTCTAACCCCATTCACGCTGCCATTGTGTTCCACCTGTGTGGCGCCTTTATTCCACCCTGCTGTGTGAATTGACAGCGTGGAAAACCACAACTGGGGTGCGAGGATGGCTGAAAACTCAGGATCAAACCAGTGCTTCATGGGGAAGACCAGGGGGGCCCTACTGGGCCATCTGACAGTCACATTCAAGTCTGGAACAACTTCTTACTTTGTGAAAGCTACCTCCGTAGGATCACTGTGAATGCACAGCTGGAGAGTAGGGGTGAGTATTGGCAAGGACCTCGCAATACAATATGTATCATGATACTTGGGTCACAATACGATATTATTGTGATATCATGATATATTGCAATATTCTACCCAGTTAATATTAAAATTAAAAGTAGAGATGAAAAATCAAGTTGCTGTATATGTTCATCAGATGATATTGATCATTCAGAGGACAAATTGAGTCAAAACTATTTGCTTCAAAACAACCTATTTATTGTTTATTATTAGTGTTTTTGCACATTTAATAATAAAAAAAATAAAATAAATAGAATAAATTTTCCAAAAAAATCGATATTAGGAGCTGAAAAATCGATATTATATTAGGGGTGGCAGAAAATCGCCCTATATTGCCAAATCGATTTTTTTTTTTCACACTCTTACTGGAGAGTGGAGGCCAAATGCAGAAGGTCTTTACGACTGGGGTTGGGAATTGAGAACCAGTTCCTGTAGAGAACCGGTTCCGTGTGTTTCAATTCATGGAATTGTTTGGCAAGTTACGCACAGTCAATTCCAGAAAGCACTTACGTGATTAAGTTACGTCGGTTTAGCAAGCGCATTGCAGTTGTAAACAACAATGGCGCCCACCAGGTTCAAACGCTCCAAAGTTTGGCTTCACTTCACCAAAGAAAGATGGCAACAAGGCAACTAGCAGTCATTGTAAAGTGGAGATAACAGCGTCGGGAGGGAACACGACTAACATGCAGAAACATTTGTGCACACAACATGCGATAACGAATGTCGTGTTTTTGACGCTTCGGACTGATGGATCTCAACCCAGCAGCAGTAGCCAAGCTAAGATCACCTCTGGTAACTCTGGTTAGTAGCTATCCCACTGCCTATGTGCTTCTTTGTAAAACACGCTATAACATTAACGCTATGCTATTAAACGAATGCCTTCTGCATTACATTTAGAAGATGACCGTGACGAGAGAGAGAGTCTGGCTGGTTCAGAGGCTTATTTCTCTGCAAAAGAATTGTTAATTCTTCATAGTATTTGCAGATTTGTAATATGCACTGTTCCGTTGTATTTGATAGTATTTATCTTTCTTTATTACTATTTTTGAGTGCTTAGTGAGCTCATGTATCCTTTTAAAAGGGAGGTTTTTTCATTTCTATTCGGAAAAATCTGTTAGTAAAATGTTACACATTCTTGTGTATTTGCACAGTTACATATTACAACAGTTAACACGTTATCCAGGCTTTGGGCCTCTTTTGACCTCGCTGTTGAGTTTGTAAGGTCGTGACTTCTAAGTAAAAAAAATTGATGCTAATAAAACTGTTTGTTCTCCTTTTTGCCCAAATTTAGAATCGATAAAGAATCGAATCGTTAAACAGTATCGATAATGGAATCGGAATCGGAAAAATCTTATCAATTCCCATCCCTATTTACGACGTGACTGCAAAAGTGGCTTTTGTTTCTCTCTACGCTAAACCCTGTCGTTTCCTGAGCCCTTAGAATGAAAGGATGATGACAATAACATCAAACAATCAAAACGTATGCAGCGAAGGTAGTGGGAGCGCTGACCTGAGGAAGGTGTAGAGGTACGGCTGGCGGACGGCCTGCAGGGGAGCCCAGATGATGAAGCCCAGCAGGGCGAAGGGCAGCGAGGCGAGGAGGAGGAGCAGGTAAAGCGGCGCGGCAATCAGGACGCACAGGGTGAGGAAGGAGCAGGGGTCCTGGGAGCGCTGGCGCTTCTCCAGCGAGGTGGCCACGCAGGAGGCCAGGAGTCGGTCCAGGAGCCAGTAGCAGGGGAACACCAGGCTCCAGGATAAACCGTCCAGGAAGTGCAGACAGGCACTGGAGTAAGGGGTGACGTGGAGGACCATCTCTCTCTCTTTCTGTAACCTTCTCCTCAGCTCACTGTCTCTGCCCACATCCACGTGCACTCTTCAAACAAGTGAGGACGAATCAGTTTCACGGATTACATGAGCAGAAATCAGTAAAAAAACTAAAAAAAAAAACTAAATCAGCTTGTAGAACAGACCCTCCCCCCTCCTTGGAGAAAGGAGCCCTGTTACATGGTTCGGGTGATTTTTATCTGCAGCGGAAAGCTTATCTCAGTCCCGCTACCCCTCCCTCAACAATTACTCCTCCCGCGGGAGGGGTTGAGGGGAGCTCTCTGGAGGTGGGGAGCCGCCATGATCGGTGCTGGATCTATGAGGTGGAGGTGGCGTCCGTCAACCGGCAAACTGTCTGGACCTGCAGTGACAGAGGAGAGAAAAAAGAGGCGAAAAAACCCATCAGCCACGTGCACATGTGAACGCATCATGAATAGATGTATCTCCCAGATTTAATTATTATTTACTGATTAAAATCCTTTCAAACTGAAGGGAAGTTGAATATTTCACTTGATTTTTTTTTCAGCAAAAAGAGCAGCTAAATGACAAACAGGTGCCCAAACGTGCACGCTCACTCCTTCAAGACAGAGCGTTAATAAACGTGTGATGGCTGTTGAGAAGAAAACAGGAAACTGAAAAACGCGTGTTCAAATTCAAAATGAGACAGAAAAGTTTTAAAGCACATTTTAACGGATCGGCTCCGTTTCTTTTTGCGTGACGATGCAGGAGTTTGAGAAAACTCAAACATCAACGGTAGGGATGCACCATAACTGCACCAAGGTCCTCCTGGTCCTCCTGGTCCTTCTGGTTCTCCTGGTTCTCCTGGTTCTCCTGGTCCTCCTGGTCCTTCTGGTTCTCCTGGTTCTCCTGGTCCTCCTGGTCCTTCTGGTCCTTCTGCTCCTCCTGGTCCTTCTGGTCCTCCTGGTCCTTCTGGTCCTCCTGGTCCTTCTGGTCCTCCTGGTCCTTCTGCTCCTCCTGGTCCTTCTGGTTCTTCTGGTCTTTCTGGTCTTTCTGGTCCTTCTGGTCCTTCTGGTCTTTCTGGTCCTCCTGGTCCTCCTGGTTCTTCTGGTCCTTCTGCTCCTCCTGGTCCTTCTGCTCCTCCTGGTCCTTCTGGTCCTCCTGGTCCTTCTGCTCCTCCTGGTCCTTCTGGTCCTTCTGGTCTTTCTGGTCTTTCTGGTCCTTCTGGTCCTTCTGGTCTTTCTGGTCCTTCTGGTCCTCCTGGTCCTTCTGGTCCTCCTGGTCCCTCTGGTCCTTCTGGTCCTTCTGGTCCTTCTGGTCCTCCTGGTCCTCCTGGTCCACCTGGACCTTCATGTTACCCCGTCTCGTCTTTGAACATTTATCCCTCTTGTTCTTTTCAGTTGGTGTTTTGCTCGTTAGTTTAGTTCTGGTTTCCTTCTGGATTCTTCCCGCCCCGGCAGCGTTTCTGGTTTGGACTAAAGGTCTTGTGCTGGATTGTCCTTCCTCCTGAGCCGCCTGCATTTGGGTCCTCCATGTCCCTCAAAACACAACAGAACCACAAAAAACTGTTCTGTACACGTAACCTGATTACATGATTACAAGAAACTGGATCTGGACTCATCAGTGTGGCGACCAAAAGGACGGATCACCTTTTTTATTTCCATGTGTGGATGTCATCGTTTCTAGATCACAACACTTTGCAAAAAATGATTTTCCCAAACGATTGACAATGCTTGATCCAATCGGAGATCAATGAACGGGTGCTCTTTGTATCCTGAATCCCTGTTTTCTCACTTCACTAACTGTATCCCGGGAGATCTGGATTCATTTCATCAATCCGGATCTGTTTCCAAAATGCTCGTGGTTTGCTTCCAGAGCTGCTGGACGTGGAAACCATCATCTCCTCTTGAACGTGAACCAAAAAAAACAAAACAAAGAAGGAGAAATTTGTGGATTGTAGTCGGAACAGAAATAACCGGAACGCTGTTTCCCTCCTGGGGGAGGAGGTGGAGGTGGTGGGGGGGGGGGGGGGGGGGGGGGTGAAGGCTCGCTGTGTTTCCTGCAACAGGATGCTGCATCTATAGGTTTTTGGCTCAGAGTGGAGTTTTATCTGCAGTCCAGCATCAGAGCAGATGACTCAACTCAAAGAAACTGTACGGACAGATGAAGATTGTATATAGATAAGATATATATATATATATATATATATATATATATATATATATATATATATATATATGAGCACATTCATTATGGACTAAACGAGCCCACCCACACGTTGTTCCAAAGAGGAGAGAGAAGAAGAAAAAAATAAGACATTAAATGTCACATGGAGGCTTTTAATGCTTTTAAATAAGACGCAGTTTGTCATTTTGAGCCAAAATGAGGCTCCTTTTCTCCAGCTCTCTCCTCCTTTTAAAATAGCACATTTCTCTCAGCAATCATTTCATCATTTCATCATTTCATTCGTCCAAGTAATCTCTGTATGAACAATAACAACCTCCCGTGTTCAACAATGATTTCTCTTTATGACAAAAGAGCTGCCCGCTTTGCACAGTGACTGACTCGCTACCTGCCCCCCCCCCCCCCCCCCCCCCCCCCCCCCCCCCCGGTGGGCCGGGTGAGTTGACCTGCTGACTCATTAGCAGGCCCGACTGACGTCACTGCAGCTTCTCTTTTTTTTTTTTTTTTAGTGTCTGAGCTGATGTGTGATTGTCTAGCGGATTAACAGATCAGCAGAGTTCCTCTAGCCGGGTGAACGCAGCCTCCCGGCGGTCCCATATACCTGACTGACATCATGAGCGGCGGTCACTGTTATTTAAGGGTGATGGCGAGAGGCCGAAGCCTTGTTTAATTCACTTATTGGTGAAACTATGGTCTGTATGAAGAGTGAATTGGAGAAAGTTTGCAGTCTGACCCTCAGACCACCTCAGTGTTGCTGCCCACATCTGTTTTGTCATCTCTGTAGTTCATGTCCTAACAATGAACCAGTCAGAGTAGAACTGTGTGGAATTATTATATTATTCTATTCTATATATATTCTATATATAGTATTACCAGGATGTACAGTCATGTACAAATTATTAGATCACCCTTGTTTTCTTCAGTTTCTTGTTCATTTTAATGCCTGGTACAACTAAAGGTACATTTGTTTGGACAAACATAACGATAACCACAAAGATTGCTCATAAGAGTTTTATTTAAGAGCTGATATCTTACCATTTTCCATGGTTTTCTTGATTATAACCTAAATCACTTAAGTTTTTACATCAATAGCTATGGCGTTGTACTGCCAAAAACACTGCTTTTATGCATTCAGTGTTTTCTTTTCTGTCTGTTTTAGTCACATGATGACGTTTAGTGGTACCAGGTATTAAAATGAACAAGAAAGTGAAGAAAAAATGGTGGTCTAATAATTTTTCCATGACTGTATGTGCTCTCCTCTCTCTGTCCTGTCTCCCTCCTCTTTTCTTTCTTTACCCGGCTGGTCTTGGTCTCACTTATGATCCAGGTCCTGCTCGAGGTTTCTTCCTCTTCAAGTGGAGTTTTTCCTTGTCACTGTTTGCCTTAAAGATTTTTTTTCTCCCGCTGTGGGAGTTTTTTTGACATGCCATTCTTTTTTTATTAGGATTTAATAATAATTAGGGTTGGGCAAGTTAACACATTATTATCGCGTTAACTCATTAATTTATTAATTATTTTATCGCACATTAACGCATGTTGGTGACATGCTTTTGTTTTGAAAAGTCTGTTACTGGCTGCTGCAGAACCAGGAGAGAATTGGCAGGTAAACATGCGGAAAAGCTAAAACAGACATGGAAGAACGGTAAAAATCAGTGAACTTTACAGTTCAGGTAGCAACTCAGGTAGCAATATTAACAATTCTGTCTGGAAAATAAATTCTGGACTGCAACAAAACAAAAAATTTACACTAAACATGTGTTACTGACAAGTACTGATGTCCAGTGTTATATAATGGCACTTTAGTTCATATAGCAGCAGAACATTTTAATAAAAGTGCATTTTACACTTATTGCAATTAATCGTGATTAATCAGGGAAATAATGTGATTAATTGGGATAAAAAAATTGTATCGTTGCCCAGCCCTTATAATAATATAATTTTAGCTAATGATATTTGCTTGATCTGGGTCTCTGTGAAGCGCCTAGAAGACAACTTGCATTGTAATAGACGCAATACAAAAAAAACTGAATTGAACTGAACTAAAATTGATGTATATAAAAACAGTAAAATACAAGAAGCATGCGTTCCAGCGTGGAAAAGGTCTCCAGCTTGTTTGCTCGCCTCTCTGCGGTTCCACCTGGGATGTAACAGCCTTCACGCTCGCACGCTGACTTGTTTATGAGCTGAAACCGCCGGCCAGAATGCTCCACTGCCGGGCCAAAGCCATCAATAAGGCAGGCCCCGGGAGCTGCTGGATTAAGTGGTTGGTGCTAAATTCACCTCAGCAGACTAAGCACTTCACGATACTAACGATGCTAGCATAAACGGGCGACACATTAACCATATTCATTTTTCTGCCGTATTTCGTTCTCCCACTGCTGAAAGTACTGAGCGGCGCTCTCCAGTCATACAGCTCAGTATCGGGCTGAAGGAAACTGACTCTGACTGCTCAAATGTCTTTTTACAAACCACTTTTACATTTTTCTAGAGTTTCTGAAATAATGACAAGCTCTTCACCACGAGGAGGGTTTGGGTTCCTCTTTAAACTTTAATAGTGTCATGAAAATGGCACCGATTTCATCCAGGTTGGTATCATTTTGTAGATATAAGTATGCCAGACATTTCACAAGTGTCATCACCCCTCCAAGCTCAGTGGGTGTGGCTAAAACTCTCAGGAACAGCGCTGAATGTCCTTCTGAGTACCTACTGCTGCTGCTCTGGAGTTTAGGGACCGTCAGCAAATTACTGCAGTCAAGCAGCAGCCCCAACAAAATACACTAAGAAGCTGATGAATTAAACCCCCAAAAAGTATGGCAGCATTGGTGGACTTCTGGTTTTCAAACTAAAGGCTTAAAAAAAATAAAGCAGATCCCCGTGATCCTGTATAAGGACAAAATAGATATAAATGATGGATGGATAAACAGGACATTAAAAAAATGTGATTAATGTGCGATTAATCGCGAGTTAACTATGAAAATCTTTTGATTAATCGTGATTAAAAAATTTAATCGACTGACAGGCCTAATTAAAACCAAATATTGAGTCAGAGGCATTACAGGAGGAACATCTGTGACATCAGCTCCATTTCTGTTTTTAGGCTGTAGTTGTAACTCTAGTTTCCTCCGCCAAGGAGGTTATGTTTTTATCTGTCTGTTTGTCTGTGTACAAGATAACTCAACAAGTCATGGATAGATTTTGATGAAATTTTCAGGAGCTGTCAGAAATGTGAAAAGGAAGAACTGATTTAATTTTGGGTGTGATCCAGAAGAAATCCTGGATTCTAGATCACTTTAAAATTTTTGATAACATTGCAGTCAATGAGGCCGAAAATTTTGTTTCTCAATATCTCCGTTAATTATTGCCCAAAACTCATGAAATTTGACTCAGGGATTGACAATGAGAACCTCTATCAAATTTCAAAGGCTGATCCAGATCTGATCCAGAACGCGGATTTTATCGCAATCTGTAAATCGCTATATGGGAGGAAAGGTCTGGCTCTCCGAGTGCTTTTCTAGTTTCCTTTTGCTTCATTGATGAATTACCCAGATAGTCTGAACAGCCTGAGAACGAGATGATTTTCAGTCAGCTTCTTCATCAGAGGAGCATCAAGAGTTTCAGGGCGATGCTGGTCAGCTGTGAGGCTTCGCCTGCTGCTCGAGCCTTTGTCTCCCTGCAGCGTTGAATCCCATCGACTCACCGCCACTAAAAGCCTAAAAGTTTTTTTTCTCAGATCTCGTGGAAGGTTTTTTCTTTCTTTCTTTCTAATCAGGATGAGCAGAGAGCATCAGCAACAAACCCCAGAAAAAAAAAAAACAAAAAACACCCATCAGTCAGTGCAGATTTATCAGCGAGCTCAAACTGACACGCTTGGCTTTATCAGCGGGAACGATGTACGGGCTTCTCAAGACGTGCACTTGTAGGAAGAGATCCTAGAGAATGAGAAGGTCAGGCTAACTGAAGAACTGACGTGATAAATATTCAGAACAAATGTACGATTACTTCAGACAGAAATGATCAAATCCGTCCTTTACGTGACCAGGTGGGCCAACGTTTGATCTACATATCGTTCGTTGTGATCTGCGTTTTACAGGTGGAAATAACAATGATTAGTTATCAGGATGTGACGACTGCAGCTCCAGCGCCACTGTTGTGAAATATCTTCCTATCCATAATATTCTTCCTACCCGAGTTGACTGCGCATGCATATAGCAGCGACTTCAGAAGGCCATAATATTCTGCTGCCTGACCGTTATCATGGAAGAGAAAAGGTTAGTTTCTTGTATTTTTAATAGTTTGTATGGATAGTATTTAATGCATATACGTTTGAGGGACAAATCAAATGCTCCGAATGCCTAACATTTAATACTTTCTATACACAGTATTTATATTGCATAGGTTATTGGAGGACTTGGAGGACTTTTTTCTTCACCTTAAATTATATTAACTACTTCACAGCATGACAAAAGGAGATAAAATGATAAAATATCAACTTTTTTAACTCCAGTGTACATTTATCTAATCAATCCTCTTCTATCCACCCTTTATATCCTCATATTCATCTTCATAATACGGATTCATAAGCCGTCCGTCCGTCATCTTCCGCTTATCCGGATAAATATGGTTATTAAATGTGTATAATAATATGCTACCACCCAAAACACAGACGGAAGCAGATATATGTGCTGGTAGGATAATGTTACAATGTAGGAAAAAATTACAAATGAGGCTATAATTTTTCGCTACAGTAGAAAAATTTTTTAGGTATTTTTAGGTATATTTAGGAAGAAATTTCAGAACACCGGACGTGATCTCAGTTTTAACTCATTCGCCTGTAATCTGGCAGAAACAACTGACAAGTTGAACTCCCCGTTAAAAGTTTCTGCTGTTACCTCAGAAATTACCTGTTTTAATGTTCTGATTGTGGCTCAGGATTTTATTGGTAGACTTTTTTTATTTTTCATAAAAAAACAGGATGACATTAATGCCCCGGCAGTGGCAATAAGCTTTATTTTATTTGACAATTTTTAAGATGAGATTTACACTAAATATGTGTTACTGACAAGTGCTAATGTTAAAAGTGTTTGAACAACAAATGTTATGGCACTTTAGTTCATATGGCAGCAGAACATTTAAATAAAAGTGCATTTTACACTACTTTTGAATTCATTATTTGATTTTGCTTATACAATGCGATTAATCGTGATTAATCAGGGAAATTATGCGATTAATCGCGATTAAAAATCATTGCCCAGCCCTAAAAATGACCCAAAAAAGACATGGATTATCCCCAAAACTATAAATGGACGGATGCAAAAGCCAGAATTAAAAAGGAGATGATGAATAACAAATGATGAACAGGAAAAACAACTAGAGCAGTGAGTTCCCTCGGATGTTATTTCAGCTGTGTGGTGTTTTTTTTTTTCTGTGTTTCAGCGGGGGGGGGGGGGGCCTCCGGGGTCACTGTTGCGTAATCTGTTCATGAGTGCTGGACCTCACAGAGCAGAGCGGCGGCTCGTCGTAACAGGACGGGGATCAGCGGCCTTTTGTTGTTCTGGAGAAAAACAACAACAACACAAAGTGACAAGCAGCGGTTCAACCCACACAGACGACATCTCAGGTGCGTCACGCAGGCTTCGGTTTTTACCAGCTGGTACCAACTGAAATGTAAATCAGAGCTGCGGCCGCTCTGAAACCACTCGTCTCTTCATCTCCTCGTCTCATCTGTCTGCTTCATCCCTTCTTCCCTTCTTCCTCTCATCCTCTCTTCCTCCAGCAGCTTCTGCAGGACCAGCAGTGCCTCACACGCACACACACACGTGCACGGGCCTGCAAAGGCCAGCGACGTCACCGTGCACAGCATGCTCCGGGGGCTCCTGTTGTCATGGCGACCCAGTCGCATGCATGCACTCCTTGTACCAGTGTGGCTGCTCGTCGCTGCTCGGACACCGGACCAACTCGAGGTTTTAAACGGGCGTTTGCATGTGTTTGCAGCGTCTGCTGGTCCACCGGGAGCAGGTGATGGACAGATGGACATGTCTCCCCCTGGAGACTCACATGTCTCCCCCTGGATGGTTAGTTTTCTATCAACTAGGAATTATGGCGACAGCGCTGCAGTCTGGGCTGAAGCGGGTCTCGTGGGAGACTCCTGGACTTCTCCTCTCGACTGGATAAACTGTCAAATTATCGACCATCAACCGGAGGAGAGCTGACGGCTGATCACGCACAAGATTTCACAGCAGCGCCGCAGCTCGTCACAGGAGATTTAGCACAGAGGCCAAACCCATCTCACGTCATCTCTGAACCAAGCTATGATGGCTTAAAACTAGGGCTGGGCAATGATTAAAATTTTTAATCGTGATTAATCGCATAATTTCCCTGATTAATTCGCGATTAATCGCATTGTATACGCAAAATCAAATAATGAATTCAAAAGTAGTGTAAAATGCACTTTTATTTAAATGTTCTGCTGCCATATGAACTAAAGTGCCATAACATTTGTTGTTCAAACACTTTTAACATCAGCACTTGTCAGTAACACATATTTAGTGTTAATCTCATCTTAAAAAATGTAAAAAATAAATAAATAAATAAAGCTTATTGCCACTGCCAGGGCATTAATATCATCCTGTTTTTATTTAAAAAAAATTTTTTTTAAAGTCTACAAACAAAATCCAACAAAATGATTGTGGTTCAGCACAATCAGAACATTTTTCAGAAACATCACAGGATGTTGTGCGCGTTCTCTCACAGTGAAGAAATGTTGTGAGCCAGCCTGGCCCCTTTAAGAAGGTGGCCTTATGGGTAAGAATGTGGCCTTATGGGTAATGTAGTGTGTGTGTCGTGGGACGGCAGAATAAAAATGGGGTTAGATGAAAAGTGGAGTGAACATCAACAGCAGCTCAGCGTGTATAGATTTACATTCTGTTAACCGACAGGAGCCCAACAATACAACCTGTGTGATGTTACAAGTTCCTGCAGTGCCAGAATAAAGTTCCCGTTCCATGCAGAGAAAACTGGACTTTTTCTTTTGTTGTTGTTAGCGTGTTAGCCGCTAATTACAAGCCTAAAATAGCACAATAGCAGCGGTTTCTTTACTACGGTTCAGAGACCAGAGGCTGTGAAGGTAACAGAAAGACCACAGTTGAGCCTTTGTCTTGTTTCGCAGCAGTGTCTCGCTACTTTTTTACGGTTTTTAAACATATTTTAAACACATCATTTAGGCTCGGGGGGGCTCCGGCTCCAGTTCGCGGATTTTGATTTTCACTGGGGGGGTGCCCCATTAACCAGGAAAAATAAGGGATCACTGTAGATGCTAAACTGCTAACCCGTGGACAGACCTGACCGGTACACTTTTCCCCATTAAGGCCCATTTTGACTCTACATTTGAAACGGAGATGGGCGGAGCCTCCTGCGTCAATTTCATCCACGCTCAGTGAATCAATAAGAGAAACCTGAGTGCTGTAAAAATGGTCTCCACTGGATGGCAGCACTGGTTGAAGCCGGTCGTTATGCAGCTGCATTTGGGGCTTCTGCATGTCACGTTAACATCTGGTTTTGAAGCAATGATGCAAACGTCCCACTGACTCAGAAGACATAAAGGATGAGGACTAAACAGGGAGGAACTCCAGGCTACGTTCCCGTTAGTCCGGCAGGAAACAGATGAACGCTGACGAGAGGAGTTTCTGTTTCTACTGGAATGTCTGGAGGAAGCCGTAAAGCCCCGGGTGACTGTGGGTCTGCACACGCACATGTCACGTTGGGTTGGCGGCTATCGTTAACTAAATACAAGAAAAGGAAAATGAAGAAATTTTGATTAAAAAAAAATGGGAGAGAACTTTGAGTAGCACCTGTGCCAGCTTGTCCAAACTTATATGTTTAAATGATGTTACAACTCCGGGGCACCGTGACACGAAGGAGACGGTCAGATGTTCTCGTGGACATCTGACAATATCGGAAATGGTCGTAGAGAAAAGAACTTCCCGTTAACGCGCACACACCGCCGCTGTTTGCGCTTTCTTCGACTGTGTCGACGGCAGTGACTTGACTCGTCGTCGCCCCCCGGTGGACGTGTTGCTAAACAACCGTTAGAGCTCTGTGGGAGTCGTCCTGTCTGCTAGTTCACATCTTGTTCCTCTAACTGTCATTTTATGGATCTTTATGACCTCGGCTGCATATTTGGACGACCCCGCCCCTTCCTGATGGAGTGAATGAATGAACGAATATTTAAGAGATGTCTTCGAAGAATGCGGAAAAAGTCTGTGGTTTCTTCATATTTAGTACCTATAAATGATCTCATATTTCCTTTGTAAACTCTTTGCTGCAACTAGAAGACCGTTTAATGGTAACTCAGGTAATTGAGACGAGCTGCAAATCAGTAAAATGCCTTTTATGAAACGGTGCATTGGCATCACCAACCTAACGGCAACATATATCTGTCGCTGATGTGGGCGTCAGAGATTTAATATCTGCACTCTGCCGTCATCAAATTAGATGAAAGTTTCTTCTCTTTAAAAAATCATATTAGTATATTGAGCTGTAAAAAAAAAAGAAAAGAAATCCCAGCCTCCTCTGCCTCCTTCATCAGTGTAATTGTGGTTATGTAACGCGGTCAGTGGAGGCACATTACACCATCTCTATGAGGAACAGTGTAATCAGCTGATCCTGCAGGGTCCTGCTCCTCAGGAACGGCGCTGCCTCTAAAAAAAGGAAAAAATAAATAAAAAGTGCTGGACGAGACTGACTCTCTTCAGGACAGAGACATGGAGGATTTTACAAACAGGGACTGACAAGGAATTTAACTGCACTGATTCAGACAGACGACTATTAAAACGCTCCTGAGAATGATAGGATGATGAGGAGTGGTATGATGTATATATATATATATATATATATATATATATATATATATATATATATATATATATATATATATATATATATATATATTAGGGATGGACGATAGTTATCAACCCAGGAAATTATGATGTCATCTTGATAAGTCTGATATCATGACGAACAGCCCCATAACGTATATATATTTTTGTCAACACAGCAGTACCTCACTCCCTCTGAGCCTTGAATGACCAATAGTGAATGTTATGTTGAAGTGACGTCAGAATAACCAGAAAAACGATTTCTCAATCAGGAAAATCAAGAATACCCCCTCATGCCAGAAAACAACTCGTTAAGTCGGTCATAATTTTAGTAGTTGCTGACTTAAATTGATATTCTCAGTATTCTCCCACATGTTACACATAAAAAAAAAAAAAAAAAAAATAGAAAAGGCAGAAAAAACGACTAGCAAACGAGGGAACATGGGAATTTACGTTACACCATGAATGCAGCATTGATTAAAAAAAAAACAACAACATGGAAGCGACTGAATGGAACTTCGTTAAAGTTTCAGAAGAAGATAGTTCGATGGTTATTTGTGACAAATGCTCCAAGCGAAGGAGGAAAAAAAAATAGCACAAGCTTTGATACGTCAAACCCGATCAGTCATCTGAAACTTAACCATCGCTTCCATGGAGTTTTGAAATTGTGCTAACGTGAGCTAACGTAAGCTAACATGAGCTAACGTGAGCTAACCAGCAGCAAGTCTCTCCTCTCAATCTTCTCTCTCATTTAAAGCTTTCATGAGATTAAAAATAAACCCAAAACTACTAAACCTCATTAACTTTAATAAAAGCCATTCATTTGAATGGAACCACAAACCAAAATCATTTAAACATAATTTTTTGTTACTATGGAGTGCACTTTTCAGTTTATTTACACAGACAAGTCTAACATTATGACCTGTGCATTATTTTTTATTGTCATTTGAGGAATGCATTTTTTCAGTTAGTAATTCTGATGCATGTTTTTCTATCAGTTCAAGAAGCCTTTATTTTTTTTATATCAGTCAGTAATAAACCTTATTTAAGTTAATGTGAGATATCAAATAGGTTTGTTTGATAGCTTTACGGAAATTTGTGAGAGGCTTGACAAGTAGTTTTTCATTGGGAAAAAAAAAAAAATGTTAATTTAAAGAGTCAAAACTGCTTTTGGTTTTGTTCATAGTATTGATGTAATGATCTTAGGTATATGTGTGTGTTATCGGTATCGGCCTTAAGGAGCTGAAAGTTTTCTGTTATTGGTATCGGTTTTAAAAAACAGTTATCGTGCATCCCTAATATATATGGAATATAAGTATAAAATTAGAAGTAAAGGGACAGAGCATCACCACGACGCTCCTCTAGCCGACTGACATTATTCTGACCCGCAACCTTTTGTTTCATTTCCCGGAGGACGCCATCTAATAAATCCCTCTGCAGGCCAACACCTCACCTCTGGCCTCTTATAAAACACGGAGGCTGCTGTTAGGGCCATTAACCCGCTTTTGATTTCGGGCCCTCATCAGCTGCACCTGACAGCCGCGAGGACCCGTCAGGACAACGGAGCACTTTCAGCTCATCCAGCGGTGTTTTCACTCAGCCGACACATTAGATGAGTCAGATTCAGACGCCCAGGTGAAGCTGAACAGGTGGTGCAAGAAGTTTCTTACAGCACATGCACGTAAGCCGCCTGTCCAACCTCTGAACTTTAGCCTGTAAATAATTCCAACTTGGACAGTGACGTCCAAAAAAAGAGGAGAAATTCAAAAAGTTTCAGGTCTGGTTGTGCTGCACGGCTCCACTGAGCAGCAACACGTTGGTTTGATTCTTCTGACGTTGCGTTAATGGAAAACGTCCAGAGCACAGTGAGACTCGCAGCCAAGAAGAAAAAGAAAAAGAAAAACCAGCCAACCCACGCAAGCGAACCCGGCCCACTTAGACCAGGACAGCTGAGGCTGCTCCTGGAGCTGCTTTCATCGGTTTCATAGATGCTGAGGAGCGTCCAGGTGATCTAACAGAGATTTTCAAATGTGCTCGTCTTTACAGGAGCGTCTCAACCACAGCGTTCAAACTCACTCGTCATTTCCAGGTCAGAGTTACTGCAGCTCTGCTCATCTCTGGTTGTACTTGCCTAATTATAAAACCTGTGTTAAAAAAATGTCTTAATACATAAAACCAAAGAAATGGAAGAGGGCTTTTCTTTTTTCTGTCACTGTAATGTGGATTAGAGAATATTAAAACGTTTTAACTAGGGCTGTCAAAGTTATGCGTTAATAATGCGTTATTAACACACTAATAATGCGTTATTAACGGTTATTAACACGTGTTATTAACATGTTATTAACGCATTATTAACACAATAATAGAGCTTTTCTGTAAATATGACCCTCGGCCAATAAGTGTATTTCCAGTCAACGTGTGGGACAGACATGGAGACAGAAAAGGGTCTTATGAACGTTAGTTTAACTTTAAGGTGCTGCTAGATGGGTCTGTTGACAAGAAAAAGGTTATTTGTATTTATTGTCGCTGTGAATTGAGTTACCGCCACAGGATGCGTTAAAGTTAGTTTCACATCCGACCTTCGCTTGTTTTTTTTTCTCTTTAAACTTTAATAGCGTCATGAAAACAGCACCAGTTTCATCCAGGTTGGTATCATTTTGTAGATATAAATATGCCAGACATTTCCCCAGTGTCATCAACCCTCCAAGCTCAGTGGGCGTGGCTAAAACTCTAAGGAACAGCGCTAAATGTCCTTCTGAGTACCTGCTGCTGCCGTGGAGTTTAGGGACCGTCAGCAAATTACTGCAGTCAAGCAGCAGCCTGACAAAATACACTAAGAAGCTGATGAATTAAACCCCCAAAAAGTACGGTAGCATTGGTGGACTTCCGGTTTTCAAAATAAAGGCTTAAAAAAAAATAAAGCAGATCAGCGTGATCCTGTATGGGACAAAATGGGAATAAATGATGGATGGATACACAGAACATAGAAAAAATTATTTGTGCGATTAATCGCGATTTATCGCAAGTTAACTATGAAAATCTTTCGATTAATTGCGATTAAAAATTTGAATCGACTGACAGCCCCAGTTTTAACGGATGCTGTTATCACTGAGTGAGGGAGGGTCTGTTTTTTTAAACTGCTGCTTGTTAAGGAACAGCGCTCGCTTTTTATTTGCATGGGAGGGAAACAGATCTAATGATCAGGATTTTGATGAATTATGTGAACATGAACGTGCAGCAGTGTGAGCATGAGGCGACTGCGCCCGTTAATGAGGCTCTCGCAGAGGCGCCGTCCCGCCTCGCTGCCGCCCGGTTGCCACGGCTGCCACGGCCGTCTCAGGTCCTGCTCCTTCCCTGCTCATAGTGGTTAATTTTCTGACATGAGAGGCATTTTTTTCCTGACTTTAATGAGTTTACGGTCATGTTCGCAGAGCTCCAGGACCAGTTCAGGCTGCAGCGTCATTAAATTAGCTTTTCTGAGACCACGCGCGTGCACGCATCGCATGTTTAATCTCATACTTGCTGTATCTGGCCTTTGTGGTGCGGATCACTGCCAGGTTGTCTGTTTTTATTTTTTTTTAAAAAATGGACACACCTGAGAGAAGGTACCGGCTGGCCTGAGGACGCCTCGGTATGCTGCCATTTACTGAGTCTGATTGACAGCCGCTAACTGGCATCAAAGTCAAGTGGGAGATTTAAGACGTAGTTTTAAAGTCTAGTAAGGAACAGAATCAGGTGTTTTAATCAGATTTGCTTTTTGAGAGTTGTCTCATACCCACATAAGAACCATTACAGGACCACACAGCCCATTCACATCCCAGCTAAAGCACTGTGCTCTCTGCAAGGCTTACACTTAGAAGATTAAAACTGCGGCTCACAATCACCTAGAGTCATTTATGCAGCCATCCATACGGGATCGGAGCAGGCGGCGCCGGGGCTCAGAGCAACACTGTGGATGTTTTTGTGCTCATGTCCTCTGTCTATGCATGTATTTGCATGAATGTACAGAGCTGCTGTGTTTGTTCGGTCCAGTCCAGGTCAGCAGGTTTGTAGTGGATCGATACTGCAGGCTGATGGATGCTGGGAGCACCAGTCTGAATGAAACACAGCGGGACAGGAAGCCCAGACGGAACAGAAATGGGTCCTGAAATGGTTTCTTCTGGATTACTGAGAGGCCTGAAAACCTTTAAATGCAAAATGAATTCATAGAAGACATAGTTGTTAGAGTATCTTTGACTAAAGGGAATGACGGCCAGTCGGGTCATTTCCTGAACTCTGAAACGCTTCTAAAGGAGACGGGCTTTTATTGTCTCTGATGAGAAAAATGAGGAGAAAAAAGGGTTTATTGTTTCACATAAAGGCTCTGTGACTGTTAAGTTCCAGGTTTTACAGGTGATGACTGTGAAAGCCAAACCAAAACAGAAATATAATCAGTACGTGAAAGTACGCTGTTCACCTGTCACGTTTCCAGAAATAAGAGTTTCTCTGAGCAGTCGTTTTAACAATCCATCCATCCATCCATCCATCCATCCATCCACCAATCCATCCATCCATCCATCCATCCATCCATCCATCCATCCATCCATCCATCCATCCATCCATCCATCCATCCATCCATCCATCCATCCATCCATCCATCCATCCATCCATCCATCCATCCATCCATCCATCCATCCATCCATCCATCCATCCATCCATCCATCCATCCATCCATCCATCCATCCATCCATCCATCCATCCATCCATCCATCCATCCATCCATCGATCCATCGATCCATCCATCCATCCATCCATCCATCCATCCATCCATCCATCCATCCATCCATCCATCCATCCATCCATCCATCCATCCATCTATCCATCCATCTACCCATCAATCCATCCATATATCCATCATCCATCCAACCATCCATCCAACCATCCATCTATCCATGCATCTACCCATCCATCCATCCATCCATCCATCCACCCATCAATCCATCCATATATCCATCATCCATCCAACCATCCATCCAACCATCCATCTATCCATGCATCTACCCATCCATCCATCCATCCATGCATCCATCCATCCATCCATCCATCCATCCATCCATCCATCCATCCATCCATGCATCTACCCATCCATCCATCCATCCATCCATCCATATATCCATCATCCATCCAACCATCCATCCAACCATCCATCCATCCATCCATCCATCCATCCATCCATCCATCCATCTATCCATCCATCCACGCATCCATCAATCTATCCTTGCATCCATCTATCCATCCATGCATCCATGCATTCATCCATCCACCCATCAATCAATCCATCCATCCATCCATCCATCCATGCATCCATCCATCCATCAATCCGTCCTTGCATCCATCCATCCATCCATCCATCCATGCATCCATTCAGACGTTCTCAGGCCAGCCAAGAGATGATCTCCTGGTTCTGCCTCCTGGTTTTCTCCCGCTTGGACGCCTCCTGAAACACATCCAGGAGGCGTCCAGGAAGCTCCCTGACCAGATGCCTGAACTTCTTTACTGAGTCTCTCCTGGATGACTGAACATCTCGCCCTCTAAAGGAGAGTCCAGTCAAGCTGAGGAGGAAACTCATTTCAGCAGCGTGACTCCACGTTTCTGTCCTTCTTTTGGTCAGAGAGATTTGATACAGACTAACTCCTTAAATTAAGTCTAGCGAACCGAATGACTGTAGAAACATCTCAAAGATATGAAAAAGAGCAAAGGATCTGATAATGGATCCATTTATGCTTATCAGGGCAAAAAATGTATGTCAGTAGGTGATTGACTGTCACGTATCAACTGTCCTTCATCAGTCGCTGACGTTAGCATGTCAACAGTGGATCACGCTGGGAAATGTTTGCCAACAACTGCAGTGTTGAGCTTCGTTCACAAATGCCACTTAAAACGTTTCTGCGCAGAAACCAATCCTTCTACTGGCCTTGTCCATCCTGGACATCTGGATGGAGCGTCACACAGCAGAAACGTCGTGGTCCGACAGGTCAGTGAGCAGTAAGACGATGCTAAAGCCCATCCTGCATTAATGAGCGGCCTGCCTGCGGTCCTGACCCGTCCCCGGTGAAAGACACGTGGAGAACTTTGAAGCGAGAGCAGCAACAATAACAGCTCTGTAATGTGACACGACGTCTGATCAACGGTCGAGTGTAGCGAGAAAGAAAGGATTTAACATGCAAACCTTCTTCTTATCCTCCTCATTTTACTTTCTTACCTGTTTTAACCTCTGACAGCCCCTGTGCATGCATGCAAAAGGCCATGCACACTGTGCAGATGTGCAGGCATGAAGCACGCAGAAGAAGAGCACCGTGCAGGACTGTTTATTATCATTATTATTAAAAAAAAAGAAGTCCCTGCTCGTATACATTAGTCACGAACACGCGCCCACGCTGTATCTGCTGGTTGACCTTGCTGCAGACGAAGCTCTGTAGACTGTTGAGCGCTGAATTGTTATAAGTTTGAAAACAGCTGAATGCTCATCCGCTGTCCAAACACAGTCTCACAAAATCAATTTTCATTTCATCCAGACGTGGGGGAGCGTATTTTAAAGCCACGTCTGCTCCTCAGACGTCCACATGTCACTTTGGTTCCTGACCTCAGTCTGGGAGTTTGTTTGGGCTCCGGCCGACACAGACAGGAGGCAGAGAAACCTCCCATCTCGTGGCCTAATTTAGGAAACGTACAGCCTGTGGGCCGTTTCCCGGACTCGCTCCCAGCAACAGGGTCATGATCTGATGTGTCAGTGAAACCCAGAACATCAACCTCAGCACGAGTAAAACAGACAGAAACGCTGGTTTTTCATTTTAGACTCCACAACAGTTGTAAATGCAGAACTGTTGAGGGAAAACGTCGTATGATCTCTAAGCTTTGAATAATGATGAAAATGGTAATATTGGTCATTATATACGTAATATTGATTATGATGTCATTCCGATAAGTCGGATATCATGACGAATAGCCCCGATAACATGTATATATTTGTCAACACAGCAGTGCCTCGCTCCCTCTGAGCCTTAAATGACCGGCAGTGAATGTTATGTTCAAGTAACGTCGGCATAATCAGAAAAATGATTTCTCAATCAAGAAAATCAAGAATACCTCCTCATGCCAGAAAACAACTTGTTAACTTGGTCATAATTTTGGTAGTTGCTAACTTGAATCAATATTCGCAGTATTCTCCAACATGTTACACATAAAAAAGAAAAAAATAGAAAAGGCTGAAAGAACGACTAGCAAACGAGGGAACGTAAGAATTTACGTTACACATTGAATGCAGCCTGCAGCACAGCGTACTGATCACAACAAACATGGCGGCGTGGAACTTCGTTAAAGTTTCAGAAGAAGATAGTTTGGTGGTTATTTGTGACGAATCCTCCGAGCGAATTTTACGAGGAGGGAAGCACAAGCTTTAATACGTAAAACCTGATCAGCCACCTACAACATAACAATCACTGCCATGGAGTTTTGAAATCATGCTAACGCGAGCTCATGCTAACACGAGCTAATGCTAACGTGAACAAGCCAGCAGCAGTCTCCCCTCATCTCTCTCATCTAAAGCTTCCATGAGATTAAAAAAAAAATCACTGAACCTCATTTACTTTAATTAAAAGTATTAATTTAAATGAAACCACAAGCCAAAAACCTTTAAATGTTCATCTTTTTCATTTGGTAATTCAGATGCATGTATTTCCATCAGTTCAAGGAGCCTTTATTTTTTTATATCAGTCAGTAATGAACCTTATTTAAGTTGATGTGAGATATCAAATAGGTTTGTTTGATAGCTTTATGAAAATGTTTGAGAGGCTTGACAATAGTTTTTCATTGGAAAAAATAAATATATGTTCATTTAAAGAGTCAAAACTATTTTTGATTTTGTTCAAAGTATTGATGTAATGATCTTAGGTATGTGTGTGTTATTGGTTATCAATATTGACTTTAGGAGCTGAAAGTTATCGGTTATCGGTATCGGTTTTTAAAAACAGTTATGGTAATAATAATAATAATAATAATAATAATACATTTTATTTAAAGGCGCCTTTCAAGACCCTCAAGGTCACCGTACAAACATTAAAAAAAAAAAAAAAAAAAAAAAAAAAACAGGGTGCATCCCTGTGCGTTATAAATGTCAGGTACATCCCAGGCCTTGGTTTCAGCTTTGGTCCACTTGTTCTCTTTTATGGGCCCCTGCGTAGCGTTCAGCCTTTTTCCTGTTTTATTTTGAAAGGACTTCCTCCAGTCAGTGACTTCCTCTGCTGTAATTGTCTGCACCTGTTTCTCATCATCCCTCGAGTCTTTAATCGGTGTCTACACATCGTCGGCGTCTCTCTGCCTCGCTCTCTGTCGGTTTCTACCCATGATGCAGCTGGCTCGTCTGTCCTTAATTCAGTTAGTTGGCTTTAGGTTTGCAGCCTCTGGATTTCCTGTCTTCGTGTTTGGTTACCGTTAAAGGACTTTGACTGAGGACCCCTGCCTCTGGATCTGCACCGTCTGGGTCCTCCTCACCCCCCCTTTCTGACACAAATGGGATAATGACAGGAATAGGCTGCCTACGTCGTCGTCTCCGACTGAGCGCATCATCATTTAGTCTGTTTCCATAGCTGCATATGGATTTCATCAACGCAGCAGTTTCTGTGAACACCATCCTGCAACATTCACAAGCCTTAAATATTCAGTGTTTCCAGTCAAGCATGAAGTGACAATATTTATACACAGAAACGGCTAATAAATCAGCAGATTGGAGTTGGAGGCCGTCGCTCAGTCGATACCCTGGTTTTAGTTTTTTTTTTTTTAAGTAAAGGAAGAAAAGGCTCAAATAAAAAAGTGTCGGATGGTTCGCAAGAATTGTTTTTTTGCGGGGGGGGGGGAATTTTCTTTCAGTTAGGACCTTGAGCGTTGCAGCTTTGCAGACCTTTTGCATGCAAAAAGAAAATAAAAAAAGTTCAGTAACTTTTATCCCTACCAGTTAGGGCTGTAGCGATACACTAATCTCACGATACGATGCACGATATATGGCTCATGATACGATATATATCGATATTCATCTTACAATACATTTACATCATTTGTCAAATTATTTTAAAGGGACAAAGTGATTTTGGGGACATCTTGTGAGTGTTCCAATGACTTTGAATTAATTGAACTGAAAGCATCAATTACACATTACAGTGATCCCTTATTTTTCGCAGTTCATGGGGACCCCCCCCGGAAAAATCAAAATCCACGAACTGGAGCTGGAGCCCCCCCGAGCCTAAATAATGTGTTTAGAATATGTTTAAAAACCACAAAAAAGTAGCGAGGTACTGCAGTGAAACAAGACAAAGGCTCAACTGTGGTCTTTCTGTTACCTTCACAGCCTCTGGTCTCTGAACCGTAGTAAAGAAACCGCTGGTATTGTGCTATTTTTGGCTCGTAATTAGCAGCTAACACGCTAACAACAACAAAAGAAAAAGTCTGGTTTTCTCTGCATGGAACGAGCACTTTATTCTGGTACTGCAGGAACTTGTAACATCACACAGGTTGTATTGTTGGGCTCCTGTTGGTTAACAGAGAATGTAAATCTATACACGCTGGGCTGCTGTTTATGCTCACTACACTTTTCATCTAACCCTGTTTTCTTCTGCCGTCCCACGACACACACACTACATTACCCATAAGGCCACCTTCTTAAAGGGGCCAGGCTGGCTCACAACATTACTTCACTGTGAGAGAACGCGCACAACATCCTGTGATGTTTCCCCTATTTTTTCTTGATTATTTTTAATATTATATATTTCTGAAGAATCCGCGAATAACTAAAACCGTGGAACTTAAAGTGCAAATTGGCGAGAGATCACTGTTTATGACTGACAGGCAGCTTACGAATGCTGGACAAAATGAATAAAAGATTTGTGTTTAGAAAAATAGTCCATTTATTTAAACAGTGCAAATTGTTGCTTGCAAGCTTTTAAAGGTGGGACACAGGGGTTTTGAAATATCAATACCTGCGGCTAAAAAATCGATACTTTCTCGGGAAATAAAATATCGATATATATCGCAGAATCAATAAAATCGCGCACCCCACCACTGCCTCCCTTGACCCCCCTGAGTCCTGAGTCCTGTCTGGCTCATCGTTCATCAGACTTGCAGCAGCAGTTCCTGCATCGTGATTATTCAGTATCGGTCTGTTTTGAGCTCCAGTCCAGCGTGCAGCCGTCCTGTTCACGGTCACGAAAACGAAAAGAAAACAGAGATGAGCTGTTTGCGTTTTCTCCACGAGTCCTCAGAACCGCTGAGGAGCATCAGGTACAAATGAAAAAGAAAGGGAGAGAGAGAGAGAGAGAGAGAGAGAGGAGGACAGTCGGTGAATTAAGAGAGGAGACAGGAGCAAAACGTCCGCTCACTGTTGCCGTCACCGAGTGTGATGAATGTTGCTATGGAAACAGCCCAAAGTTCAGGCTACAGCAAACACAGGTAAGTGAGTCGGGTGAGAGAGGCAGAGAGAGAGAGAGGCAGAGAGAGAGAGAGAGGGAGAGAGAGCAATCATGCTGAAGTCATTGATTTTAATGTCAGGCTGAATCCAGATGCATTCATAAACGCTGCAGCCTGGACCGTCGGTCCCACGGCGCCCTGATTTCATCTTTACTCCTCAACATGCAAAGGATTTCTGGACAGTTTAATCTCAGGAAAGACGAAGACAAAATCAACTTCCCGCTCCTTTCATGAAGAGAGAGAGGTGTGTATTTGCTTTGTTCCCGCCCTTTGGCTCCGTACTCTGGTGCACAGAAATCAGTACAAAGCTGAACCCACCACTAGATTTCTCCACGTACGACGTGCATTCGCTCAAGCCACGGTGCGACGTGAAGAGCAGCGACGATGAGCCGTCTCGAATGGTGGACCAGGACCCTAACCCTAACCCTAACCCTAACCCTAACCCTAACCCTAACCCTAACCCGTGTGCACGGATGGTAAACGTGCACCGCGCTGTTGCAGCAGCTGCAGTGTCAAAGACGCTTCAAAAAGGTCGGGGGGGAAGGAGGAACACGATCCGGGTCATAGTCGGGGAGACGAGGCCAACTTTGGATTCTTGTTCTTCTCTGGAAGGTTGCAGTAATCAATGCGTAATCTTCGTTCTGCGTGTCGGAGTCCTCATCTTCACCCCGTATTTAACCGTGTACTTCTGGAGAGATCAAGGCTTCCTTCCACTCTCAGGGTTCACGAGAAGCGAAGCTGGCGGCTCCTCGATGCAAAGACTTACTCATAACTTTGCATCTGCGTCTGAGCGAGGAAGTTAAAACACGTTTTCTGGGCTTTTCCAGTAAAACCAAAAACATAAAAAAGCTCTAATAATCAACAGTCCTGCCACAGGGACGTCAATAAAACGCGTCAGACTTGAAGAATGGAATGCTTTTGTTTTGAAAAGTCTGTCACTGGCTGTTGCGGAACCGGAAAACATTCGGAAAAGTTAAAACAGACATGGAGAACGGTAAAAATCTGTGAACTTTACAGTTCAGGTAGCAACTCAGGTAGCAATATTAACAATTCTGTCTGAAGATAAAAAAAATTCTGCAACAAAACTTTGTCGTCATTCCTCCATGTTACATCAGATCTGCTCCATGTGTTCACTGTCCTGCTGTTCTCTAGCTGGTTACTGCAGTGCGGCTCCATCTAGTGGCACAGATGTGTAATGACAACAGAAAGTCCAGTCCTCCATTATAAAACAAATTCAGTCCTGTGGCCCGTTTTTTCATTTCGTATTTTTGATCCAAGTCTAAAATTGAAATGTTAAAAAAAAACAGGTATTTTTTTTTGTGTGTTAGATTAAACACGAAAAACGTAATAAAATGTCACTTTTTATTTTTATTCTTTTTTGATTGACAATTGAAAATGGAGGAGAGAATGATACACGGATTGGTAAAGTTACTGAACTTTAACATGGACATTTTTATTTTAAAGTTCTCCCAGACGGAGGATTCAACAGAAACAAGGTTATTTGTAACAACTGACAAGTTGAACTCCCCATTAAAAGTGTCTGCTGTTACCTCAGAAATTATCTGTTTTAATGTTCTAATTGTGGCTCAGGATTTTGTTGGTAGACTTTTTTCATTTTTCATTAAAAAAAAAAAAAAACAGGATGACATTAATGCCCTGGCAGTGGCAATAAGCTTTATTTTATTTGACATTTTTTAAAATGAGATTTACACTAAATATGTGTTACTGATTTTGCGTATACAATGCGATTAATCGTGATTAATCAGGGAAATCATGCGATTAATCACGATTAAAAATTTTAATCGTTGCCCAGGCCGTAATATAAATATATACACGAGGCTGAACTGCAGATTAACGGTTTAGATTATGTCACACTCAGCTTCATCTAACCACAGAGATGAAAAGCCTGAGCAGTTTTATTCCGACTGTAGTTTTTATCAACATGATGTATCACATGGAAGACAGACCTTCTTCTCTTTCCGCTGGATGCAGAAAGCTCATTTTTAGAAATGTTAAATATTCCAGCGCGTGCTGCTCAGGGATGGCCGGATCACTTAAGCTGTTTAATTTTCATGCGCTTGCTTTATTTCCAACACAAAATTTCCACGCGGGACCCATGAAGTCGAGTTGAATTATCAATCACCCGCCGCTCTGGAGCCCTCACAGGAAATTAGAGATGTTAACAGAAGAAGGAAAATCTTTAAATCACCCACAGATTGATGGACTCGTGTGCTGATGAGAAACAAATGTATTTATGACTCTAAATCTTTTTTTTTTTTTCATTTCTCTCCGATCCATATTTTAGGAAATTAAGCGGAAATTGTCGGTGTGATGGATCTGCTTTTACGGGCTGTTTAATATTTTTTTTGTTGGGAACACCTGATAACCATTATAACCACTATAACTATTATAACCATTATTGAATTTCCCTTTATGGGATAAATAAAGTATTTTTCATTTTTTCATTTCATTTAACCAGAAATGGCTTTTTCCATCCCTGTCCAGGATCCTGATGGCTGGTCCGTCCCGGTCTCAGGGTCTGGACGGGTCCACATCAACAGACATAACTGCAGCTGAGAATCCTTAAGGTTCATTTTAGGAGGTGGGGGGGGGGTTGAGGGGACTGGGCCGGCGGACTGCTGCTGCTGACGTCGTCCCGTATTGAGTCTGTGCAGGTTCTGCATCCAGACCTGTTCATCTGGCTCTTGAATGTGAATGTGAATTTGACTTCTACTGATCCATATCCGTCGACCTTATCACCCGGATCAATCCAAGACCACATAGAGTTTAAGGGTTGGAAAAGGAGCCGAACACGACAGAAGTCATTTAACAGAAATGAGGAAATTAGCCAGTCGTTTATTAGACAAACTTAAATGAGTGATAGTCAGAGTCGGCACTGTTGGTCTTCGATGATGTCAGAGACTTCGCAGTTAATCAGTCCAGTTAACTGAACAGCTGTTTCATCATTTATCACTGATCTCAGGCAGCAGGGGGGATGTTTAGACGTTATCCATCATTGTCTCTGGTTTAAAACCACTTCGGTCCACATCATTCTCATGAACTCGGTGTGAAAATCACATTAATCTTTCTGCCGGACTGATGGAATCATTAGCACCAAAGGAAAAGAAAAGGGGGGAGGGGGTTTATTTAGGGAACAAGTAGGCTGATGGACAGAAATTAAAGCCTTCATTTTTTAGATTAGATTAGATTAGACTAGACTAGATTAGATGTACTCTATTCTTCCCTTAAGGGGGAATTTCAAAAATCCTCATCAGCTCATCAATAACACAAATATATTTACAGTGATCCCTCGTCAATTCGCGGTTTAAGGTCCGCGGTTTTAGTTATTCACGGATTTTTTTCAGAAATATATAAAAATTGTGGAAACATCACAGGATGTTGTGCACGTTCTCTCGCAGCAAAGAGATGTTGTAAGCCAGCCTGGCCCCTTTAAGAAGGTGGCCTTATGGGTAATGATGTGGCCTTATGGGTAATGTAGTGTGTGTGTGTCGTGGGATGGCAGAATGAAAACAGGGTTAGATGAAAAAGTAATTTCTTTACTACGGTTCAGAGACCAGAGGCTGTGAAGGTAACAGAAAGACCACAGTTTAACCTTTGTCTTGTTTCGCTGCAGTGTCTCGCTACTTTTTTGTGATTTTTAAACATATTTTAAACACATTATTGAGGCTTGGGGGGCTCCGGCTCCAGTTCACGGATTTTAATTGTCGCGGGAGGGGGGCCGATCCCCATTAACCACGAAAAATAAGGGATCATGTATACATATATATATATATATATAATTAATATATATAGCTATATATATAGATATATATATACATATAGATATATCTATATATATATACAGATATATAAGTTTTAGGTGTATAATATATATATATAGCATTATATATCTATATATATCTATATATATATATATATATATATATATATATATATATATATATAGATCAAGGGTTTTATTTTCTCTGGTAGCACAATTAATAACTCCATCTGGTTGTTTGGTCTGTATCCTAGCAACACATCCATGTAGTCTGTCACATGGACCTTCATCTGTGTCACTGGGTGGATGTAAACAAGTATTGTTATTAAATGACTGAATTCTCCTGATAGATGGTTTGGTCTTAATTCAACATCTGGATAACACATCTGCTCCTGGACAGGTCCATGTGCAGGATTCCTCCATGTCTGGTTCTCTAATGAAGCCAGTCCTCCTCCTTTCTTCTAGACACCAGCTTCATCATCTCTGTCTGAGCGTCTGAGGGTGAATCCAGGTGGATCCCTGATGGAGTCTGAGATGTTTGATTCACCCAGGTTTAAGTAAAACGGTCCACTTCCTGACTCTTCACCAGTATCTCCAGTTCATCAGTCTTCTTGGCCAGGGAGTTGACATTTCCCATGATGACTGACACCAGAAAGGGCTTGTATCCTACATTTCCGGACCTTCACCTTTGCACCAGGACGACAACCATGAAAACTCCTCTTAATCTCAGCAGGAACAGGATGATATTTCAGTGAAAGAAGCTCTTCTCTTGAATAAACTCTTCTCTCCACAGTAATATCCAACAGTAGTTGATAAAAACTGACAAAAACAACAAAAATAATGCAAAAAAAAAAAATGGTTGAGCTGCAGAGACGAGCTGCCAGCTTCAGCCAGAACATTCACGCCTTCATAAATGTTCATTTCTTTCACAGGTTTGATCCTATAACGTCACCTGGAGACAACGGAAGTTTCAAATTCAGTCCAACCGGTTTATTTCTGGAAACAGCTGCAATGATTTGGTAAAAGGTGAAGGTCCAGACTGAATATCTGTCGAGTCCTTCCGTGCTCTCTGCTGCTGAGCTCTGCTCCTGATGACGTATTTACAATATAACTAACAAACCTTGGATCATTTCGTTTCATTCAAAACCGACCACAGAAACCCAACGGCAACATATTAATCAGCACATCAGCTACAGCAACGTTAATAATCTCCCCCGACTGCGTTGCCAATCACCACAACAGAAAACAGTCATTAACTGGTAGGATTAATGGACGTATGATGGGACTGGTGGTTTCTGCCTCAGAGGAGAAGCACAAACACCAACAGGCCTTTTAACCCACACATTTTGGGTTTTTGGGGGGTTTTTTTGCACCTTCTCGAGCGCTGCGTCGCGGCTGGTTTCCCCTGGTGGTCGTGTGGGACACGTCGGCGTCCTCAGCGAAACCCTGGCAGCTGTGATTTATTAAACCCGTGCAGCTGCTTTATCACTGATGGAGGGAGCACATTCAGGACGACAGCGGACCCCGAGGCCTCAGCTCAGTGGCGTTTCCCTCCGACACACAAGACTTGGTCTTCAGTCGAGAGGCAGGCCTTATTTTTTCCTTTTTTAATGTCTATAAATGACTGGAGGCCTTCTTAAAGTCACGGTAGATTTATGATACCAAACACTGAGAGGAAAGTCAATCCAGTGTGTTATTGGTCATTTCTGTGACTGTAAGAAACAGCCTGTTCTGAATTCATGGTTTTTAATAAAATGGCATGTTTGAGCTGCTGCACGGTAATTTCTTTTTTTTTTTTTTTTTTTTACCTTAAAGGGAGGATGGGCGCGTCAACGTGTTTTGGTTTCGATGGTTTGGATAAAAGGCTGGAGTTTATGTAACATATAATCCTGTTGGTCGTGCCTGTGATCTGCCGCTTGGTTCTCTGTATTTATCTCAGTCCCACATGATTGTTTGCATATGTGCGATATTAGAGGCTGCAGCTCACATCTGAGATCATCCGCCACCATAGAGGTTTAGCTTTGTAGCTCCTCTGGTCTTAAGTTGTTCTCAGCTGTTCTTGCAAAGCCACCAACTCAGCAGCTTCGTGTGCGGTTCGGTGGTCAACGCTCTGCAGAGATACAACGTTTCCTTTGTGAACATTTGGAGCTTAAGGGATAAAAACTCAAACTTAATTTACTAATGTACTTGTTGAAGCAACACCATCAACATGAGTTGGACCAACCCAAGTACATTAAGTTTTATTGACTGTATTAAATAAGGTTGGAAGGACACAATTTATTCACGTGGAAATTGTTTCCATGATTTTTTTAAGTTCGTCCAAAGACTCATTTTTTTTTAATGCAGTCCATTAGCACGTCAGAGTTTTTTAACGACGCCATTCACTCTGTTAAAGTGAGAGACGGTCCTTCGTCCGTCGTCTTTTATCGCAAACAAAAGGCATCGTGAGTCAAACATAATAGCAGAAAGGACCTTGCAAATACAGTCATGGAAAAAATTATTAGACCACCCTTGTTTTCTTCAGTTTCTTGTTCATTTTAATGCCTGGTACAACTAAAGGTACATTTGTTTGGACAAACATAACGATAACCACAAAGATTGCTCATAAGAGTTTTATTTAAGAGCTGATATTTTACCATTTTCCATGGTTTTCTTGATTATAACCTAAATCACTTAAGTTTTTACATCAATAGCTATGGTGTTGTACTGCCAAAAACACTGCTTTTATGCATTCAGTGTTTTCTTTTCTGTCTGTTTTAGTCACATGATGACGTTTAGTGGTACCAGGTATTAAAATGAACAAGAAAGTGAAGAAAAAATGGTGGTCTAATAATTTTTTCCATGACTGTATTAACATTACCATCCATCTGGAGTCATGTTTCTGTCTGAATGAATGAAAGGGGGGGTATATAAAGGAAATAATAAATTCTATTAACGCCCCAGAACAGAATATCCAGGACTGCTGTCTCCAACAAGCTGGTGAGTTGACTGATTGAAGAAAAGGCGATGATGAGGAATGAGCACACAGGTTTAATTTAGACATTTTAGTTGTTAAACTTAGATTTTATCGGTAGCCCCCTTTAGTGTATTTATGCCGCATAACGATTAGGGGTGAGTATTGGCAAGGACCTCGCAATACGATATGTATCGTGATACTTGGGTCACCATACGATATTATCACGATATTGCGATATCACGATATATTGCGATATTCTACCCAGTTAATATCAAAATTAAAAGTAGAGATGAAAACCTGCAGCACAGAGCCGCTGCTCGTCAAACTCACTAATTAGCAAACGGGGCTCGCTCTCGTTTGGACCCCACCCCTCCCGTCCCGACCTCCCTCAGAAGCGCACACTCATTCATGGAGGTCAGAACATGGCCTGTAGTCTCGGCAGGTAATGAAAGGCTGCGCCACAGATGCACTTCGTTTGGGTTCGCTCCCCCGGTTATAAATGTGCTGTCACTTCTCGATGCATTTATGAAACATGTGATTACGCTCGACCGCATCTGGACTTGTGGGCGATGCCCGACTCCACCCGGAGCACCTCTTTCTGACCTCACACGGGAACGAGAGGGCCTTCAAGCAGAGGAAGGCTCTTCTGGGGCAGACTGAGTGGCATCGCAACTGCAGCTGCAGCCGGTTATCTCCCGTCGCCGTTGACCGTCAGTCGACACGGCCAAAATACCGTGAATGGCGTGGGAGTGTGTGGTCGGCGTCCACGCACTTGCAAAGTTTCCAAACATACACCTCGGATGAAGAGATTAGCGGGACCGAGCCCCAATCCCGCTCTGTGCAGCGTCTCAGCAGAGGTGGCCGGCGGTGGAAACATAATCTCCCCGTGTTCACGGTCTCTTTCACGCTGACCTGCCAACAGGAAACCAACCCCCTCTGCAGCCGCTGGCGTGCACCGACCGTCCGCCGCACAGCTGTCCGCTCTAAATGGAGCTTCAGCGAGACGCACGTATTTCAAGCAAGCATATAATCCAGAGCAAACATCGGCCATCCTCATTCAGATGGATTACAAAGAGGAACTGCTCCAGTTTCTAAATCCCGCTTCTAAAAGACCCAATTTGAGCATGTTGATGGATTCTGTACGACCTCTGAACCGTCCGGTTTGCAGTGGGGAATGTGAAGCCACCTGGTGCCTGTGGTTGAAGATCCTCAGAAGATGGTCCGTCATCCTAACTGAAGCTGCACTGGACGGTGCTCAGATAATCCTGAAGGGAAATTAAACTGTTGCGAAACAAACAGAGAGGCAGGTTGAGTCTGGAAATGTCCTCGCTGTGGGACAGAGAAGATCTTCTTATACTGAAGAAACCTCCAGCTGTATAGCATCACTATTTTATTTGTATAGCATCTGTTAGAATGTCAGTTGTCTCTAGGCGCTTTACAGAGACCCAGATCATGACCCCCGACCAAATATCATTTACTAAAGATATAATATTAAATCCATAATCAAGGATAATGGCAGGTAAAAAAAACTCCCACAGCGGGAGAAAAAAAACCCTTTAAGGCCAAACAGTGGCAAAAAAAAACTCCACTTTAAGAGGAAGAAACCTTGAGCAGGACCTGGATCATATGGGGGGACCTTCCTGATGAAGACCAGCCGGGTGGATAAAGAAAGAAAAAAAACAGCTTGATACGTGAAGCGAGTGATGGTGATCCACGTGCCTTTGTTTTGGGCTACACTTCCTTCGAACCGTCACCCAGCCGCCCTGACTGGCCGGCTGCTCGGGTGCTGCAGGGGTAACTGCTAACTGCAGCTACGCTAGGCTGCTCCTGATGCTGCGTTAGCCTGGCTACCTGTTGCATCTGATGGACTATGGTGTAGTCGGCGGCAGGGTTATAATAGTTTTGGATTTTCCATTAGTTTTAGTTTTTATTTAGTTTTTAGTTTAGTTTTTTTTCAAATTCAGTTAGTTTTAATTCATTTTAAGAGCAGTTTTGCTAGTTTTTATTCATTTTTGTTTTGAAATACTTAGTTTTCGTTTAGTTTTTATTAGTTTCAGTGTTAATTTTAGTTTTATTTTGTAAATTAGGGTTGTAATTTTGGTTCGAGTAAACCACTGAACTTTTTGAAGGCTATCGAAGTCACATAGTCCATGTTTACATTTGGTCTTCAATAAACATATTTATCAATGCATCTTCCCGCTTGTGGTGTTCCTGCGTATTTACTGACCAGCAGCTATCTGGTCTCCCATGGAAACAGTCCATTATATTTTGCTGTTTTTTCTCCCGTTCCTTCCCAACGCTGACTGGCCTGCAGCTGTAGCTTCTTTCCAGGGGGCTAGCTTAGGCTAGCTTATCCAGGTAGTCTTGGTTAGCCTTCTTTCCAGGGGGCTAGCTTAGGCTAGCTTATCCAGCTAGTCTTGGTTAGCCTTCTTTCCAGGGGGCTAGCTTAGGCTAGCTTATCCAGGTAGTCTTGGTTAGCCTTCTTGTGTGAGCTTTTCAAATGGATTTTCAGATTCGTGGGTTTTTTTTCCTCCTTGATAAGTATTCCACACATTGTATCACCTGCTTCTACGACAAGGAACTTACTTTTATCGTTAACACAGTCATGATCAAAGAAATCCCAAACAGGACTGTGCCGCTTTCTCCCAACTTTTGTCGCAGCCATCACTGCTGATCACTTCGTTCGTTCATTTTCGTTAACAGTAATGATATCGGTCGGCAGAACCGAGCCTCTAGCTCACTGAGCCTTCGCCTCCAAAGCTATGAATAAACTACACTTTATGCCTTTATCATTCTCGCTAAAGGAGGCAGAGGAATAACACTGAGCAGTGGGAGGGGAAACAGGGGGAGAGGAGGAAGCCATGCTAAGACGCTAGCAGGCTAATAAGCAAAAGAACCGGCGATAAACGGCAGTGAGAATTCCAGGGAAAATGTGCGAAGCGGAAACTACGTGCGACTGCTCAGATTACAATTAACAACAACAGTGTTGAGTTATCACCAAATCGAGTTTAATTTTAAGTTATGAAAAGGTTGAAAGAATCAGAGAGCGTTCACCGTTCAAACCACTGACAGGAAGTGACGCAAGTTTCAGAAGTTTCCAGCACACCGTCAGCTCATCTTATTAGTTTCTGACGGCTCTGCTGCACCAACAGATGCCTGCAGATGAAACTGCTCTCAGCCACAAACTTCCAGAAGATGTGCAACACCTTTCTGGAACCATCGCTAAGTGACCCGAAGCATCCTCAAGAAGCACAATCTGCTCCGCTCAGCCTCGGTGTCGCAGCTCCTCCTCTCCTACCAGGACGGAGACAGTTAATCTCATTCCTTGTCCTCCTAAAATCACATCCACGGTCATCTCCAGTAGCAGAGCCGTCTCAGTATTTCTGGAGATGATGAAGTCTCATCATCATCATCATCATCACACTGCCACCTGCTTGGTCCAGATAAACATCTCTCCTGGCTCCGTACCCAGGAAATCATATGTCTAATTCACAGTCTGGTCTCACAAGCATGTGTTTGGTCGTGTCTGGGTCTCAAACTTGCATTTTTGTGACCAAAACGTAAAGAACCTTTGTGACCTTATGCTGTCAGGTCTGTGCTGCTGACTGCTTCAGCCTGGTGTGATTCATTGATCTAACTGGTTTGAATGTGCCTGTTCAGGTGAGAAAACTGATTGGAAATCTCAGGTGAGATATAACATAAAAGAGTATATTTCATCGTGTCCTTCAGGGTTCAGGGCGCCGTCGTACCCTCGCTGTATGTCTTCCTCCTTTTGTTTCTGGCCCCATTTCACATTCAGCTACTGTCAATAAAGGGCACGACAGTCATAAAATCAGTTTTCCTTTTTTTTTTTTAAAGAGTGACAAAGCTCTTCCAAATAGAGCGCTTTACTGGAGTAGGTCTTATCACGAATCAATCAATCAATCAAAAAGTTGAGTTTAATATTGTAAAGGTAATAGCTACTTTTAGGGATGCACGATAACTATCGGGCCGATAACAGGAAATTATGACATCATTCCGATAAGTTCGATATCATGACGAATAGCCCCAATAACATAACAATAACATATATATTTGTCAACACGGCAGTTCCTCGCTCCCTCTGAGTCTTGAATGACCGGCAGTGAATGTTATGTTCATGTAACGTCGGCATAATCAGAAAAACGATTACTTAATAAAGAAAATCAAGAATACCCCCTCATGAAACAACTCGTTAACTCGGTCATAATTTTGGTAGTTGCTGACTTGAATTGATATTCGCAGTATTTTCCCACATGTTACACATAAAAAAAGAAAAAATAGAAAAGGCTGAAAGAACGACTAGCAAACAAGGGAACGTGGGAATTTACGTTACACCTTGAATGCAGCCTGCAGCACAGCATACTGATCACAACAAACATGGCGGCGTGGAACTTCGTTAAAGTTTCAGAAGAAGATAGTTTGGTGGTTATTTGTGACGAATCCTCCGAGTAAATTCTACGAGGATGGAAGCACAAGCTTTAATACGTAAAACCTGATTAGCCACCTACAACATAACAAATCACTTCCTATGGAGTTTTGAAATCGCGCTAACGTGAGCTAACGAGCTAATGCTAACGTGCGCAAGCCAGCAGCAGTCTCCCCTCTCCCTCATTCCTCTCATCTAAAGCTTTCATGAGATTAAAAAATAAAAAATAAAATCTACTGAACTTCATTTACTTTAATTAAAGGAATTAATAATTAATTTAAATGGAACCACAAGCCAAAATCCTTTAAATGTTAATCTTTTTCAGTTTTTTTTTTCAGTAATTTTGATTCATGTATTTCTATCAGTTCAAGGAGCCTTTATTTTTTTTATATCAGTAAGTGATGCACCTTATTTAAGTTAATGTGAGATATCAAACATGATAGCTTTACGAAAATGTTTGAGAGGCTTGCCAATAGTTTTTCTTTGGAAAAAATAAATATCTGTTCATTTAAAAAGTCAAAACTATTTTTGGTTTTGTTCATAGTACTGATGTAATGATCTTAGGTATATGTGTGTGTTATCGGTTATCGGCCTTTAGGAGCTGAAAGTTATCGGTATCGGTTTTAAAAAACAGTTATCGTGCATCCCTAAAAAATACCTTTTATTGGGTTGATGAACTCCACCATAACTGTCATAAAACTGAGCCTTTGCAGTTCAACCACATTCAGCTTTTTCCTCTTCTTCTTATTGTATATTGTTGAAAATAAACCTGCTGGTGAATCACTGGCAGCTTGTGCCATTTAGTAACATCAAATACAGGATTGAGAGACGCTGAATGACGTCCCAGCTGAAGAAGTTATGGTGCACCGACGGAAACGGCACAAGTACAGGCAAAACGTGGAGTCTTTCCTCTAAAACATTAAACCAGCATCCTCCACGTTTGATCATGTCACTCAGACATAAAGTTATCTAACGTGACATTCGTATAGTTGACGCCGCTTCATAATTTACAGTCAATTTCCTTTGAAATGAGATAAATGGGTGTCACCCGGCAGAATTAATTTTCCTTCCTCAACGGCACTAACCTCCAAATCCAGTGAGCGTGACATTTTAATTTATTAACCACCCACTACACAGATGGAAGCCATATATTATCATTACGTAAACAAGTCGGCTCGAGGAGTGGAAGTCTCTTACTTCAGGGCGTTCGGCGTTTGCCCCGATGAACGGACAGGCTGCATCTGTGTCTCTGCAGCGCGTACGACGTCTCACCCATGATGCCATGCTGGCAAACTCACCTGCCAGCATGGATGCAGGGAACAGACAGATGGAGGAGGGTGGATGGAAGATGGGGGGATGGCAGAGACGCCAGGGCGATGCCGGGCGGAGAGACGGAGATGCAAAGGAGAGGAGAGAGTGAAAAAAAATGAAGCCCATTTAGTCTCAGAAGTGATTGTGGAGGAGGAGGAGGAGGAGGAGGAGGAGGAGGAGGGAAGACTGGTCTCTAATCAGCTTTACAGGCTGTAACAAGGCCTGCAATCATACAGTTCCATCCTCATGAGTACACCGATGTGCTGCCCGTTAAACAGTCTACGTGCCGTTTCACTCTCCGACCTTGAGGTCCGTCTTCAACCCCCTAAAGCCTGAAGCTATTTTTAAGATTTCTGCCTGAGAAAACAAATTTGGTCAATATCAGCTCTGCAGCAGTGAGGGTCAACGCTGAGCAGCCGTAAGCTCCGTGAAAATTAAAAAAAAAATTCAGTACAGAACAGTTGAGAGTGACGTGAGAGATCATCCAGCTGGAGCTACGTTTTCAAATCAGAACGTGAACGATTGCGACAATTATGTGATTGAAAGTTGTCAAATCAAACGAATTTGACGCAGCAGAGCGAAGCGGGTCGCAGCTGAACGCGTTTCAGTCGTGGCGGTAACGAGCAGCATCTTTAAACAAATTTAAAAGCAGGAAGTTATAAACTGAAGGGACCTCTGGTGTGGAAGGTATTTGCTTTAACTTGCTTCTTTATTTGGTTTAACTTTTTCAAGTTCATTGGAACTTCAGTCTGACGGGAAACAGGGAAACACGGTTGCGTCGTCTGGGGATTCAAACACATTCTTCATGATTTAGAGACACAGTCGACGACGTACTGATGTGCATGATCTTTCGCTTGTTTTCCAGTTACTGCTCTTTGGCAGACTGGTTGCGTCTGCCTCAGAGCTTCCCAGCCTTTCCCACCACTGCGCTCTTCTGTCTAACCCTAACCCTAACCCCCTTACCCTAACCCCTAACCCCTAATCCCCTAACCTTAACCCCTAACCCCTAACCCTAACACTAACCCCTAACCCCCTAACCTTAACCCTAACACCTAACCCCTAACCGTAACCCTAACCCCTAACCCTAACCCCTAACCGTAACCCTAACCCCTAACCGTAACCCCTAACCGTAACCCTAACCCCTAACCCCTAACCCTAACCCTAACCCCTAACCATAACCCCTAACCCTAACCCTAACCCTAACCCCTAACCCAGGGGTCGGCAACCCAAAATGTTGAAAGAGCCATATTGGACCAAAAAAACAAGAAACAAATATGTCTGGAGCCGCAAAAAAATTAAAAGCCTTATAATGAAGGCAACACATGCTGTATGTATCTATATTAGCTATATTAGTCTACTATCAAATTGACTAAGTTGGCTACAAATACATAATGAGCCTTCATGATAAAATGTTTATTTTCCCTGCAGTGGATAGAGAATAACGCACCACGTGACTACTCTGTTGTACGATGCAGCCTCAAGTTTAACTTCATTACAATATTAATGAATTATGTTTCAATGCTTTGATGAAATTAAAGAAATACAATAAAGAAATCAGATTGTTGATGTCATTTTTATTTTGAGGATTCGAAAAAACATCAAAATGGAACGTGCATAACGTGCCTCTTATCTGCCCCTAACAGAGTGTAATAAAACGCAGCCTGCATTTATAAAAAAAATAAAACAGCAGCCTTTTGAAAAGATAAAGTATATAAAATCAAATTAATACAGTTTAAGTTTGATTTCTGTGCAAATGCCAAGTAAGTCAGTGCAAGGGTGAAACGCAGCAGTGAAACGGGATTTTATAATCTCTCCGGTCAAAATGTCCGGGAAAATACTCCTCCCAAGCACAATTTCAGTTGCTGAAATAGCCATCCAAACCATCACTGATCGCTTTGGAAAAGGACTGACCAGTGAGGACGAGTCGGCTCCAGCCACAGCCCCATTGATGCCACAGGTGCGCGCAGAGATGCCATCTCCATAATGACAGCGCTTCGCGGTTATGGAGGCTTGAACTTCTCAACGGCCTGTGAAGTTCTCATCGGGGATTTTAGTGAAATCTACCCCGAGTGGCTCAACTGGCCCAGATAGCCTGCTGATCCCTGTCTCCAGTGTACCAGCAGAGAGAGGTTTCTCTCTGCAGAACCGAATCACACAGCCGCCGGTTTGTTAACAACAGCCACCTGCCCGGCATCCCGCCCTGCTGATAGAAACGTGTGTCGCAGGCTATGACGCAAATCTTCGTTGGCAGAAATGTTGAAATTTAATATTTATTATACACATATTTACAGCATTGGAAAACATTAAGAATGTTTGTGTCATGTTTGTCCTCCTACAGAAACCATATTAAAACAAAAAATATATTTTTCTCCCCATTCTTTTTCCATTTTCAAACATTTTTGAAAAAGCTCCAGGGAGCCACTAGGGCAGCGCTAAAGAGCCGCATGCGGCTCCAGAGCCACGGGTTGCCGACCCCCGCCCTAACCCTAACCCCTAACCCTAACCCTAACCCGTTCCTCTGCTTCATAGAAGCAGTCAACCCTTTAGCCTTCCCCTGTGGTCCGTGTTCTGCACCTTGGGCCCAAAGAGAGAAGAAATGCTTTTGAAACGGGTCAAACTCGTGAAGTGTTTTTTTTCAACAGTTGCGCTGTCACGAACTTCGACATTTAACACATGAACTCGGGCTGGAGGGGACCGAGCAGCAGCTTGTGAACGTTGCTCGGCCGGAGCTCGGGGTGAACTCGCTGTGATGTTACGACACCGGGACTGACGGAAAGCTCGTGGCTGAAAGACGTTTCTGAAAGACAGAAGTGAAAAGATTCATGTTGGCCTACGAAGCTGCTGAAGCGACATTGTGATGCCAGGTCGCCTGAACGTTAGTGTCGCCGCAGTTACGCCGCTGTAGATTCCTCGACTCCTCGTCAAACCATTTCTGCTTTGAAGAGGAACATCCTCCATCCTTCATTCTTCTCCACCGTCCATCCAGCTTTCCTCGACCTACGACCTACGATAATCTACAGTGATCCCTCGCCAATTCTTAAAGGGGCCAGCAAGGTGGCCTTATGGGTAATGATGTGGCCTTATGGGTAATGTAGTGTGTTTGTCGTGGGACGGCAGAAGAAAACGGGGTTAGATGAAAAGTGGAGTGAGCATAAACAGCAGCCCAGCGTGTATAGATTTATATTCTGATGTTACAAGTTCCTGCAGTGCCAGAATAAAGTTCCCATTACATGCAGAGAAAACCAGACTTTTTCTTTTGTTGTTGTTAGCGCGTTAGCCGCTAATTACGAGCCAAAAATAGCAGAATACCAGCAGTTTCTTTACTACGGTTCAGAGACCAGAGGCTGTGAAGATAACAGAAAGACCACAGTTGAGCCTTTGTCTTGTTTCGCTGCAGTGCCTCGCTAGTTTTTTGCGGTTTTTAAACATATTTTAAACACATTATTTAGGCTCGGGGGTCTCCGGCTCCAGTTCACAGACTTTGATTTTCACGGGGGGGCGCTGGTCCCCATTTACCGTAAAAAATAAGGGATCACTGGATAGAGCTGAGCGATTTTATCAATTCTGCGATATATATCAATATTTTATTTCCCCAGAAAGTATCGATTTTTCAGCTGCGGGTATCGATATTCTAAGCTTCTTCCAAAACCCCCGTGTCCCACCTTTAAAAGCTTGCAAGCAACAATTTGCACTGTTGAAATAAATAAAACTATTTTTCTTAACAAATCTTTTATTCATTTTGTCCAGCATTTGCAAGCTGCCTGTCAGCCATATAATGTGTAATTGATGCTTTCAGTTCAATTAATTCAAACAAAGTCATTGGAACACTCACAAGATGTCACCAAAATCACTTTGTCCCTTTAAAATCTTTCGGAAAATGATGTAAATGTATTGTAAGACGAATATCGATATATATCATATCGTGAACCGAATACCGTGTATCATATCGCGAGATTAGTGTATCGCTACAGCCCTGATAATCTAAAAATAAAACCATGGACTCCGAACTGTTGGACTCTCTGACACTTCCTGGATCGATGCGCAGCAACAGTTGCTCTTCTGGGATGATATTGTTCCTCTTTGGCGTTGTGTTACCACACGCCTCAGTGTTGCCAGACCAACAAACCGCTAAACCGTCTCCTTCCTCATAAATAAATCAAGTGCATTTGATTGGCTGCACCTGTCTACAGCTGCAGAAGCAGCAGAGGTGCTTTTCCCAGCCTCCTCTGCAGTTTATCTTAATTTTGTTCAATAAATAATGACACGTTGTAATATGTGGTTTGCTATCCGCCATTATATTTTAACTAAACAGATTCTGATACATAAAAGCTTCGTGTTTAAAAATGTATTACTTTTTTATCTCTCTGCCAGATGTTACAGCTGCCGTGACGGCTCACAAACACATCACATCTTCTTTTCTACCACCGGAAAAGAAGACGTGTGTGAGGTGGAAAGGAGAAGAAAGTAAATCAAGAGGTGCTGTTTATTTGAGAAGTGAATGTTCAGTGGCGTCGAGCTGGAAGTCGGTACCTGCTGGAGACACGTCACATGTCTCTAACTTCACTTCCTTCTCAGCTGCTCAGGGTGGCCGTGGCGGGATATTGATTTGGCACAGGTTTTACTCCAGATGCCCTTCCTGACGCAACCGGGATTCAAACGCGGACCTCCTGCCTGGTAGGGCTGAGTATTGGCAAGGACCTTGCAATAGTATCATGATATGTATCATGATACTTGGATCACGATACGATATTATCACGATATTGATCATTCAGGACAAATTGAGTCAAAACTATTTGCTTCAAAACAACTTAATTATTGTTTATTATTAGTGTTTTTGCACATTTAAATTTTAAAAACAATTTAAATGTGAAAATTAAACAATTTTCCTAAAAAATTTATATTAGGAGCTGAAAAATTGATATTATATTGGGTGGCCAAAAATCGCGTTATATTGCCAAATTGATTTTTTTTTCACATCCCTACTGCCTGGTAGGGGTGAGTATTGGCAAGGACCTCGCAATACGATATGTATCATGATACTGGGGTCGCAAACGGTATTACCACAATATCGCAATATCACGATATATTGCGATATTCTACCCAGTTAATATCAAAATTAAAAGTAGAGATGAAAAATCAAGTTAATGTATATGTTCATTAGATTATGTTGATCATTCAGAAGACAAATTGAGTCAAAACTATTTGCTTCAAAACAACCTAATTATTGTTTATTATAAGTGTTTTTGCACATTTAAATTTTAAAAACAATTTAAATGTGAAAATTAAACAATTTTTCTAAAAAATCGATACTAGGAGCTGAAAAATCGATATTATATTGGGTGGCCGAAAATCGCGATAAATTGCCAAATTGATTTTTTTTCACACCCCTACTGCCTAGTAGGGGTGAGTATTGGCAAGGACCTCACAATACGATATGTATCATGATACTTGGGTCACGATACAATATTATCACGATATTGTGATATCACAATGTATTGCGATATACTACCCAGTTAATATCAAAATTAAAAGTAGAGATTATATTGGGCGGCCGAAAATCACGATATATTGCCAAATTGATTTTTTTTGCACTCCCCTACTGCCTGGTAGCCACCAGGGAGGCCTGAGGCCTGTTGGTCCAGCAGGGGGTCTTTTCTGGGCCTCATCGCTAAAAATGTCCCGTTCACTGAAGAACATCGCAGACGCTCGTTATGTCACAGACATCAGTAGTGTCGTTTTCTAACAAGCTCCTGTTGAAGCTTTTCAGAGCAGAGACCAAACAAAAGGGTTCAACTTTTAAAAAAAACAGCTATTTTAGTGTGAGAGAAGAAAACTGAGATGAATCCGTCATTCAGACCCTCGTCTTCTCTCCCTGTAAAGCATGGAGCCAGGCGGATGTAGGCCATCCTGACCCAACGTACAGGATCAGGGTGAAACAGCTAATCCTGCAGGCTCTCACTGACTGTCTGTCTGATCTGCTCCACGCTGCCGCAGACAGACGCCACATCGCCGGCTCGTGCCGCCGCGCACAGATTTAAAGGCGCTGAATAGCTGCGACTTGAAGAGCTGGAAGATTTTGTTCTTTTCTTGTTTTTTTCAACTCATCTTGAGCAGCGAACGCACTGCTAATCACACGTGAAGCATAAAAACCCGTGTCGCTGCAGAACACGAGTCCACCTGGACAATAGATGTTAAACGTGGCATCAGATTAGTCCTGATGGCGGCCGAGCACGCGGCCTGTTTAACTTTTCATCACCAGTGACGGTCAAATTATCATTAAGAGAGAATAATTGGAGGGTACAATCTGCTCTCCTATTAAACAATTATCCTCAGCATCTTTGTACAGCAGCGCTCAGACGTCCACAGCCGGACGGGAAAGGGTGCACGCCGGGTTTCAGCTTCGACAGAAGCTCAGAGAGAGAAGAGGGAAGAGCTGGGCACAGCTACGGTCAATTGTTTAACTCGTGGGTTTCTGTTGGAAAATGTTGGAAAATTGCCTTCGTACCAGCAGCCAGAGGAGGTAGATGTCTGCCTGCCTTCAGTCTGGTTCTGCTGGAGGTCACTTCTCCCTGGTAATTAGTTTTTTTTTCCCTCTCTACTGTCACCTGATTACACCGAAGTGAGGATATAAAGCGCCGTTGCTTAGTTAGGCTTCTTTTATGAACTGGTGGGAGACGGATGCTGGATGTGGACCAGTGAAGTGGACTGAACTGGAATAAAATGTGACTGCGTTCACTTTGTTTTCTGTGTAAAGGGCCTTGAGGTGACGTTTCTTGTGAACTGGTGCTGTGCAAATAAGGTGAGCTGAGTTGATAAGTAGGGCTGGGCAACGATTAAAATTTTAAATCGCGATTAATCGCATGATTTCCCTGACTAATCACGATTAATCGCATTGTATACGAAAAATCAAATAATGAATTCAAAAGTAGTGTAAAGGTCACTTTTATTTAAATGTTCTGCTGCCATATAAACTAAAGTGTCATAACATTTGTTGTTCAAACACTTTTAACATATTTAACACATATTTAGAGGAAACAATTAGGAAAAATTTTCAGAAAATGATGTAAATGTATTGTAATATGTATATCGATATATATCGTATCGTGACCCAAATATCGTGTATCGCATCATATCGTGAGATTAGTGTATCGCTACAGCCCTAGATGAGACCAATGCAAGAGAAAAAAACAAAACAACGTAGGGGTGAATATTGGCAAAGGACTTCTCAATACGATATGTATCGTGATACTTGGGTCACGATGCGATATTATCCGATATCGCGATATCACAATATATTGCGATATTCTACCCAGTTAATATCAAATTTAAAGGTAGAGATGAAAAATCAGGTTGCTGTATATGTATAAAGGGTGATATTGATCATTCAGAGGACAAATTGAGTCAAAACTATTTGCTTCAAAACAACCAATTTATTGTTTATTATTACTGTTTTTGCCTATTTAAGTATTCACAATGCGTCTAATACAAGAATACATGAATTTTCCTAAAAAAATCGATATTAGGAGCTGAAAAATCGATATTATATTGGGTGGCCGAAAATCGCAATATACTGCCAAATCAATTTTTTTTCACACCCCTAAAGCAACGTCCAGAATGCACTGCAGCATGATGGCGGAAACCAAACGCAGCAGCTCAGCAGAAACGCCTCTAATGCTAGCTGTGAAGCACGGTGGTGGAGGGGTCATGATCTGCGCTTGTTTGGCAGTCGCAGGGCCGGTGAACCTCGCTGTCATCGAGCGAGGTCATCCGTCTGACAGCTAAAGTCTCGTAGCAGGTCAGCGATCCGCGACCCGCCAGCAGATCTACGACAGAACCTCAGAACCGCAGCAGAGGCTGTCAACAGGGAACTGAGACAGACTCTCCGTGTATCGGTCGCCCCGACCCTCACCTGTGGCCCAAAGAGTCAGATTACAGACGAGAGCGCCTGAGATGAGTTTCCTCCTCAGGGCGGCTGGACTCTTCCTCAGAGGGAGCAGAGCTGCTGCTCCTCCACGTCAGGAGGAGTCGGCTCAGGTGGTTCTGAGGATGTCCACCTGGGCCGAGGCCCGGGATAAACGGGAGAGGTTACATCTCTGGGGGGCCCGGGAACGCTTTGGTACCAAGTTCAGGGAGACGGAGGTCTGTTGTTTTCCTTTACACTCCTGCCAGTTAAAGGATGGATGCATCCATATTTTATTTTAGTTTTTTCCTTTTATAATGATTAATGTATAATGTATCACATGTTGTATTTAACTAATTTAAAAGGTCCTGATACAGAAAAACCCTCAAAGGTTCTACCTGCTCAGCTGAGATCAGTCCAGTCAGCATTTAGCCTCATAGACTTATTCGGTTTGCTTTTAACTACCGTATTTTCTGGACTATAAGCTGCTACTTTTGTCCCATGCTTTAAACCATGAGGTTTATACAGCGATGAGGCTTTTCTATTAATTTTTCTTCAGCCCTCAGGGGGCGCTCTAGCAGGAAGTGCAAAAACCAAAACACAAACCGAGTAGTTAAAGGCTACTCTGTTTTTGTTCAGTAGCCTATGTTGGCTATGCTACTCTACATTCATTCTGTGAGCATCAATACCTGTTATTATTGGACAAACTGATTAATCCAGGTGTGTCTGAACGTTGTAGCTACTCAGACACACCTGGATTTATCAGGTTGTCCAGTCAGTTTGTTGGTTCCTCAGTGGATTTCAGGGTTCTGAGTGGACCCGCCGCAGAGGTAAGGTTTTAATCACAGATGTGGACCGGACGCAGCGTGGAGCCAGCAGGTCCGCGATCCGACTCCAAAGCGGATCCGGCTCTGAGTGCAAGTGGACCCCGGTACGGGTCCGTTTCACAGGTCCGTTCTGGATGTCTTTGCTGTGTGGGGGGGTTTCAGTACACAGGAGGAGGAAAAATAAAGAAACCCTGGTTTTAGTGTACAGGAGGAAAATGAATAAAACCATCAATGACTTTTCTGTTTTGTTTGATCTGTTTACTGCCGTGTTACAGGTTCTGTTCAGAAACTATCAGTTCAGGTATGTGAATAAACACTGATGGTACAAAATCTTTCAATGTAAATATCTTATTTCTCAGCCTGGATACCGACGGCTTATAGTCCGGTGCGGCTTATATTCAGATGCGCTTTATAGTCCGGATAATACGGTAGTTTCAACCAAGTAGCAGGAGTCTGAGCCCATTTAATGAGAATAAATGACCTCCTGACCTCTGACCTCCTGCAGAAAGACACAACAAGATTTCTATTTTTGGAGGATGAACAATAAGAGAAGCTGAAGCGGTGCTCATCCAGGGAATGTGTCGGGATCTTTTAGGCCAATTACACCCAGATGTCTGAGAGAAGAAGAAAAAAACACTTTCTTGAAAATGTAGTTTGAGCAGCTGTTACTCCACATTACACACAGTCGAGTATCACTGAAGGCTCTTTACCTGCTCTCAGGTAGAGAAACCAGATGCTGCACTATCAGGTGTCCCCCCCCCCACCTCCACCACCACCTCACCTGGCCGCCTTATTGACCTGCCAGCTCCACTCAGCCACCTGCCGGCTTCAACTCACCCCGCTGGACCCCCGGGGCTCTGATCGGTGGACCTCTCTGCCCCCCCCCAACAACAAAAATATGATCTAAAAGAGGGGGCTCTGGACATCAGGATGGACATGAGACGACCTCCTCCGATGATATTTAACAGGCAGCACAACAAGAAGCCGAGCAGCGGATCAATAACTCATATTAGAGCCTCTGGCTCATCCTGAGATGCTAATCAGCAGAGTTTAATGAAGCCCAACATTTAAGAGTCATACTTTAAATCACACGCGCACACAATCAAACATGCTCTCACCGGAGAGACGTGTGACTCACACAGCTCTAATTAAAAAAAAAAAAAAATGATTGAAGCAATCAGGACGCGTCATCTCAGCCGGACTGAAGAGCTTCGTCTCCAGATCCTGGTTAAAGATGTTTGTGAAGACATCTGCTTCTCTGAGGTTCTGGGATGAAGCCAAGAGCTGCTGAAATCAGGGGAAAACTTAGCGCCACGGCACCGGTACAGGACCTCTGATACAGAGATAGATGTGAGGCGACGGGTCCAGATCTGGGTCCACGAGGAGGAGCGAACAGTAGCGGCCCCGTCGCGTCGCCATGACGATTTTATTATTTATCATTACGCAGGGCGTCATAAAAGCCACGGTGCTGCAACTATAATGTCTTGAGGGGGAAAAGGAAAGAGGAATGCCATCACCACACCCCGCTGCAGCGGGAAGCTTTCAATATCCTGCCTTTTTAACAATAGATGTGAAGGAAGATGAACTGTTTAACCCGTAACCATGGTTACAGGTTAACTGCAGTCGCCTGGAACTGGAAGATTCCTTAAAGTTTCTCGTGAAAGTGATGCAGATGCAGGAACTTTTGCTCACTTCCTCGTCTCGCCTCACCTTCACAGCTGCTGAAAAAGTGTTTTTAGCTCACAAGCAGCTTTGAAACAACCAGTTTAAGCATCTCTGGAGTTTAATTTACTTAATTACTGCTTCCTAGAACAACTCACTAAAGCAATGGTGACGAAGAAGTTTAGTGGCAGCCTCTTTTCTTTCACTAAGACATGAAAAATGAGCAAAATGGATTTAAAAAAAAGCTGATTTCACCGTCTCATATCGTCTTCAGCGCTGCTGTTATTAATGATAGCAGATAACAAAATCAAAGGGACTGTAAAATTGATTATTAGCCGCTTTGCTTTCAAAGCGTGCGGACGACGGAGAGACAGTTTTACAGCAGCGGCTGGACTCTTTTTCACGACATCAGCCGAGGCAATAAAACCGCAACAAGGAGGGATGAGGGGAGGGGGAAGGAAAAAAGAGGAGGAAGAGAGGAGAAAGACGCACGAAGATGTAATAAACAAGGTAAAAATAGAAGAAAGTAGAGAATGAGAAGCAGCAAAGATGGGAGGAAGAAAAAATAATGTGGAAACAAGGAAGAGAGAGAGAAAATGAGGATAAAAGGGGTGAAAGGATGAAATGAGTAGTGAAGTAGACAATGAGGAGTTAGGAGAAAGGAGAGGCTGAAGACGCAAAACATGACAAGAGAGAGGACAAGGAAGAGAGGAATAAATGAAATATGAGAGGAAGAAGGAGGGGGACAAGATGGGGAAACAAGAAGGAAGGAAAGACGTGATGGAAAGGACAGAAACTTAAGAGATGAGAGGAGAATACTCAGGCCACACCTTAATGTACCCAACTCCTGATACTGTACGAGCTATCAGGCCTGACCAGCAGCAGACCAGTTCTCCCAGTAAGATGCCACCTGGCGTCCAGAGCTGCAGGCTGTCAAACGTCCACGTTTTCACTCTCGTTCAGCGTCGCACCGGATCTCCGGCTGTCATGCAAAAACAACAGTGCGCGCGCACATGCGTGTGCGCATGCCTGTGACCGGGGGGGGGGGGGGGGGGGGGGGGGGCATGAATGACTATTCGATCATGCAAATATGAGTCAAATGTTTTACCCCAGCAAGCACAAGGTAAGATTTAGGCGCGGCTGGAAGAAACGCACGGGCGCGCAACTGGGAGAGACTCAGCCCGGGAAAATGAAATAAAATAAAATCACTTCTTATTCATTACCAATTATAGCCCCGTAAAGGTTTAGAGTTTCCATCCCCGATGCTGCTTTTGGACTCAGCAGACGGAGCTGAAGGAAAAAAAAAAAAGACGCGACTTACTTGTTAGAAACCTCTCCCACATGGACTCCTCCGGTCTCCTCCGTTCTCCTCCGGTCTCCTCCGGTCTCCTCCGGTCTCCTCCGTTCTCCTCCGGTCTCCTCCGGTGCCGAACGCTCAAAAAACGGTCTTCAACGCGCTGAAATCCAGCGTTCACGGCGCAGCCGGCGGCAGCGGACCGACCGAAACCGAAGCGAAGCACCGAGGCAGCGAGCCGCTGGCCGTCTGGCTGAGCCGCGGGCAGAGTTGTCTCTTCAGCACCGAGCCACTTTGAACAGCTCCCGCTGACGTCACTGCCTTAGCTACGACGCCACGCCCACTCGCCTAGCGACCACCTCCAGATGAGAGGAGGAGGTCCACGCTGCACCGCGTTTCAAGTAGATAAAATGAGAGGAATGGAGTCTTTTTCCTTCTTATTTTTTTTTCAAACCAATTAACTAATTAATGAGTGCAGCCCAGTTCAGACTGATCCATGTGTAGTTCCCATCATGGAGAAGACTCAGAACTGAAAGTGTTACTTGCTAAGGTGTTGCATCACACATAAATGGTCAAACATTTGAAATTAATGGATTGGGTGTCCAAACTTTACACACACATATGCAGTTCTTGTTTTATCAAAGTTTTGATGGTGTCTCCTTATTAAGATACAAACTCTAATAAAATAACTAGGGCTGGGCAACGATTTAAATTTTTAATCGCGATTAATCGCGTGATTTCCCTGATTAATCGCATTGTATACTCAAAATCAAATAATGAATTCAAACGTAGTGTAAAATGCACTTTTATTTAAATGAACTAAAGTGTCATAATATTTGTTGTTCAAACACTTTTAACATCAGCACTTGTCAGTAACACATATTTAGTGTAAACCTCATCTTAAAAAATGTAAAATAAAATAAAGCTTATTGCCACTGCCAGGGCATTAATGTCATACTGTTTTTATAAAAAAATAAAAAAACGTCTAGAACAAAATGATTGTGTCTCAGCACAATCAGAACATTAAAACAGGTCATTTCTGAGGTAACAGCAGAAACTTTTAACGGGGAGTTCAACTTGTCAGTTGTTACAAATAACCTTGTTTCTGTTGAATCCTCCGTCTGGGAGAACTTTAAAATGAAAATATCCATGTTAAAGTTCAGTAACTTTATCAATCCGTGTATCATTCATTCTTTCCATTTTCAATTGTTAATCAAAAATACAAAAAAATAAAAAAGTGACATTTTATTATGTTTTTCGTTTTTTAATCTAACCCAAAAAAATGAAGAAAAAAAATGCCTGTATATTTTATATTTCAATTTTAGACTTGGATCAAAAACACAAAATGAAAAAACAGGCCACAGAACTGAATTTGTTTTATAATAGAGGACTGGACTTTCTGTTGTCATTACACATCTGTGCCACTAGATGGAGCCGCACTGCAGTAACCAGCTAGAGAACAGCAGGACAGTGAACACATGGAGCAGATCTGATGGAACATGGAGGAATGATGCGAAAGTTCTTTTTTTTTTTTTAGACACAATTGTTAATATTTCTACCTGAGTTGCTACCAGAACTGTAAAGTTCACAGATTTTTACCGTTCTTCATGTCTGTTTTAGCTTTTCCGCATGTTTACCTGCTAATTATCTTCTGGTTCCGCAGCAGCCAGTAACAGACTTTTCAAAACAAAAGCATGTGAGCAACATGCGTTAACGCGCGATAAAATAAATATCGGCGTTAATAAATTAATAAAATAATGAATTAACACAATAATAACGCGTTAACTTGCCCAGCCCTAAAAATAATGAAACCAGGGCTGCCTAAAAGGTTTACGCAGCACTGTGCTGGTTATAAAATGTCATCCATCAGGGTTCTTATTTCCTGTGAAGCTGATTTTGCAGCTTCCTTATCAGACGTGAAGACTCGTGTAAATTCTTTTAATGAACTGACTCTCCCGCTGCGCTGTTGGGCTGCGTTGATGGAATCTGACAGACTCTGGAGGTTATTTTAACCGATGTTGACTCATCGCAGTGATGAATCCAGTCATGACACGAGCACTTCAGACGGTAGCTGAGAAACAGACACGGGGTCTCTTCATCTGGAACCAGCTGGTTCTGAGGGGTAACATAAATAATTATCTTCCTACGCTGCCATTTCATTTCTATCTCCCCGACACGGTGGGGTGAGGAAGTTCGTGGGAAAATTACAAGAAATATAAGAATCATGTTGCATTTTAATAATTAGTGTAGTGGGAGAAAAGTGAGCGTTTCATCCAGGGCCACATCATCATTATGGTTACATTCATGGAGCTACTATAGGGCTATTTAAACATAACCTATATGTTACGTAACTACTTCTTTTTTTTTATCCATTTATAGCAGTTATAAATTCATGACTTTTAGAGTGATGTGACAAACAATACCTGACATGTTGCACCAGTCTGATGAGCACTTTCATCAAAAACTAAACAAAGTGCGTCATAACTGGGAGCTTCCTCTTCCTCGGCCAGTTGTGACGTCAGATCGGCTGCTAAAAAAGTAGGCTGTTAAAAGGGAAAACTTTACAGCCCAATCAGGCATATTTAGAGCCTGGTCCTGTTTCGTTAGATTTTACATCCATGACAACTGTATAGTTGGTGAGGTTTTTTTTTGTTACCACATCAGATGAATTTATAGGTGACCAATCAGATGCCTGGGCCAGCCATTGGTTGAATACAGTGATCGCTTGTCAATTCGCGCTTTAAGTTCCGCGGTTTTAGTTATTTGCGGATTTTTCAGAAATATATAATATGATTTAAAAAAAAAATTTAAAAATTGCGGAAACATCGCAGGATGTTGTGCGCGTTCTCTCACAGCGAAGAAATGTTGTGAGCCAGCCTGGCGCCTTTAAGAAGGTAATGGTGTGGCCTTATGGGTAATGTAGTGTGTGTTGTGGGACAGCAGAATGAGGGGGTTAGATGAAAACTGTAGTGAGCATCAACAGCAGCCCAGCGTGTATAGATTTACATTCTCTGTTAACCGACAGGAGCCCAACAATACAACCTGTGTGATGTTACAAGTTCCTGCAGTGCCAGAATAAAGTGTTCGTTCCATGCAGAGAAAACCAGACTTTTTATTTAGTTGTTGTTAGCGTGTTAGCCGCTAATTACGAGCCAAAAATAGCACAATACCAGCAGTTTCTTTACTACGGTTCAGAGACCAGAGGCTGTGAAGGTAACAGAAAGACCACAGTTGAGCCTTTGTCTTGTTTCACTGCAGTGCCTCGATACTTTTTTGTGGTTTAAACATATTTTAAACACATTATTAAAGCTCGGGAGGCTCAGGGTCCAGTTCGCAGATTTTGATTTACGCGGGGGGGTGCCGGTCCCCATTAACCGTGAAAAATAAGGGATCACTGTATCCACCAGATAACGGTCATATATTAGAGAAGGTGTTTTCTTGTGCTCGTGTGTTAATTGTACAGACCACTGTGACCAATAGAGCTGGGAAATTTGATCAATTCTGGGATATATATCGATATTTTATTGAGTATCACGTATCGAGTATCGATATTCTAATCTTCTTTTAAAACCTCCGTGTCCCACCTTTAAAAGCTTGCAAGCAACAATTTACTCTGTTTAAATAGATGAAACTATTTTTCTCAACAAATCTTTTATTCATTTTATCCAGCATTTGCAAGCTGCCTGTCAGCCATATAATGTGTAACTGATGCTTTCAGTTCAATTAATTCAAACAAAGTCATTGGAACACTTAAAGATGTCACCAAAATCACTCTGTCCCTTTAAAATCTTTCAAAAAATGATGTAAATGTATTGTAAGATGAATATCGATATATATCGTATCGTGAGCCGAATATCGTGTATCGTATCGTGAGATTAGTGTATCGCTACAGCCCTAGTGACCAACTGCCATGCTAACCGTGCTATCAGTGAAGGATCAGGCGGTCCGGAGGTCTCGCTACTGGGATGATTTCTACTGCAGGTCCCGGCGCAGGAAACAGCTCCGCGTGTCGAACCGGCGGCCCGGTTTGGCTAAAGGAGCTGAGCTGCTCGTGGAAACTCCTTCCAGGACTCCTCCTAGCAGAATTTTGCAGGGTCTCAGGCGGTCCCTCCACCGTGAAGCCCATGGCGGACCTCGGTTAAGGCAGCCAAGCTAAAAACAGCAAACTGCTGGGCGGCTTCTCAGCGCTGTTGGTCCCGCCTCTTTGTGCCGTTTGATAAAACATGCCTCTAAATACCCTCTGCACAAACATATGGGTCACGTGACTTGAAAGATCGTCCATTTATATGCAGTCGATGGTTTCGGGTCAGGACGGAGCTGCTCATTGGCGTTCAGCATGCATGTGTTAAAAATGCGACGTCAAGAGCCTCTGAAGGCCGGATTTCTGTTCTGTTGCTGTATCTTTTGCAAATCCAGCCAAGAATGCAGGCTGCTAGCCGCTTGGTTGTTGAAACCCCAACGTGAACTGGATTCTTTGGACAAAGCAGAGAAAAAAACACTGGTTCTGCTTCTGTCCAGCAGGAAGATGGTTTTTAAATTACCTCCGTTTTGCATCTTTTCTTGGACATTTTTGTTCCAGATCCGTCGCTTGACCACTAAACTGTTACAGGAAGTGGTTTAACATGAGAGACATTCAGGGGGTGGATGCCATCATGCTGCATGTGCACAGAACAAGATGTATTATGGGACATGTAGTTTTAGTCTCTAAAACTGTGTAGGATTAAACAACACGTATGTTACCACCTTTGCATGTTCTCGCTGGCTGTCGGGACTTGAGTTTGACACGTGTGTCGTATTGAACCGATGTCAAACTGGCACCTTTTTATCTATAAACTTGTCACTAGTTGGCTGTAGGCCAAGTGGAATAAAATATGAGGCCTTGGTAGAGACACAACTCAAACTAACGACGAGATAAAATCAGCACTTGGACGTTGAAAAAAGAAAGAGTGAATAAACTGATTTGCATGCTGCATGTCTGAATCATGATTTGTGATTGCGGTTCGTCTTTTTCTCTCCTTTTCTTCTCTTTGATACCACTCTTCTGTGTTCTTCCGGCATTTCCTTTTCCTTCCCTGACTCCTCACATCTTAGTCTCGTCAGCCTCTGTGTCTGCACGTCGTCCCACTTCTCGTCATTTCCTTGACAATCTCTCCGTCGTTCCTCTATCATCTTCTCCTGTGTTGCTTGTCTCTTAGCGTTTTCATCTTTTTTTTAGTTCAATAAATGCCTTTGTTCACCGCTCCTGCTTCATTTGGATCCCGTTACAAACCACTGTTGACAGCACTGACTGGGTCACGGACCCACCGGGAGAGACGTTGCTCTGAGGAAGAGGAGGAGGAGGAGGAGGAGGAGGAGGAGGAGGAGCTCTCTTTCTGCAGGACTCACCTTGTGTTTAAACATCCCACATTAGTCTGGTTCAACTCATATTTATCTGCTAATGTGAACGATGAGTTTTCCTCCTATTTAAACTTCGTCTGCCTCCAACCAGGTAACATCAGGCATCACAGCATGAATCTCCTTTTGCTCTGCAGGTGGAGCTCAGCGCTACGTTTCTGTGAAGCCACATGAAAGCAGTTCGTTGGTCTACAAATATATCCTGAAGAAAGAAAGTGTTGTCTTTGGACTTAGACGTCTCAGAAACACCCAGGCCGTGTAGTAACGACTTCACACATAAAAAAAAGAAAAAACACAACAAAACAGTACGGAACATCCTGTCTGGGGTAGGGCTGTAAGGATACACTAATCTCACGATACAATCGATACACGATATTCTGCTCACGATACGATATATCAATACATTCATATCATTTTCAGAAAGATTATAAAGGGACAAAGTGATTTTGGTGACATCTTGTGAGTGTTCCAATGACTTTGTTTGAATTAATTGAACTGAAAGCATCAATTACACATTATATGGCTGACAGGCAGCTTGCAAATGTTGGACAAAATGAATAAAAGATTTGTTGAGAAAAATAGTTTTATTTATTTAAACAGTGCAGATTGTTTCTTGCAAGCTTTTAAAGGTGGGACACGGGGGTTTTGAAAGAAGCTTAGAATATCGATACCCACGGCTGAAAAATCGATACTTTCTGGGGAAATAAAATATCGATATATATCGCAGAATCGATAAAATCACTCAGCTCTAGTCTGAGGGTGTTCATGCGTCGTACTTCAGGGTTGGACCACTTCAGTTCCTCACGATCAGAAAGTATCCAGGTTAAAGTAGACTGGACTGCAGAGCCTTTACTGTGGTGACCATCTCTGTTGTAGAGTCAGGTCCCAGATCAGGTTCAGGTGTGTTCGGTGGGGCGGGGCGTAGGTGGGTGCAGAAGATAATCTGATTGGAGGATTGCTGCTGTTTTCATAATACTGTTAAATTGCACATTACTTACTTTTTATTTTTATTATATTTTATCTTATTCTATTTTTTATCTTATTCTGTGCATGCACAGTATTTTTATCTTATTTTTACTCTATGTTGAGTGTTGCAGCGTTACACCGAGACAAATTCCTAGTTTGTGTAATACTGTGTACTACATGGACAGTGGCAATAAACCCCCATTCTGATTCTGATTCTGATTCTGATTCTGATATCAATAAGATTAACTTGCCGCTTTGAAGAAAGTGACACTTAATCATTTATCCACTTTCCCCGAGACTAAAACAACAATCACAGATAGAAATAATGCACGGTGAGATTCAAAAACAGACATAAAACACAAGTCACAGACAGAAACACAGCACAGACATCCTCACTGAGTCCCGTTTTGAACCGGGTGAGGGAACCCGCTAACAGTCTCTGACGTGACGACCTAAGGGTTGAATAAAACGGCAGCGCAGCGTCGGGAAGCGACAGGAAGGCCGTGGCTGCAGAGACGCAGCTCGGGCGTGAAGGAGAAACCCAGATGAAGCTCTCTGCTTTGAAGAACATGGCGATAATGAACGCTCCGCATGGGTGCAGGCGTTGCACCGTGGTCGGGGGCGTGATGCGCCTATGAGTCATCGTTGCTCCATATTCCTTCTAACATGGAAATGGGATACGAAGGGAATGTCCTACATGCAGCTCATCTGTGCTTAACATGGTGCTCGCGTTACCCACAATGCCTTCTGATCACCAGAAGCAACAAGTCGGTGGCAGATCATAGTCACTTGCCTCAAGCAGAGATAACAGGCAGCTGATAAGAGCTCGTGTTCGGGGATAAAATAACTGCAGACGATCATTTTAAAACTCTGTACGAGTGTGGGCTGAGTTGTAGAGTTGACTGCACCACGATGAACGTTCACCCCACACTACAATAGTTTTTTTTCAGTCACTGGGCATTAGGGGTGTGAAAAAAAATTTATTTGGAAATATATTGTGAATAATATCGATTTTTCAGCTCCTAATATCGATTTTTTAGGAAAATTGTGTAATTTTCACATTTAAATAGTTTATAATTTAAATGTGCTAAAACACTAATTATAAACAATAAATAGGTTGTTTTGAAGCAAATAGTTTTGACTCAATTTGTCCTCTGAATGATCAATATCATCTGATGAACATAAACAGCAACTTGATTTTTCATCTCTACTTTTAATTTTGATATTAACTGGGTAGAATATCGCAATATATCGTGATATCGCGATATTGTGGAAATATCGTATTGCGACCCCAGTATCATGATACATATCGTTTTGCGAGGTCCTTGCCGATACTCAGCCCTACTGGGCATCCCATTTACTTAACGGAATGAAATGGTAAAATAGTGGTGAAATGGAGAAATGATCTCAGGACCATAGACAGGGAGGTTTCCAGTTACCTGACTATTGAGGGCGACAGGGACTCTTCTTTGATTTAAATTATGTTACATCCTTAAAGAGAAAATGTGTCTCATAATATTGGGTGTAGATGCAACCCCAGGAGCTTATCCAAGTGATCTGACGATCCTTTCCTCATGTATTTACTCAAAATATGGTACGAACCTCACCAGGTATTTGGCCTGAAAATGATCCCATCATCCTCGATGCAGAACAAAACTAATTCTCTCGACAGTGAGAGAAAAAAAACAGGAAAGGAGGGGACTGAATGACCTGGAGTGACTCTGTATGTCCTTTAAACAGTTTGAGAAGAAACACTTTTGCAGCTCGTACTCTTTCACTGATGCCTGTCAAGGCTCTTTCTCAGAAGCAACGCTCCCAGATGTGGAGGTCTGTCGGATATTGTTACAGGAAGGGCAGCGCGTGTAAATTTATTCCTGGAATGGATTCCCTGTTGGTGAAAGAGTGTCTTAAACCAGGTTTGTACAGATCTGGAGAGAGACGGGAACCAGATCCAAGCACAACAACGGAAAATGAATGAAATGAAGATTTGTGCCAAGAAGGAGCACAGCTTCCGTTCATGAGGAGATCTCCAGGGAATCCATGGATCCTTGACTACGTTTCAAATAAAGTCTGGCATGTTTCTGGCATATGTGGTCAGAAAACGTGCTGCTGTCCTCGTTACTGGATAAAATACTTGTTAGGATTAATATTAACTTAGAGAACTGTTTAACTGTTAAAACTAAACTTTACGGCATGTAAGAATGCAGTCTCTCTATTTTATGATGGAGAGTCCTCAGTTTTGCTGCTTTATGAGCTAATGACTGGAACATCCTCCCCGACCCCCAACAGTTTGCGACAGCATAGATAAAAACATTTAAGGGACATCTAATTTCCTAGACAAACAAAACAACCACATGTGCCTGGACCTTCGATTCAGAGCTGTTTATCATCTGGACTCGAAGACGAGAGGATACGCATTTTTCTGTGACTATAAGAACAGACACCTCCTGACTTCCGGTGTGCATTCTCTGGCATCTCTCTGTGGTGTTAAGGCTATGCACCATCGGCCGGCATATTGAATCTTTGTTTCCATGACTGTATATTAAACTTTTTAATTGACCTTTGTTTCTAGTCTCATTAATGGCACCAGATCAAAGAACACCGAGAATAACTTTCATACTGGAAATGAACACTTGTGTTCCTTTGGAAAAGGCTAAAACACCTCCTTCACCTACTACCTACCCAACTGCACCGTCGTCATAGATGCCCACCTCAGTTCAGATACAGTTAACTAGTTTAGCTTGGCTGGCTTAGCTTATGTGAACTCGGGATGATAATTTACATTACGTTGCGTTCGTGTTGATCAAATCTGTCCAAACGTCTTCATTTCAAGCCAAAATGCGTGCTGCCAGAGCTGAAACACGAGCAGAACCCTCCACTTTCAGCCTGGGAACACCTAGGCGGTCCGAAATCCAGATGAGCAGAGGTTCGTTTGCACAAAACATTTCCAAAAAAAACACAAGCGTAAGATAAAAACATTTAAAATTTGAGTCAATGTGTTGAAAGTAAGTGGATGAGGATCGTGATGAAGCAGGAGATGGATGAGAGTGACGATGCAGAAACCAATTACACGTCTTTAGACGTTGAATCAGCTATGACATGTCTTCATGCATGACCACACTTTAAGATCCTCAGCAGATGACACATGAGGCCCATGTGCACACAGCTGATTACGGCTTTACATCCACTACCTTGAAAAAAAAAAAATCCTCAAAGCCCAACCGAAAGAAGAAGCCTCTCCCTGAAAGAGAAAGAATTAAATCCACCCTGGAAGCTTTCGCCGGAGTAGCTCTGGATTCATCTGCTTGTTTCATTCATAAATAATCATTCCAGTCAGCTCCTCGTTCCTCTGCTCCTCAAAGTCATTAAAAACAAATGACTCCATGGAGCTGAAGGATAATTTGCAGCTGAGAGGTAAAGAAGGCATTGCAAGGCTCCCTGGAGGTCCGACTTCCTCATTAGTCACAGCTGAAGGGTCCTGATGGATCTGATGGTACGTTGCAGTCGGCGGTTTGATTTAGCGAGGGTCACTTTGTGCTCTCTCTGGGGGGCGCATTAGAACCGGGATTCCTCTAAGAACGTTCCCTTCATATTATTTGTACTGTAGAGCATTTTTGAATTTTGACAGGACATGAAGGGAAGAAGATCCCAGAGTGAAGGACCCCCATATCACAACCTCAACAATTCAATTCAATTTTATTTGTATAGCGTCTGTTACAATGTCTCTAGGCGCTTTACAGAGACCCAGATCATGAGCAAATGTCATTAACTAAAATTATAATATTAAATCCAAATCAAGGATTTTAAAGGACATCTTTACAACTAAACTGAAAACATTTCTGTTCAGTAAAGCCTACAGTAAGTCTAAACTATATTGTGTTGGGGCTAATAGTTATAGCCATAGTTGTAGTAGCAAAGATTAGAGTAGGCTCATCTTAATCACAGCTTCGTCATAGCTATGCTGCTATAGGCCTACGCTACAGGGGGACACCAACATGATCTACTGAGTGGTGTCTCCACCGCTCTTCTCTCCTCCTTCCCTTTCCTCCTCCCTGAGTTACTGAGAGTTGACTCACACTGAGGAGAACGATGAGGAAATCTGGTTTCAGTTTGTGCTTTACGTTGTTGTCCGTCGAACAGGACGATTCGCTTACAACCTCACTTCCAAAAACAGTTGGGATGTTGTGTAAAGCATAAGCAAAAACCCAACGCAATGATCTCCAAATCTCATTAACTCATATTTTATTCCCGTTCTGACTTTGATGGCAGCAGCACACCTGTAAAAAGTTGGAACAGGGTGATGCTCATCATTTTGTATCATCTCTTCTTCTTTGAACATCTGTCTGTAAACATCTGGGAAGTGAGGAGACCAGCTGCTTGAGTTTGAAGAAGGAATGTCGTCCCATTCTGGTCTGATGCAGGAGTCCAGCTGCTCAGCAGTCCTCGACCTTCGTTGCTCGATGTTTAGTTTTCTGATGCTCCAGATGTTTTCTGTTTCTTAAAAGTCTGGACCGCTCTTCTCCTGTGAAGTGGTTATGCAATGTCTGACTGAAATATCAAAGGTCTTCCCTGAATGAGATGTTGTCTGGATGGTAGTAGATGCTGCTCTGAGACCTCCATGTTCTCTTCAGCATTGATGGAGCCTCTCCAGATGTTCCTAATCCAACCCCAACACCATCAGAGATGCAGGGCATTGAGCTGTCTGACAACAAGCTGATTGGTTCCTCTCCTCCTTAGCTGCTCGATTCCTCCAATCACAGAACAGTTTTCCACTTTGTCTTCACATAACCAGATGTTATGAGAACATAATCGACAGCAAGTGAAAACCAATACAGTGATCCCTTATTTTTCGTGGTTAATGGGGACCGGCGCCCCCGAGAAGATCAAAATCCACGAACTGGAGCTGGAGCCCCCCGAGCCTAAATAACGTGTTTAAAATATGTTTAAAAGCCGCAAAAAAGTAGCGAGACACTGCAGCGAGACAAGACAAAGGCTCAACTGTGGATCTTTCTGTTACCTTCACAGCCTCTGGTCTCTGAACCGTAGCAAAGAAACCTGCTGGTATTGTGCTATTTTTGGCTCGTAATTAGCAGCTAACACGCTAACAACAACAACAGAAACAGTCCAGTTTTCTCTGCATGGAACGAGCACTTTATTCTGGCACTGCAGGAATATAATAGTAATATCACACGGGTTGTATTGTTGGGCTCCTGTTCGGTTAACAGAGAATGTAAATCTATACACGCTGGGCTGCTGTTGATGATCACTACACCTTTTATCTAACCCCGTTTTCTTCTGTTGTCCTACGACACACACACTCCATTACCCATAAGGCCACACCATTACCCATAAGGCCACCTTCTTAAAGGGGCCAGGCTGGCTTACAACATTTCTTCGCAGTGAGAGAACGCACACAACATCCTGTGATGTTTCCGCGATTTTTTCTTGATTTTTTTTATCATATTATTATATTTCTGAAAAATCCGCGAATAACTAAAACCGCAGAACTTAAAGCGCGAATTGGCGAGGGATCACTGTATTAATTTTAAAAAGGCGTGTGAGATACAGCTCCACTTTCACGTCCTCCATTCTTCTACCTTCCACTTCATGGCCCTTTAAAACTGTTGAAAACTTGCTTTGCGGCTGTTGTTTGTAAATTTGGGTCCATCTTATTTACAAGTATGTGCTCTAATTGTTCTCTGGTGAGGCAGTTAATCGGCTGTTAAACAATGCGCTGGACAACGACGGAGGGGCAAAGCGGATTTATTCTCCAAGTTGTATAGAGTTCATAGAGTTCATTCAACTTGCATCAGTGAACAAAGGATGATCATGAATGACAAATGGCAAATGGCGGACAGTCATCTTAAACATCAGTGGAAAACAAGAGGACCTTGAGACACCGTCTAGACGCCTACGTGTCAAAACTTGATGGAGTCAGAACGATAACAGAACTATGGCCTTCGACAGACAGCAATCGAGATCAGAAGTCATGGACTCGTGACACAACAATTAAGGCCTCAAAATACAGTTTTAATGTTACAGTGGCAGTCTCACAGCGGTTCTCTAGTTGTTATTTTTGTGTCGATGAATCGTACAGCGCGTCACCAGCCTTACGGTAGCTCAGCTGCTTCAGAGGACCTTCTGTGCATCAGCGTGCTTAAGTGCATCTCATTTAAACGAACGGAAAGAGAGAAGAACAAACTGGATGTGCTCATTGGCAGCAGCAGAGGGGTTCAAGTCCAGTGCTCACTGCTTGGTTCAGTAAATTAACACCGTCATCGTACAAATCCAGCGCCGTTGCTGAGAAGCGAGTAGGTGACAGGAGCTTCATGGCTGACTGCCCTCAGAGCAGCGCCGGAGGCCTCAGAAACCGTTTCATGAGATACCGGGCTGCTGAACGGAGACTAATTCAGGAGATGAAACAAAAGCCCCTGCTGCTTGTTTTAGAAACCCTCCATGATCCACCATGAATGGTCCAAAAGATGGAATTATTCCCCTCTTTTTGTTTTCATCGTATACAAACAGAAGTGCGGTTCAAACGAGACCACTGAACGCACCCCTGTGATACCGCCAGTGTTGGGCGAGTTCACTTTCTACACGAACTAGTTCAGTTCATAGTCCACAGAAATTAAAACTAACTAGTTCATTATTTAGTTCATTTTTTGAATTCTTTTTTAATATTGCTGTGAGTAATTATTAGTCAAAATGATTACCGCTGCCCATATACTACACCACCACAAACAGCAATTATTTCATCCATTTTTAACTGTTGAAAACTATTGGTCCAATTCTGAATTCTTAACCAACCAGGGTTCACATTAGCATTGAAGGGACAGCCCATGTAAAACTGTTATTTCCCTTTCATCTTCTCTCTACAGCAGCCATTCCCAAACTTCAGAATACCAAGGCCCAATTTGAAATGTGAAAAATCTCCGAAACCTTTAATCACAACTGTGATCAACATTCAGGACAAGGAACCATGATCTGATATTAATGTAAGGGGTCAACAAAATAAGGTGACACTTGTCATATTAAGTTAAGATGACAGTAGAATAACACTTAACTGGTTTGTTTTATTACTTCTTAATGATTTTTTTAATCATGTCATGAATATTACAGTGGTACCTCTACTTAAGAACAGCTCTACATACAAAATTTTCAGTAGCGCTGCTACTCGCAGCTCCCAGAGTTTACAGACGTAAACATAGCTGTCGGCTCTGTATCTCAGTTTAAAAGCGGTGCGTCCGAGCCGCTCTGTCATTGGCTATCGCTTAGCATCTTCCTGGCATCCTATTGGCTAGGAGGGACCCCTTGTCTGTATGAGCGTAACCCAGCAACCCAGGTAAACAAACAATTTTTACCTCCGACCAAGGAGGTTATGTTTTTGCCGGCCAGCGTTTATCTGTCGGTCTGTGTCAAGATAACTCAAAAAGTTATGGATGGATTTTGATTAAATTTTCAGGAGTTGTCAGAAATGTGAAAAGGAAGAACTGATTTCATTTTGGGTGTGATCCAGAAAATTTTCGATAATTGTTGCGCTCGGTGGAGGTCTGAACTCTCTGAGTGCTTTTCTAGTTCTAACATGTATTTCTTACAGGTTTTTATTTCATTTCATGTATTATCTATAATCTATTTTAAAAAAAATATGTTTGAATTTTGGGCGGTTTGAAAAGGATTAGAGCATTTACATGGAAAACGTGTCTCTACTTAGGAAAATTTCAGGTTACAGGAAACTGCTTCCTGAACCAATTAATTTCGTAAGTAGAGGTAGCACTGTAATTAAAAACATATTTAAAAAAGATTAAGCATTTAAAACATATTTGTTTAATTTAAATGACCTCTCACGGCTCTTCTCTCTGTCCGCTTCTCACTAACGTTACTTGTGGGTTGTGGTGGGGCTCATTGGGGGCTCAGCACCCCTAAAGCTCTGACCCTAGAATCGCCCCTGACGCAGCCACAACCAATCCGTCATGGACGCCCCGAGATCTAGACCGGAACTCTGAGGAAATATCAGATGCAGACAGAAAAACGTCTGTTCATCCATTTACCTGTCAGTGAAATATTTGAAATCTTACAGATGCAGAAGCAGATTTTTTTTTTCAAACAGTGCCGTGTTTAATGATCCTATGCTGCTAATATGCAAGTCAAAAATGAACTGCCGTTCCAGCTGATAGCTCATAGTAGCAGTCGATCTAACCTGACATGAATGTGGCGTAATTACTTTTTTTTTTTTCCCCGCGGAGCAGCAAAGAGGAAATGAGCACACATTCATCTAAAACCTTCTGCCTCATTCTGCAGTAACATCTCAGCTGGTCTTAAACCGGAGGATCTCCGTCTCCGGGGTCAAACGTTGACTTCCAGATGAAGTCGGGGTTTTATTCTGAGGACGGACGGGAGAAAACGGAGGCCGTCAGAGCTTTTCGCTTGGTTGTGTTTGGGCCGCGAGGCCGGCGTGTGACCTCCGCAGTCCTCAGAGGGAGATTAGGGAAGGCAGACGAAGAGAGCTGTAACAATGAATGTGGGACGTGAGGGATTGTGTGGGCTTACATCACTGCGGCGGGGTGATCCGTAAGTCAGATAGCGTCTAAGGTGATTTTACCAGCCGGTAAAATCAGCGCCTGGCTTCAGTTAGCCAGAGACGAGACAGCACTTCTTCCCACCTGGATCTGATTTGTCAGAGAAAGCCCTCCGATTTCCTGGAAAGTCTGCATTTGTGAAGGGTTTGATGACGGCTCAGAGGTGATTAACCTGTGGGGAAAATAAGCAGACAAGTGGAGCAATTTCACAAAAAGGTAGAAATGCAAAGCTGCAAAAGAAGAAGGAGAAAAAAAAAACATGGACACAAGTCCATGCTTAAAGCCCACGGATTTCTACCATGAATAATTCCTGTACTTTGTTCACTTTCAAGGTGGAAGCGAAGGTTTCACTCCTGCCACAGCAGGGTGGTCTGAAAGGGAACCAAAGATCCTGGAGGTGGAGGTTGGATGAACAGTGAGGCATCGTAGAGAAGGACGACAGATAACCGAGGAGAAAAAAAACCTCACATTTAGACATCCGTCCTACTGGCAGGGAAGGGTTTTTGTCCTCGGGTTTCAGACCCTTGTCAGTGCCGCCTTCCTGGCTGGATTCACAAGATCACCCAAAGTTACCCGATGGTTTTGAAATCACACGAGAATCAGACACAGCCTGCTCATTTAAAGACGTATATCTCGCCGCGGATGAGTGATGTCGAGTAAAACGAGCTTTTAGACTTCTAAACCTCTCTGCTCCTTCTCCGTGGCTCTGAAATGGTTACCCACAGCCTCCCCGGCTACATTCAGAGCAAGTCCCACCTAGGGATGGAAATTGATAAGATTTTTCTGATTCCAATTCCATTATCGATACTGTTTAATGATTCAATTCTTTATCGATTCTCTTATCGATTCTAATTTGGGCAAAAAGGAGAACAGTTTTATTAGCCTCAATTTTTTTTACTCAGAAGTTACGACCTTACAAACTCAACAGTGAGGTCAAAAGAGGCCCAAAGCCTGGATAACGTGTTAAAGGTGGGGTGGGTGTTGTTTTTTTGCAACACTTTTTACAATATTGCCTGAAAACCTTTTCACATTTCCATTGCACCCACTGAAATAAAATGTTTGCAAAAAAAACTAAACATTTTGGTCCAGTCTAGAAGGTATAATCAGAGAAAAACTCTGACCAATCAAAAAAGTGATCATCACTATTTTGATTGGCTGCCTAATACGTCCATCAAATATCACCCCTCCCTCCCTCCCTGTGGTTCATGCAGTCGTGAATCATGTGAAGGCGTGGTTTCGAGGGGTGAGCTGAAGAGGAGGAGGCGGAGCCTTTGGGAGGAGGGAGGGAGTGTATATTTTCAAAATCTCACTTGAGTTGGATTGCTGGAACCGTTTTTCAAACAACACCTACTCCACCTTTAACTGTTGTAATATGTAACTGTGCAAATACACAAGAATGTGTAACATTTTACTAACAGATTTTTTTGAACAGAAATGAAAAAATCTCCTTTTTAAAAGGATATATGAGCTCACTAAGCACTCAAAAATAATAATAAAGAAAGATAAATACTATCAAATACAATGGAACAGTGCAAATCTGCAAATACTATGAAGAATTAACAATTCTTCTGCAGAAAAATAATCATGTCTTCCAGCCTCTGAACCAGCCAGACTCTCTCTCTCGTCACGGTCATCTTCTAAATGTAATGCAGAAGGCATTCGTTTAATAGCATAGCGTTAATGTTATAGCGTGTTTTACAAAGAAGCACATAGGCAGTGGGATAGCTACTTACCAGAGTTGCCAGAGGTGATCTTAGCTTGGCTACTGCCGCTGGGTTGAGATCCATCAGTCCGAAGCGTCAAAAACACGACACTCGTTATCGCATGTTGTGTGCGCAAATGTTTCTGCATGTTAGTCGTGTTCCCTCCCGACGCTGTTATCTCCACTTTACAATGACTGCTAGTTGCCTTGTTGCCATCTTTCTTTGGTGAAGTGAAGCCAAACTTTGGAGCGTTTGAACCTGGTGGGCGCCATTGTTGTTTACAACTGCAATGCTAACGTGCTAAACCGACGTAACTTAATCACGTAAGTGCTTTCTGGAATTGACTGTGCATAACTTGTGTAAATTACGTGAGATTCGTGCTGGTTGGAATCGATAAGAGAATCGCTAGATAAACTGCCAGATGATTCCATGGAATTGAAACACACGGAACCGGTTCTATACAGAACCGGTTCTTGATTCCCAACCCCAGTCCCACCAGGTGCGAAAGTGCCGTGAGAAAGCTGTGGAGAGGTTTAGAAGAGTCCCAGGAGTGACCGCCCGCCCTGCTCCTCTGAAAACACGAGTTGAGCCTTTTTCTGGCGCTGGACCGGAAACGTCAGTTTACACCCAGAAGATGAGCTGATGGGAACTGAATGGCGGAGACAATCTGGTGAATTTTTCAAAATAAAACCAAATGAAAAAGAAATAAAATTTCCAAGGAAAAAAGAAAACTTCAAACCTTTAATCTAGTTTTTTATTTATGTTTGTACCTGTAAAAATAGACGGGCAATTAAAAGGGACGTAGTATAAGGACAAAAATATGGTCTCACATCCAGAGACTAAATTCTGGTCCATTCTTCCTGTAAAACAGCTGGAGCTCAGTGAGGTTGGATGGAGAGCGTTTGTGAACAGCAGTCTGCAGCTCTTTCCACAGATTCTGGACTGGATTCAGGTCTGGACTTTGACTTGGCCGTTCTAACACCTGGATACGTTTATCTGTGAACCATTCCATTGTAGATTTGTCTTCATGTTTTGGATCATTGTTCTGTTGGAAGATAAATCTCTGTCCCAGTCTCAGGTCTTTAACAGACTCCAACAGGTTTTCTCCCAGAATGCTCCTGTATTTAGCTCCATCCATCTTCCCATCAGTTTTAACCATCTTCCCTGTCCCTGCTGAAGAAAAGCAGGCCCAGACCATGATGCTGCCACCACCATGTTTGACAGTGGGGATGGTGTGTTCAGGGTGATGAGCTGTGTTGCTTTTACACCAAACATATCATCTTGAATTGTGGTCAAAAAGTTTGATTTTGGTTTCATCTGACCAGAGCACCTTCTTCCACATGTTTGGTGTGTCTCCCAGGTGGCTTGTGGGAAACTTTAAACCAGACTTTTTATGGATCTCTTTGAGAAATGTCTTTCTTCCTGCCACTCTTCCATAAAGGTCAGATTTGTGCAGTGTAGGACTGATTGTTGTCCTCTGGACAGACTGTCCCACCTCAGCTGTAGATCAGTTCATCCAGAGTGATCATGCGCCTCTTGGCTGCATCTCTGATCAGTCTTCTCCTTGTTCCAGATCAAAGTTTAGGGGGACGGCCGGGTCTTGGTAGATCTGCAGTTGTCTGATTCTCCTTCTATTTCAATATAATTGCTTCCACAGTGCTCCTTGAGATGTTTAAAGCTGGGAAATCTTTTTGTATCCACATCAGGCTTTAAACTTCTCCACAACAGTATCTGGGACCTGCGTGGTGTGTTCCTTGGTCTTCATGATGCTCTCTGAGCTTTAACCAGAACCCTGAGACTATCACAGAGCAGGTGCATTTATACGGAGACTTGATTACACACAGGTGGATTCTATTGATCATCATCAGTCATTCAGGACAACATTGGATCATTCAGAGATCCTCACTGAACTTCTGGATTCAGTTTGCTGCTCTGAAAGTAAAGGGGCCAAATAATATTGCAAGCCCCACTTTACAGTTCTTTATTTGTTAAAAAAGTTTAAAATATCCAATACATTTCATTCCACTTCAGGATTGTGTCACACTTGGTGTTGATTCATGACAAAAAATTAAAATGTTATATCTTTATGTTTGAAGCCTGAAATGTGGCAAAAGGTTGAAAAGTTCAAGGAGGCTGAATACTTTCAGAAGGACCTGCATGTTGAATCATTCAGTCAGTCCTCTCTGTTTCTCATCTGCAGCCCACTTTGATGCTTCACGATCAGTCTTTGCAGCACTTACTGTCAAATGATTTGCTTTTCAGATTGCCAAACAGATTCCCAACCTCTCAGAAACATTTACGTCCGTCTTTATTAGGAACCGTGGAGACAAAGTGCTTTCTCCAGCCTCCTGATCTGAACCATAAACTCTGGCTGCTCCTCGAGCAAAGCTTTCAGGTCCTCATGAAAGTGAACGACTGACTGTATAACTACTAAAACCCGGACCCTCACGATGTTAGCCAGCCGCTAACGAACCGACGTGATGAGTTAAAACTCTCCGGGCAGCTGGATTTGACTCTCTCATTATGATTCTGCCCTGCATTTTTTCTAACGCTCAGTCTGGGACTAAGAGGCCAAACCGGTTCGACGGTTTCCACATCTGCCCCCATGCGATGGTCCAAGCCAGCGAGGAGCACATCTGGACACCTGGACCAGTCCTTCTGGGCCCGGTAGGTAGCAGACTGTGTGCAGCTGGAATCACACGGACTGAGTTCAGCAACTACACATCTGCGTGGATTCATCTCCATTCAGAAAAAGAAGAAGAAGAAGAAAACCTCCGGAACACGTCGGACAAAGATTGGAGAATGATTACGTCCCTGTGAGTGGGGACGTAATCAGCACAGCTGACCCAACGGGTCAAACGAACCAACAGGCTGTTTGGCTCTGGGCTACTTTGTTTCATCTGAAGGAGAGTTTCCAGAGTTTCCAGAGCTTCCCTGAGCGTCACATTCAAGAGCGAACGGGAAGCTCAAGTTTGACTTCCGGCCTGGTTGTTCTTTACGACTGCAAACAGCTTCCTGTTTTACAGCGACTGGAAACTTACTCGCCAACGTTATTATCGTTAACGAAAATGAACCAAATAACGAAAACTAGAATTGAAAAAACATTTTTGTTAACTGAAATAAAATAAAAACGAGAGTTTTTTAAAAACGATAACTGAAACTGTATTATGTGTTTATAAAACAAACTAAAATTAACTATAATAATGTCAAGAAGTCCTTTGTTTTCGTGTTTGTAATTTTTTTCCCTCATAAACATTTGAAATCTATTAACTTCGCTCCGCCGTACAACAACAACCGCAAAAAAAAAAAAAAAAAAGTGATCAGCAGTGATGGCTGCGGCAAAAGTTGGGAGAAAGCGGCTCAGTCCTATTTGGGATTTCTTTGACTATGACTGTGTTAACGATAAAAATAAGTGCCTTGTTGTAGAAGCAGGTGATACAATGTGTGGAATACTTCTCAAGGGAAAAAAAAACACAAATCTGAAAGTCCATTTGAAAAGCTCACACAAGAAGGCTAACCAAGACTCCCTGGATAAGCTAGCCTAAGCTAGCCCCCTGGAAAGAAGGCTAACCAAGACTACCTGGATAAGCTAGCCTAAGCTAGCCCCCTGGAAAGAAGGCTAACCAAGACTAGCTGGATAAGCTAGCCTAAGCTAGCCCCCTGGAAAGAAGGCTAACCAAGACTACCTGGATAAGCTAGCCTAAGCTAGCCCCCTGGAAAGAAGGCTAACCAAGACTAGCTGGATAAGCTAGCCTAAGCTAGCCCCCTGGAAAGAAGGTTAACCAAGACTAGCTGGATAAGCTAGCCTAAGCTAGCTCCCTGGAAAGAGAAGCTGCAGCTGCAGGCCAGTCAGCGTTGGGAAGGAACGGGAGGAAACAGCAACTATAATGGACTGTTTCCATGGAGACCAGATAGCTGCTGGTCAGTAAATACGCAGGAACACCACAAGCGGGAAGACGCATTGATAAATATGTTTATTGAGACCAGAATGTAAACATGACTATGGGATTGGATAGCCTTCAAAAGGTTCAGTGCTTCACTCGAACCAAAATTACAACCCTAATTTACAAAATAAAACTAACAATGAAACTATTAAAAACTAAAACTAAGTATTTCAAGACAAAAAAGAATAAAAACTAGCAAAGCTGCTCTAAAAATGAATTAAAACTAACTGAATTTGGAAAAACTAAACTAAAAACCTCCTGCCGCTGCTGTCCAGGAGCTGTGGCCGATGCTGATGAACCTCCGTACTACTGGGAGCTGTGGAGCAGGAGCACATCCTGCAGTTTGCTTTTGTTCCATGTCGACAGACGTGAGAGAAGAAGAGTCCTCTTAATTTTCTAGACACCATGAGTCTGTTTGTGAGCGAGCTTCATCACGGGAGGAGCTTTATTAACCCCGTGAACCTCTTACATCAATCAGAGAAGGAGCGAGGTCTCAGCACTGGGGATTACTGGAAACCTGCACATGTCCAGGTATCTGCACTCTGGTCCAGTACTGGTTCAGCACCTGCTGAAACGGACTCATCAGGTGTCTGAGAGACCTACAGAGGTCTCCTCCAGGCACGACATCTGGCACGTTTCAGAGAAAAAGTCATCTGGTTTCAGCCAGCCAAACAGGAGAGTCAGTGATGCTCCGGATGCAGTCGAGGAGACTTTTTTACTGGAGGAACTAAACTTTTCAGAGAGCCAGCTCACCAGGTCAAAGCTCAGCCCACTTCCAGGGCAGCGATGTAGCCGTTCTGGACGGAGGAGACGGGCCGACTGAGAGAAGTCGTCTATTAAACGGGAAAAACAACATGAAACAGAAGAACCTCGTGTCTCACCTGTCCAGCACAACGCAGAGACGGAAAAGATGAAACAGAATACTTTAAAACCGCCGAGGAGATGACAAGAAGTTGATAGTTCCGCTATCTGCCCTGCACATTAAATACAGTGATCCCTTGCCAATTCGCGCTTTAAGTTCTGCAGTTTTAGTTATTCACAGATTTTTTTTCAGAAACATATAATATAAAAAAAAAATCAAGAAAGAATTGCAGAAACATCACAGGATGTTGTCCGCGTTCTCTCACAGTGAAGAAATGTTGTGAGCCAGCCTGGCCCCTTTAAGAAGGTGGCCTTATGGGTAATGGTGTGGCCTTATGGGTAATGTAGTGTGTTTGTCGTGGGATGGCAGAATGAAAACGAGGTTAGATGAAAGAGCAGTTTCTTTACTACAGTTCAGAGACCAGAGGCTGTGAAGGTAACAGAAAGACCACAGTTGAGCATTTCTCTTGTTTTGCTGCAGTGTCTCACTACTTTTTTGTGGTTTTTAAACATATTTTAAACAAATTATTTAGACTCGGGGGGCTCCGGGTCCCGTTCTCGGATTTTAATTTTCGCGGGGGGGTGCCAGTCCCCATTAACCGTTAAAAATAAGGGATCACTGTAGAGCTGAGCGATTTTATAGATATTTTTTCCCCAGGGAGTATCAATTTTTCAGCCGCGGGTGCCGATATACTAAGTTTCTACCAAAACCCCCGTGTCCCACCTTTAAAAGCTTTCAAGCAACAATTTGCACTGTTTAAATAAATGAAACTATTTTTCTCAACACATTTTTTATTCATTTTGTCCAGCATTTGTAAGCTGCCTGTCAGCCATATAATGTGTAATTGATGCTTTCAGTTCAGTTAATTTAAACAAAGTCACTGGAACACTCACAAGATGTCACCAAAATCACTTTGTCCCTTTAAAATCTTTCTGAAAATGATGTAAATGTATTGATGAATATCGATATATTTCGTATCGTGAGCCAGATATCATGTATCGTATCATATCGGGAGATTAGTGTATCGCTACAGCCCTAACATCAAAACAACACGAGCCCTCAAAAAAAATTAGTAGCTTTCACGTTTACAGATCGTTGACCTTGTTGGAGGGAAACATCTGCACTGCCTGAACTCCAGCTGCCCCGCGGCGGTTTGATAGCATGAAGAGAAGCTGCGCACTTTAATAATCAAACTACAAGACTTGCCTCTCTGTCTCGGTCAATTTCTACTCTACACAACAAAATTATACACACACGACCACCGCAAGCAGTTCCACGATTACAGCAGATCTTTGATAACGATATTATGATCCAGAAGAAGATGACTTGACAGTTTGGGGTAATTGACGCTCTCGTATGCAGTCGCTCTTCTCTCCCTGCACAAAGATCCAACCCAGCCGGAGTTAAAGGCAGTCATCCCCAGTCAGATCAGCTCTCTGCTTCAGAGCAACTGGAGTGTGTTTGTCCTCATCGCAGCCCGAGCTGCTGTTACAGAGGACTTAGTCCAGGTGAGGTCCGCCCACCTGATGTGCTCTTATCTCTCCGGGCAGTCGCTCGGTCCACAAAGCTGCTCTGTTACTGGGCGCTGGCAGCTTTCATTAATGAGGGCGCTGATCCTCTTACGACAGAGCCTCTGCTGCTCTGCTGCTCCGGAGGACAGCGCGCTGACAGCCGTCCATCTGAGACAGCGTTGAAGCGAGGACATGCCTCCCCGTCTTTCTACTGCATTCTTTATAAACGTACAGTGTCCATTTAAAACCGTAAATGCCACCCAAGTGACAGGAAGTTCCCTCAAAAAAACAAGAAGGTCCTAGTACTGCTGGTTCACATCCCATGTGCATGTTTTTAGGCCGCGCAGCATTTCTCTCGGCTCCATCTTTATTTCCAGTCCAGAAATGTGAATGGTGGGCTGATTGGCTCCTCTGAGCCGACCGTAGTAGAGAGAGTGAGAGAGCCAAGCCGCTCGTCCCTGTTGCTTGGTGACAGCTGGGATCCAGCTGACACCCGTGACCCTGAAAGTGATTGAGGCGGACGTAGAAAATGGATGAATGCGAGCAGCAGGACAGTTCATGCTGGCAGACTCTTGAACTCGCAGACCGTCACTGCAGAGCAACCAATCAACACGCTCGGCCTTTGTTAGGAGGCTGAGGTTTGTTCTGTTAAAAATAGACACAACTGTAAGCTGATTGAATCGCTTCACTTTTGGTTTTGGTTCAGTTTGGGTGTATAACTACGAGTCTAAAATGTTTGTTGTTGTAACTAGGTGTGAGAGGTTTTGGATATTTGGGATGCAGCACTTGATACTGACAACATGGAATCAACATTACATCATGATGCCCCTTATGATGCAACTGGCATGTAAACTCCAGGAGCTTCTTTATCTGCAGATACGGATGTAACAATATGGAAAATTTGATATCTCGATTATCGTGACCAAATTATCACGGTTTACGATATTATCGTGATATTCTTCATTGCTCTACAAATATCCAAAAAACACATACATTTAAATAATTTAACAAAATCTTGTGATTTTCTTGTCATACTAAAACATCAGAAGCCAAAATTTTATCAATATGAAACTTTCACATTAAAAGGGCAAACAACTGGCACAGAAAGAGGTTTTATTTTAAATGAACAAAATAAATAACAGCTTATTAGTCTGGTGCAAATTTAAATAAACACTTTAACAACCGTAGTAGGTCAAAATATGCAAACAATTATCAGGAACAAAAATTATAGTGTAAGTTCAAATGAAATAAACTTTTGACTTTAAGCTGAACCTTAAATACGTATAAATGTCCAAATAAAGAAACAGTTGTATAGGAGCCAAATATGTTGTTCTGAATTGTAGTTCACTCTGTGTGTCTGTGGGTGTCGCTGTGTTGTTACCTGAGGGTCAGGTATAAAGGTAGCTGCCTGTTATTGGTTAGGTGTTGGACCCGGCGTTATGGTTGTCGGATCAGTTCATGCAGTGGTGCGCAAACTGTGGTACGTGTACCACCAGTGGTACGCGAGGGCTCGCTGGTGGTACGTGGAGGAACGTCATGACTTTTCCACATTTTTTCCACAATTTCACTTTTAAAAAAAAGTGAAAACATACAATGTGTTATAAATACGTTTCAAACAAAATGTGTAGCTTGAGATAATTAAAAATTTCTTATAAAATATATTTGTTGCATATTCAGTTGCAGTGCAGATGTATCAACTGTTGAGTGTGTTTATTTTGTTCTGTATGAGAGTATAAGTATGTGAGAGTTGTTGGACAGAGTTGTAAATGTCTGATTCAGTAAAGTAGCAATTCAGGTAATAAATAACCACAATAAGGAATAAACATCTGTGTGTTTAAAGCTAATTGAGAAGGCATATATGGCTATATTTTAAAATTGGTCATCATGTGGTACTCTGAGAACTGAACAGTTCATCAGGTCGTACGCAGCATTAAAAGTTTGAGAACCACTGAGTTTATGGAATAAATTAATATTTTAACTGCATCAGAAGAACGTCGTTCCGGTCATTTTTCGATCAACACGCAACGGTAACGTTTACGAAATGTGAGATAGCGAAGCGCATAAACCAGGTTACTCTTGGTCAAACATCTCAGTAGCTTGAAGCATTAGCCTTAGCTTCTTCAAGTTGCTTGTTCAAATTACAATAAAGTGCAAACAAGTGCTCTGCAGACGGAATAACTGTCCTCCACCAGTTGTCCCTCTGCATTCTTAAAAAAAAAATACAAAAAATGCCCAGACCTTGGACCTCGTCCGTTTAGTGGGTTGGTAAATGTCCTGCGTGCTATCACCACTTTCTTCCATGCTCACATCACGATGCCGATGTTACAAGCTACATATTCAGTCATATTAAGTCGCTAGCAGACTTGAATGAGGCTGATATTACATATCCTTGTAATCAACTGGGATAATGAGATGAAGTCAAAGATTAACGGTAATCGTTATCGTGTCAAATTGTACCACGCTTTACCGTAATAACGCTAACCGTTCCATCCCTAATCTGCAGATACGGATGCTGATATCATCGTCATCCCTGGTTGTAGCTATCGCTGCTCTGAGCTGTTGTTTGTCTTGATGAGGACATTACCGAGGAAGAAGATCTTAATAGTCTAATCTCCTGATTAAGAAAAGTTCCTTCTGCTCATGTGTAACACCTAGTGGTTTCCTAAGGGATACATAACTCATGCTTCCTCCACCTCTCACTCAAGGCCCCACCTCATCTGTATGTTTTTATGTTTCAAGCCCGCAACACATTTAAAAAAAATAGTTCATAAGGGAACAGGAAGTGGATGACGTTATTACGAAAACATGATAAAGTGACTATAACGACTGATTTGAAACAAGCAGAGGCAGTGATCCCTGCTGCACCTTCAACGGTGCCGCTGGTCTGGCTGCAGGTCCTTCAGACATTTCCCTACAGCCAGCCCTAGGATCTGTCTGTCTCCCAAGCCTTGTCTTTCCTTCTGATCCACAGCCAGACGCTTCCTTGTTCAAGGAGGCTTCCTTTCGCTCAAGATCCCTAACAGCCTCAGGAGCTTCTGGGTGGATGTTTCCATGTAGCCTCTGCAGCTGATTCCCACCGGGCATCGCCCTCCATCCTGTCTGGGAGCTGCCAGGTTTGCGTAGTTTGCCTGTTTTCTCTCAAAGGTTAGTTCCACCACGATGCCTGTCCTTGTCGTAGTAGACCAGAATAGGACATTGAGCTGAACGTTGGTTGTCGTGATTTCTTGATGGAACTTTATCTGCTCTCATTTGCCTCCAGGAGAGAGGAAAGACCACTTCTGTGATGACGCTGGGCTTGCCTTAATTTGGCTCCAGCCTGCTCGCCTCCAGGATCCCAGCCAGCGCCCGGCCGTGGCACCATCTGTGGCGGCCCTGCATCAGTGCTGATTTACATCGGGGGAGGACGCGCTGCAAGCTGGGGTTTGGGGGTCTGCAGAGTTGGCTCGTCTCCTCTGCACCAAACCACAGCTTCCAAGGAGGGGGAAGTGGCTCTGATCAGGAAACGCAACCACGCTTGCGTCGGCTCCATATGTCAGTCCATGTGATAGTTCTGTCTCTGACTGCCTTCCTGGTTGTCCATGTGCCCGGTTGATACCAGCTCACCGCCATGATTTTGAAGGATTCCTCCTTGATCTTTTTTTATTTCAGAAATCACAAGGTCTCTCCTTTCCTTTTTGGATGGCTTTGACCACAAACCTGGTGCCAGTCCACATCCGAAGGCAGTCCTGCTTCATTGTGTATCTGCTCAACAATCCTCTGGTGTTGCAGGCGACTGCCTGCATGGCATCGCACCTCCATCCTGTGCAAACTCTGACTGTGGTGTTTTGGATTGACAGGTTCTGTGAAACCAAGATTAAACGATGAAAGGCTTCGTCTTTGACCAGCAGCGATGGGTAGAGGATCTCCATTTTCTCAACAAATGCATGTGCATTTCTCTAAGAAAGATTGATCGGGCTTTGCATCTTTGGATGTGTAAAGGGTACAAGCCTGAGGTGGACACTTGTGATCTCAAACCCTCAGGTGGCATAAAATCAAGAATTGTCATTTATTAACCTTTGTCAGAGTGCTGAGCTGTAAATATCACTTAGAATATTGTTGTTCAAAACAGGCTTGACGTTATGTCTCTGGGCTTGGAGGGTTCTGGGATGGATCATCACACAGTGGAAACCTGCAGTGTGGTCAACAACAACATCTTTTTTGGACATCACATCTTGTGATGGTTTGAAGGACCAACTGACGGTTATCACCAGTGAGTCCAAAGACCAGAGCCTCTGCTGGTGTGGAGCTACATCAGTGCGGTTGGTGACGGTGATTTGACCCTCAGTGGTCGTCGTCTGTCTTCAAGACCGCATCGCTTCTAGGAATGTTGATGGATTTTTCAAAAGCAAAGTGCAAAACCCCGTTAGAGGCCCAGCTGAGGGAGAGGAGGGTGCAGGCATCTGGACTGACCCGCTAGCACCACGGATCTGTCTCCAGTAGAGAACGTGTGGAGAGTTTTGAGACAACCCTAACCCCTAACCCTAACCCCTAACCCCTAACCCTAAAATGCCACAGTTGACCTTGCCCTGTTGAAAATTGACAATAAAAATCTGATCCACAAAACTAATACGAGATTTGGAAAATTACTATAAAATGACACAAAACTAATACAAAATCCTTCAAATGATGTAGCTCAGAAAGTAGAGTAGTCATCTTCCAATCAGGAAGTCAGTGGTGCGATTCCCTGGCTAAAGTGTCCTCGAATAAGACACACATTGTCAGATTTGTTCATGTAAAAAAAAAGAAAGAAAAGAAGAACTGTATGAGGGCTTCAATAAATTTGAACTTTCTACGACATGTACTGTGAGGATGAAAGCGCTTGCTTGCTACTCCAGCCTCTCCCAGCTTCCTGCCTCACAGAGACTCGGTCTCTGAGCGAATGATGCATCTGTGGAAACCTTTGCGCTGCTTCTAGCCGCTGGCTGATGGACGTCCTCATCAATGAGGTGGATGGTGCTGACCTCAGGGAAGCTGCAGGCCTCAAACAGCAGGTACGGGCGTGATGTGATGACTGGATAGGTGCCGTAGATGCGAGGGATGATGGAGGGTTGGGTCCAACGATTAACTTATTAAGAGGAACTGCTGGTGATTAAGAGTAATGAGAGGATTTATTTAAAAAAAGAAAATAAAAAAAGGCTAAAATCGTGCCCCGTAGCTGAGTAAATGATTCAATTAAGTGAAACTTTTCATTTTAGATCTGGTATGCAGCTTGACTCTGTTAGCTGCTTGGCTTATTTTATCAGCCTCCAGCGTTGGTGAGCGTGGACGCTGGATGTGTGTTGCTGCCATCGATCGTGTGCACGCATGTTAATGCAGTTGTAACAGGCAGGAGCAGAGGAGCGGGCGCGGCGTGGACCCTGAAACCAGCAAACAAGAGCTACTCCATTAAAGATTATGAGATTAAAGAGGCTTTGAGCTGATCCACTCCCCGAGTGCTTTCACTCCTCTGCCTGCTTCAGTTTATCACACATAATTAACCCTCGCTGGTTTGAAAAGCCTTTAGCAAAGAGGGTCATGTGGTCAACGATAATTTGGACGTCGCACTGTAAGGCAGGACTCACGCCGACATGAGGCGTTAGCCTCCGGTGGTGGGCGAGCCTGGTGACAATCAAGCGATCGCGCACGAAATGACTGGCTAGCGCCTGTAAATGTCAACCCCAGTTCAGCGCCCGATGCTCAGGTTATGCTAATGCTAAAAAGGTTTTCAGGAGATTTTACAAAAAAAAACCAAAAAGTTCACAAAATCTCCCATTACTTCATAAAACTTTTTTATGTGTGTGTCTGCATTTACATTCATGGTTAGAGCCATCATCTAGCCAAACCATCTAGTATGTTTATGCAATTTAATCTTATATCAGACTTTTTGTGGGAGTGTGAAGGGTGAATGTGTCCTTCAGTCCTCTCTGGCAGTAAATTCTAACATCTTTATTAACATCTTAAATCCTGATTTCGTCAGAGAGGACTAGAAAAACACCAGCAGTGAAACATTTAAAGACAAGACAGTTAAAGAGACACGACAGTGAGGGTGTGGAGTGTGCTGGGTTGTGAAGTGTGGGGGGTGTTGTGTAGTGGATTGTGTTGTCACAGTGAACAAACTTAAAAGATAATATGTAAGAAGCAGAAACTACTAACAAGAAGACTGGATGAACACCTTCTACCAAGCTATAGACCTGTATATGGAGAATTGATGTAAACATTATTGATTGATTGTGTTGACAGTAGATGGGGGGGGTTGTTGGGGGAGGGGTGTAAAGAATAAATGTGTCCGTGCTCATATACACTCACATGTACCAAAAAAACTGTCATCACCATTACCATCACCACTCTCCTTATCTTAACCCGTCTCATATCCTCCTGCGGGTTAGAAAACACCAGCTAACTCCCATCACCCAGGACCAGACTGGCCCGAGAGGACCTTTGCCTGCCGACCCGAGAGGTCAAGGTACTTCATAAAACATGAGCAGTGATGGAAGAAGCAGATGATGCTGCCCATCAATCTGGGAAGGGATCATGAAGTCATTTCTGCCATGAAAAAGATCAACCATTCCAGATAGTTTCCTATGTTCCCTGAAGTGGACGTCCCAGACCACACAGTCCCGAGGACCATGTCTCTGCAGGTATCAGCATGCTGACAAATAAAAGTTAATGACTGGACAATCAGAAAGAAACAGGATGAACAACTGTCAGATGTTTGGATGAGCTGCCAGGAGGAGGCGTCTTCTCTTTCCAAAGAACATGGTTCATGGTTGAGAAGCTGAATCGAAAAAAACCACAGGAAGTCCTCGATGATGTCAAAGTCCAGACCTCAACCTGCTGTGGAGGAACCTCAAGAGAGCTGCGCAGGACCAAACACCTGTGAAGCTCAAAGACCTGAAGCATCATCATGAGGAAGAGTACGCCTAAGGGTGAATTCCACTTCCTCCCTTAACCCTCAGTCACAAAAATCCGCGCTCCCGCTAAGTGCCAGTGCTGTCCCGATTCTCAGAACGTCAAATTGAGGGACGAGTTTGAGGGCTGTATCACCCTCAAAATTGAGATTTTCCGGCTCCACCCTTGGGAGTAAGAGCTACCCAGAAGGCACTGGGTAATTTAGCCAAGACATCTTCGAAAAGGATGGCGACAAAAAAAGCTAGCTACAAATGTAAGAATCTTCGTAGTTCTTAAAAATATAAATGTTACGAAACCATTTTATTGTCTTTGTTTGAGACTTTTCTCATGGATTAACATCATTGTTGCGTAACTTTTTTTTTTTTTACTTTACAATGTTTGCTGCCGGGCCGGCGGTCCCAGCCTGCGGTTCTGACCGGCTTCACGTTACTTGTATACCTTGTTGTGTAGTGACAGAGGACTGAATAATGTATCCTCTATTGTGTTATTTGCTAATATTATTTAGAGAATATACGGCGCTCTTTTCAATGTTATCCCTGTGTCATTTCAGGAAATACAGAGACAACACGGGCTCTGATACATTTCAGTCTGATGACGTAACTGCACTCAAGGGGTGTCCCATTTCTAAGCTACAAGATAGCCATGACACTTACTTTCAAGGGTTAAGGTTAATCTGTCTCCAGTGATGTGAGGGACAGAAACCAGCTACCTCAAGTTCAAGTTCAAACTGAACTTTAAACTGAAACTGGCAGACGTTTAGCGACACCCGACATCATTTGCAGTAATCGGTGCACTTTTGATTTTCAGTTTCCGCGTATAAAGAGGAAAGAAAATGACGGAGGCATGGACAGAAACAATGGGACCCTTCACTTCGTGCTATTTTGTCCAACAATTAGAGCAGCAGCTTCACTTCCACGCTGAAGCCACTGGCTGCTTTTATCGTCTCCATGACTGTGTCTCTCAGCAAGACTGAAAATAGAGGCCAGACGCTACAGACTTGACTCAAGTTTAATTCCTCTGCACGTACAGCAGGCTTCAGATGACGGGAAATGACCCCAGAAACTGATTTAAGCAGGAAAGAGAGAGAGCTACAAGGAGATGGGTTAAATAAAATAAAAACGCTAAACTAAAGGAACAGTAGAGCCTTGGGTTGTTAATGTTCCGAGTCCTTGAAGCTCCAGAGGAAGTGGATGCTTTGGATCTGAGCAGCAGATGGCTGGAACAAACTATACATGCTGTTCTATAGTTAGAAGGAACGTCAGTGATTATTAACCACAGCATTTATCTGTGTTTTGCGTCATCACCCTGTTGGACGACTCATGACGCAACACTGGGCAGGACGTTCATCTCAGGACGCCATGACAGACTCAAGGCCTCCGGTTCCAGACACAGCAGAGCAGACCAGAGGCGTCGCCATCGTCTCTCTGAAGGATTTCCAGTCCATGAACATAGAGCTGCAGTCACTCTCCAAAGAGCTTTAGTTGCTCTAGTTGTGTCACATCAGACCGAAGGCGCCTAATGGCTCCTCATTATACATTCCAGTCAAATCCAGCTCTGGCTTTGACACGTTTTCCTCTTATTAGTGGAGTTTTGATAACGGAGTCCTCTTGGGTCTCTCCCATGGTTGGACGGTTGTTTAAAAGGAGCTCAGCTTGAATGACTCTGGATAGTTTCCACGGCGGTTTGTTCCTCCCGGTCAACCCTGGGTCCGCGTTTGCTCCTGCAGGTCGGCTGCGGTCACGTGGACACCGATACGTCTAAATCATATTTGCAGCTGTAATCACAGAAGGATGAAGCTGCTTGGAGATGCTCTTTGTCTCCAACACGATTATCTCTCATTTTCTTTATGAATTCCTCTCCCTGTCGTGCACGGTGGCACGTCCTCTGCCTGTAAATGAGCTGCTTGACTGATAAGAATATGGACGACACCCTGTTTAACTCTTTAATGCACAGTCTGACTCCCTAAACTTTAATCTTAAACACCATTTCATCCCAAAAATACCCAGCATCCTTAGATAAGGTCCATATTCAGGCGCCTCAACCAGACTAGTGCAGATGACAAACGGTTTTTGTTTTTTGCAGAAGTGTGTGCTGAAACGCTGGTGTCACTGGTGTGAAGCTGCAGGAAGACAAAGCCATCTGTTCTGTCATTAACAGGAATGCAGGGATTATATTTTGCAGAGGGGAAAAGCCTGTCTGTCCTGCCCCATATACAACAGTGAGGCTGCCACACATCGTGACGGCTTAGCGCCGCGGACGGGGCGCTGCCAAACGGGTACAAGCCGCGAACACGACGCTTACAGACGCCACGGTCTTCTGCTCTGCTTTCCTTTGGCCGTTCCTCTGAAGGGATGAAAGGAAAGATCAATGAACAAATGAAATTACAGTTTCACCTACTGCACATGTTAAAGTTACTGTAACATTAGAAGTTTGTTTTAAAAACAGACATGAAACAGAGCTGTTTGCCAGTTTGGCTAACAGCTCTGCTAAGAAGGCTAACAGCTAAGAAGGTGAGACAGTTAGCATACTTGTTTATATCACTGTAACTCAGTCCTTCTCAAATAGTGGGGCGTGACCAATTGGGGGGGGGGACCCCGGGTAACAAGGCTTTTTTTTTCCCCTACTGGAATAAAGCTAGGGTTGCCACCCGTCCCGTAAAATACGGAATTGTCCTTTATTTGAGAAAAAAATGTTGCGTCCCGTATTGAACTAATACGGGACGCGATTTGTCCCGTATTTTCATTAACGCCCCATACACACGTCTGTCACACACACACATCCTGGGGCGCCGAAAAGGGGGGGTAAAGGATATGGATTATAGGGGCCCATGATTGAGGGGGGCCCAGAGAGGCCCCTAATGATGATCAAAAACAGCATCAACAAATTTTGCCTGTGTTGGGGGGCCCGGTAAAGATTCTTTTCATGGGGCCCAAAATCCCTAGCGGCGCCCCTGCACACATCAACACTAAATTTAACAATAATGAACAAAATAAAATACAGGAAACATTAAGGCCAGCAAAATCTTTGTGGCGGGACAACAGGACCTGCTGCGCTCTGTGCCCATATCTTTATATGTGTGTGCCAGTCATCTTGTCACTGTCAGTGCCTGCCCCCTCGCCATCGCTGTCACGGTTGCCTAGTTACCACAGACGCCGGTGCTGCGCTGCTACCCGCGCATTTAAAAAATGTTTACCCCATAGGGTTGCCACCTGTCGCGTAAAATACGGAATTGTCCTTTATTTTCATGTCTGGAAGGTGGCAACCCTAAATAAAGCGTAATTGCACAAGTACTCCAGTAGGGGGCAGTGGCGTTCTCATTATCACAGTGTGCGCAGTAGAGGTCTTTGGAACAACCCGAAAACCAGAGGTTCCGACCCGACCTGAATCGGGTCTCGGGTCCATTCAAAAGACGTGACTCCGGGTTTGGGTCCGAATCGGTACAGTTAGTCTCGGGTCCGGTCGGTGCTCTCTGACAGGCTGGGTCCGCGTTTACTCGAGAGAGGTAAAGATATTGGCGGTGGCCGCCAATGTCAGGACTCGGGGCAGTTTAATGATTATTAAATAACGTGGCGTGTTTGTCATGAAACAATCGTGTTGCCGTAGCGTGTTATTAGCGGTTTGCCCGGCAGCTGTAAAACACAACGGATCACCAACATGACAACGCTGGATGAGAGAACATATTGACGACACGTCCTGACCGGTCACTGTATTCTTTGTTCTAAGTTGATCTATATTTATTTCTTTTTTGTTTCTCTTGATAGATAGATAGATAGATAGATAGATAGATAGATAGATAGATAGATAGATAGATAGATAGATAGATAGATAGATAGATAGATTCTTTCTTTCTTGTCTGTCTCGGGTAAAAACAGAAATTCATCTTTAAAAACAGTTCAATGAATCATTAAAACATAATTAAGAACCACAGTCAAGCACATTGACTAAAACTCATTCAACAACAGTAAAAAAATTTATGTTTATGTTCTAATTAAAGGCAGTTATTGCAGATGGGATGAAGGATTTTTTGTAAATGTTTTTCTGGGCCAGTGCAGTTCTGTAGCGTAATGCTAATAAGGATACAGTGTTATGCAAAGGTGCACTTAGAACAATTTTATAGACAAATGATACAATGGAGGGTGGGGGGGGGGGGGGGGCGAAATGTTTTCTTCTCCCTGGGGGGGGGGGGGGGCAGCAGAAAATAATTGACAAGCACTACAGTAACTCATCAGTAACCCCATGATACAACTCAACAGAAACCAAAAAGGGGGGGGGGGGGGGGGGGGGGGGGGGTCACACAGAAGGAGTCCAAGAAAAGTGAAGACACCTTCAGACAAATCTATTTGACCAGAACTGTTGCACAGTTCTTTCAAGTGCACATCAGCGTCAGAACAGACCTCTTTCCTGAAATCATGAAATCAGCGGGTGAATAAGGGTTAAACCCAGAATATGGGTTTAACCCTTACTGTGGAAAAATCTAAAAAAAAAAAAAAAAAAAACCAGGTGCACAACCGGTCTGTTTGCTGAGGGAAGTTTGGCCGACCCGAAGAATAAAACAGGCGTCCTGTGTCCGGCTGAAAGGGCTCCTCAGTCTAAATGCGGCCCGTGTTGTTTCGGCCCGCGGCCTCGCTCCCGTCTTGTGTCAACACGAGGAGAAGCGCCGGTCAGCAGAAAAACCGAAGCGTCTCAGACTTACAGTAACTGTTTCATCCAGCGCTTTCCATCCAAAATGATTCACAATTACAGAACGGCGTGTCTCATGAGGGTCCGACATGTGTGACCCAGCACCCGAACGAAGAAATAAAAGTTCACATGTGCCCCCCCCCTCCCAGAGTGTGAATTAACCGACACACAAATACACACCACCCACACTCCCTTCCCATCCACCCTGTCATTTCAAGCCTGGATGGTGAACTCCTTCCAGATTTTCCGAGGACCAGCGTTTTAAGAACATATTTATAACTTAAAAACTTCAGGCTCCCTGTCATTAGCAGGCCTCATATAGCAACCGGCAGGGCTCCACCCATCACTCTCACACCCCCCCTTCCCTCCCTCTACCGTCCAACCCGCCACCTTGGTGGTTTTGTTTAAACGTGAAATTTAGCCCTGTGACTTGTTGAGCAGCATCTGGCCGTGGCGTCATAAAACATCCCAGCAGGCCACGTTCTTCCTGTAGCTCCTGGAGACTTTTGATTTAATCAGATGCTCCATCGATACAATGAAGTTCTCATGGTGTTGTGGTTCACAGAGTAAATCTAAAGACACTGTTCTGTCACTTCCAGGTGCTGAATGTGTAACAGGCTGTAAGGAGAGACGCTGGTAACAAAATCATTCAACCAGTGACCCCATGACTGAGGAGCTGTGGGGGGTCCCAGATGTAGGAGACCACGGGGGCAGGCAGGAAAAGTCCTTTTATCGTAAGAACCAGTGCTGCACCGCAGGTTCCCCAAAAAAGAAAAACAGAGAGCCGCAGGACGAACCGGGACAACGGGGCAGCAAAGTAAGAGATGAAAGACGGGACGATATTTACAGTCTGAGGAGACGCTGCTGCCAACAGTCAGGAGGGATGAGAACGAGCCAGAGCTAAACACGCAGGAAATCAGATTTTCAAAGTAAAACAGGTAGTAAAGCAAAGCAGCAAACAGAAATAACTGTGTTGGATAGAGATGAGCGATTTTATCGATTCTGCGATATATATCGATATTTTATTTCCTCAGAGAGTATTGATTTTTCAGCTGCGGGTATCGATATTCTAAGCTTCGTTCAAAACCCCTGTGTCCCACCTTTTAAAGCTTGCAAGCAACAATTTGCACTGTTTAAATAAATTAAACTATTTTTCTCAACAAATCTTTTATTCATTTTGTCCAGCATTTGCAAGCTGCCTGTCAGCCATATAATGTGTAATTGATGCTTTGAGTTCAATTAATTCAAACAAAGTCATTGGAACACTCACAAGATGTCACCAAAATCACTTTGTCCCTTTAAAATCTTTCAGAAAATGATATAAATGTATTGTAAGATGAATATCGATATATATCGTATCGTGGCCCGAATATCGTGTATCGTATCATGACATTAGTGTATCGCTACAGTCCTCTTAGCCAGGTCTCCTTGTAAAAAAGACCCTTGATCTCAGAGGAATCCTGGTTAAATCCCTGGTCCTAACCCTGGTTAAATAAAGGTTTAAAGAAAAAAGAGGAGAATTAAGGAAGCACGAGAACAGAAACTCCGAACCATAACATAGAACGACTGTTTTGTGGTAAATGCCGCCAGGAGCATCTCAGGGACTCTGAATGGAGATGCTCGCTGAGGATACCGCGATGGAACTGATGTTTTATTTTTATGTCTATATTCGGCCCACGTATGTATTTCTGACTTCTAAATAGAAATGAAGGACCCACTGAAATGCTGAACATGTCAGGAGGGGCTGAACTCAAACAAACACAGAGGAGCTGCTGTCTGTGTGGGAGGGCGATGCTGGTCCCATCTGGATGGGTTGAGGTGGAGGAGGGAGGCGGGGGGAGGAGTTGCAGCAGTCAAGGGAGGGGTCGGAGGTAAAACTGGGTGTAATTACTCTCTTGAATTAGAGGGCAGACACTAATGTCGACCTCCCGCTTGTGCCTGATGCCTCTGCCATCGTCCCTCCTCCTCTCTCCTCCGCTCCTTCCTCCGTTCCTTCCTCATGGCCTCACAGGGAGCCTTCTTTGAGCCCGTCATCGTTCTTTGGGCGTCATCGTTGTCGTTATCACCTGGAAACTTCCTGAGAGTCGTGCTAAAACTAGATCTGTGCTTCAGGGATCTGAGATCTGTATCTCCAGTAAAGCAAAGTCTCTGTGCCAGCAGGAAGGAGATTGAAACAGGATTGATTTTAAAGTGTTTATTAGTCCATTAGTGGTAGAGAGTGGCCGAGCAGAACCAAGGCTCAAATTTCCTTTCAGGGGTTCACATTCCCTGGGTTTCATTCAGTTCTCTGTCTCTTTGTTAAAGTTGTTTCCTTTCATGTCTTTAGTTTTATGTCCTCTTCGTTCTAAGTGACTCAGTCCGTTGATATTCTGTTGAGTTTAGCCTCCTGCTGTCGTTTCACACCGGGTCTCAGGGTCCGGTTGCCACACAGCTGCTTTCCATTAGTCACCTCCCAAAGTATCCATCCCACCAGCTTCTCTCCATTCAGTACCTGATCCAACGTGGCTAACCAAACCTCTCCTGCCTTTCTTGTCTTGGGTTTGGATTTTGTATTTCCCATCAGCGCAGCTCCTGCATTTACTCGCTGAAGTTTCTTACTCACTGAAGAAATCAAAATCTATTTGGAAAACATTGAAGCGCTTCTGCATAAGTCACTGATGCAACCAGCATCCAGGCTGATGAAATACTTTCCACTGGTACTGCTGCACGAAGGAGAACTGCATGTAACACACATCCTTCTCTTAGTCATGTTACTTAGACATGTACAATGTCCGACTATCGCAGAGGGTGGAAACCCCGGAGACACTTCCATAACTACTTCCATAACCAGAGGTAAACACTCATTACTCAATTCTGCTGACACTGTTTTAACGACACTAAAGCAGGACGTGCCTTCATTCATAAAATCAGAATAGCGCAGTCATTTAATAGGCTACAAGCATAACTAATACGGGAGAAAGGTTGACTTATTAAAACACACGAGACACGGACAGGCAACAAATGATATGGAGGAGAAAAAGGGAGTCAAGAACTTTTTTTTTATAAAGTTCCAACGGATTTAAACTAGGGCTGGGCAAGTTAACGTGTTACTATCGCGTTAACTCGTTAATTTATTAACGCCGACATTTATTTTATTGCGCGTTAACGCATGTTGCTCACGTGCTTTTGTTTTGAAAAGTCTGTTACTGGCTGCTGCGGAACCGGAAGATAATTGGCAGGAAAAACATGGAGAACGGTAAAAATCCTTTACAGTTCGGGTAGCAAGTCAGGTAGCAATAATAACAATTCTGTCTGGAAAAAAAAACTCTCAAACCCCTTTGTTCAAGACGATCTCGTCATTCCTCCATGTTCCATCAGATCTGCTCCATGTGTTCACTGTCCTGCTGTTCTCTAGCTGGTTACTGCAGTGCAGCTCCATCTACTACAGGGGTGGGCAATTAATTTTTACAAGAGGCCACATGAAAAACCTGAGTTGTGTCAGAGGGCCACATCAACGATAACTTGAACTTAATCCTGCTCAACTTCCTTCCATTGTAGAATGCATTAAATTATATATTCTAAATAGCTGGTACTGGTAATTAGAAGAATACAATTATTCTGTAGATATTTATATTAGGCTCTGTGAAATTGTGGCATATAGGTCGAGTAAAAAAACAAAAATAATCATTAATAAGTCCAATTTATTCTTAACTTGTTAAATTCCTCAAACTGTGAATTACATTTTAACCGCAGCATCACTTAGCGCTGTTTACATTCATGCACGTACGCTACACGGAAGTACTACGCCTTTCAAAATAAAAGCACCACAGTTGTATTGCACGCACGACATAGATTTTTTTTTTTTTATTATTAAGTTGTAATCAAATGTAATTTATGATTGGCCTCATGCGGGCCGGACAGAGACGCACAAAGGGCCGGATGTGGCCCGCGGGCCGTATTTTGCCCAGGTCTGATCTAGTGGCACAGATGTGTAATGACAACAGAAAGTCCAGTCCTTGATTATAAAACAAATTCAGTTCTGGGTTGCGTAAATCAGACAATTAAATATTAAAAACAAATTCAGTCCCGTGGCCTGTTTGCTAAAATTGAAATATAAAAAAAAACAGGCATTTATTTATTTTTAAACAGGCATATATCGATATTCATCTTACAATACATTTACATCATTTTCTGAAAGATTTTAAAGGGACAAAGTGATTTTGGTGACATCTAGTGAGTGTTCCAATGACTTTGTTTGAATTAATTGAACTGAAAGCATCAATTACACATTATATGTCTGACAGGCAGCTTGTAAATGCTGGACAAAATGAATAAAAGATTTGTTGAGAAAAATAGTTTCATTTATTTAAACAGAGAAAATTGTTGCTTGCAAGCTTTTAAAGGTGGGACACGGGGGTCATGATCTGGGGGAAACGGCGGCTGAAAAATCGATACTCTCTGGGGAAATAAAATATCGATATATATCGCAGAATCGATAAAATCGCTCAGCTCTAGTCAATTAAGTTTCATCTCTACTCGGATGTTTTCAGCTTTCCTCACATATAAGGACAAGCCTTCAGTTCAGTTGGAGCCTGAAGTTTCACAATGATTGTGCAGGGGATGATGCACCACCACTTCATGTGTGTCGGCCTCTTGGAATACTCTCCTATTACTGGATGCAGAAAATGTATGGTTGGGCAACGAGGAAACCCAAGTGAAGGGATTCTGTCAGCCCCAGATGCTGATACTGAAGTATCTGCAAGCGTCACAGGCCTGATTCCCTCTAAAAGGTCATGGGAAAACAGTTAACTTTCATTGTATGTTGCAGCTTTTCGGAGACCAAATTAGCCTCAGTAGAAACTTAATCGGAACTGAGTTTGACTTACATTAGACTTACATGCATTTTAACTGAATTAGTGCACAGGCAATTACCAGCGCCTTTGTAAGCTTTAAATTAACATAAAAATGCCGTTATCTCTGGATTCGTAGCCTTTTCAATAAGCCATGTACAATTGTGTCCATTTACATTAACTGATTGGTGTCAGCGCTCTCTCTTTTGGGACAGATGCAAGTACAGCAAAGTAACGCTTTTAGACGACACAGAACATACCATCCACCTCAATCAATCAGTCATTCCAGAACGTTAGGGTGTCTTCTCCCAGGATCTAAGAAACAAGCACTGAAGAGGTTCAGCAAGTCCTGGACTACAAGTACTTTAGGCCCACCCACAAAGAGGGGTTTCATTACATCAGGGTGGCTGTGACCTCGCAAAGTAGAAGCAGCAGACAAACCAAATCTCAACGATCGGTTCTCTTTAGAAGTGAACCACCATGAATGGATCAGGGAATATTGTTATTGATGGTATTTGATAGTTAACCAAATGGACTGATCAATGGATTGGCCCTCAGCAACACGCATCACATTTCTGAGCAGGTATATAACGGGTATTAGGAAATCGTAGGTTCAACAGCTAGGCCTTTGTTCCTGCACTCGCCTCACACTGAATAAAAACTGTGGCTGTGTACAACATAGTTACAGTTAAAAACATGTCTTGTGTTTTTCTCACAGCGAGATGTTTAAATGTGTTGGAACTTTCCTAAAAAAAATGTTCTTGACTCCCTTTTTCTCCTCCGTTTCATTTGTTGCCTGTCTGTGTTTCATGTGTATTTTAATCCGTCGACCTTCCTCCCGTATTAGCTATGCACGTAGCCAATTAAGGGATTGTGATATTCTGATTTTATGACTGAAGACACGTCAGACATTTTCACTCTTGTCCAGGTGTGATCGTGTCGAGATACGTCACTTCTGGCAAGAACAATTGTGGCGAATGTAACAGTCAACAAAGTGATACGTGAAGGTTAACTGGATGCTAATCCAGAAAAAATGATATCACAGCTGAAGCAGGAAACTTATTTAGACGTAATGCAGCTACAGAAAATAGTTTGCATGCTATTGCAGGTTCGGACATACGTGATTGATGCAGATTTCGCCTGTTGGTCTCCTCTCAGAATCACACATCTGAGGTGAGAGTAGAGAGCAGGTGGAGGAAAACCTGGAGGGGTGGATGAATGAATGAAGGCCAGTCGCTCCAGGGGAGAATACATGTGAGCAAATGAAAGAGAAGCAGGCAGAATGGTGATGATGATGCAAGGACTAGACCAACGGGGAGTGAGGAAAAGAGGTGAAGAGTCTGGAGTTACCTGTGATAGAAGAGCAGTGAAAGAAGGTAGGAAATGAATTACAAAACTATACAAGGAAGTGGAAAAACTAAAAGGTAACAATACAACATACATAGAAGAGAAGTGGGGTACAGGGGCGGGGAGGGGGTTTTCAGAGGAGGATTGGCTAAAGATAAATGAAAGTAAATGGAAAACAACGTGCTCCCTCTCATGGAGAGAATACGGGTGGAAGAATGTTGTTAGATATCTTAGGACACCAGCTCAACAGAAATTGTGAGATACAAGATGTTGGAGACAGTGCGGGGGGGAAAAAAGCTGATCATTTTCACATATTTTGGGGATGGTGGTATTATACCATTCTTCTGGAGTTAAAGAAAAACATGGAAAAGATTGTGAAATTGCAACTTACATTTACATTTGAAGTCTTATAATTGGGAAAACAGACTCAGGACGTCACAATGTCAGGTGAAAAATATTTATTTCGAATAATTTTGGTGTCAGCTAAAAAAGCGATCACCAGGAAGTGGCTAAATAAAGATACACCAAGTGTCGATGGTTGGATTGAAGTGATGCTTAGCATCTATAGAATGGAGAAGCTAACTTTTTCAATGAGATTCAAGACAGATACGTTTATTAACTATTGGGAAAACTGGGTTGATTTTTGTGTTGTCATTGAAAAAAGATTTTGTGAAGTAATAAACACTGGATATTGTGGATCATTCATTTCCTTGGTTCTGGCTACAAATGTGTTCACTGTTAATTTGTTAATTTTGTTTGTTTTTCATTCCAACAAGGGTAAAGGAACTTCTGTAAAATTGTAGAAATATGGAAAGGAGTGAATGGGGGGAGGGAGGGAGGGGGGAATAAAAATAAATAAATAAATCTTTTTTTTTTCTATCATTTATTTGCTGTACGGAAATGTTACATGTGCTTCTTTGGCAAGTTTTGTTTCAATTTTCTACTGGAGTTTGTGATTTTTCCTGTCTCGGTTGAAAACTGTGCAAAGAAATGTACGAATGGATCATTGATATGTGGATTCAAATTTAAAAAAGTAAGTTTAAAAAAGGGAAATATCTACATGACAGTAGTGAAAAAAAAGGAAAAGTTCTTTACGACCCGTAAAGTGCACAAAAACAACCAGACTGAAACTCTAATTTTGTGTATGTATACTTACATATACATATGTATTCAAGTTTCAAATATTTAAGACATTATCATATTAAACTCAAGGTTTGTTGTAAACATCACTGAGAGTATCCATTACCTTGGTTTCAGAAGCAGAAGCGGTTCTTTGTTTTTCTTGCGGGCTAAATTTAGCATACTTAGCTTCGTGTTTGCTGTCAAAATACCGACGTAGATTAAACTCTTTCACGACTGACACCGCCTCATAACACAAAAGACATACTGTTATTTCACCTTCAGATACAAATAGGCGGCAAGCCGAAGCCGCGTATCTGCTTTAGTTTTACAAAATAATGATCCCAACGCATGGATAACCTGGATTTTCGAATTTGTGGGATTATTTTATTCTCCATCAGATACGGGTTGTTGCCACTCGATATTCTTGCACATTTTTCCACAATTATAATTTAAAGTTTGTATAATATGCAGGCAAACGCTGCGGGCTACTATAACAGTTTGACCAACAGAACGCTAAGATTTCGAGGGAGGGCCGGCGTTAGCTTATCAGAGTTAGCTACACTGAGCACAGCTGTTCAACGGAGGAAGCGGCAGATCAAGACAGAGACAAATAAGTAACTTTATTATATTATTAAAAAATTAGTTTGCAACTTGTTTGTTTTGTACAGTATTGAGTTCAAACGAATGACTTGCAACTTATGTTTTGTACATTATTGAGTTCAAACGTATGGTGACTTTTGCAAGTGTAAAAGTAACGTTAGCGTTAGCTTTTGAAAAAAGCGCTACAGCTAGCAGCCTCATGCACTTTCCGGGTAACCTGAAGTTGAAGTGGCTTGCATCTTATTTCTTATTAGGTTGTATGTGCTGTTCCACACTAATGTATACCTTATTGGTTTTTGTAAAAACATGATTTGCTAATAAATGCTAAAGAAAAAAAAATTCTCATTAGGTTACGTTAGGTCTTGTAGGTCCTTCTGGTAGAAATAACCGGGATAGTTGCACGTTTATTAGAGTATCTGCTGACCAACGTCACTGAGTCTCATGGACCAAGCAAACACGATATGATAATGTGTAAACAATGTTGTCATTTAATCGTTGTTTCCTCACATAACCTCAATGAAAACAGCAGAAGCGAGCTAACAGCTAAACGAAGAGAGTAATTGTTTTCCCATCATTCATGAAACTGCATTAATTTTTCTTTTCTTGGACATGTTGGGGTTAGTTCTGAAAAGTCCATCAGTTCTGAAAAATCGTCTTGCTCATAGCTACCGTTATCGTTGTGGGTAATGACGAAATGCATGATGGGAGATGTAGTTTATTGTCAATATGCGCTTTAAAGCAGCATAAGCTTATTTTAAGTCTTAAAATATTGGTTTAAAATGTAAGCCAATAGTGCCCAAGCTCTCGAGGGCCACATAAAATTACGTGACGGGCCACATTTGGCCCGCGGGCCTTGTGTTTGACACATGTGCCTTAGAAACTATTTCCACATCCTGCAGAAACAGAGCCACACTGACATTCATTTAGACTCACAGTTCTGGGTTGAGATAAACCCAATATTTACTCTGTTGTTTGTTTTGTCTTGGTCTCAGAGGGACTGAACCACAAGGCTTTCAGCGGGGAAAAAATAAGCTGCGAGAAGCAAAAAGAAGCACACAGCTGAGAACTGCAGACATCAGGAAGTCAATTCGTACTGGTTCATTGCCTTAAACAGCTCCACTCAACACATTGTTACCTTTAACACATCTCAGAACAGCTTTAAAGTTTAAGAGCTTTCATCTCTGCCATCAACCAGAGGAAGGAAAAGAAATGGCTTTGCTATTTGCCGGCAGCAGCAGTGTCTGCACTTTAATACACACTGAGCTAAAAAAAGACTAATGATTCAGTGTTTTATGTGTGTGGGGGGAAATAAAAAACATTATAGTGCTTTCTCTGCTCATGCATGGTCCTGTGCTCTCATCCCACCTCCTCACATTGTATTGCATTGGTTTTTTTTTTTTTCATTGCCAGCTTCCCATAAATAGCAACAACCGCTGGTAACTGTCGCCGATCAGTCTAATGCTGTAAGGAGATGTACACACAGACAGTTTGTGAGTCTTCAGGGGGCATTTTGCAGGATTATATTCTTATATAGTATTTTATCAATTCAATGACACTGTAAAAATGAAGAAGACGACCAGTGAAGGAGAAACTCATTTCCACAGTCCTCTGTTTTTACTCCTTCGCTTCTGCCAGATGGGATGTTTTAGCTACACAAATAATTCTTGAAAGAAGAGTCTCTGTGGAGGCAGAAGAAGTATCTTGTTGGTTAATTAAAGTTTTTAACAGAGCCAGAGGACCTCAGCTTGCGCTTGGCTGAAAAACCGTCAGTTGGAAGGAAAACAGGTATAAAAAGAAATGTGTATTTGGAGAGCTAACAAATCAAATTAGTTTCCAAGGCGAGAAATAAGAAGCCGCAGTGATGTTTGTCGCTTTACAGGAATAATTCAAAGATAGCCTTGACGCCAGAATTGATATATATATTAAAAGAACTGCTGCACAGGGACTCAATGGTCAGTTTTTGGTGCAACAGTGGTTTTGTTTGAGTCTGTGCCGGTTTCAGAACTTGGATCCCAAGAATGAGACGGCTGGGAGACCGGCCTGTAAGACTGTCGAAGATCAATACCTGAGGTAATGATCCTTCTGTTAAAATTTCTCTCTTCTGACTGTAACCTGGATGGATGGATCGTGAACTGGACCACATGGAAGCACATGAGAGGCGAAGATAAGATTCTGGCAGGTCATGTAGAAACTGGGTTATTTCTTTATTGGGATAGTTTCAGTTCAGTTCAATTCAATTTTATTTGTACAGCGTCTATGACAATGCTAGTTGCCTCTAGGTGCTTTACAGAGACCCAGATCATGACCCCCGAGCAAATATCATTGATAAAATTATAATATTAACTCCTAATCAAAGAAAAATGGCAAGTAAAAAAAAAAAAAACTCCCACAGCGGGAGAAAAAACCTTTAAGCCAAACAGTGGCAAGAAAAAACTCCACTTTAAGAGGAAGAAACCTTGAGCAGGACCTGGATCATATGGAGGGACCTTCCTGATGAAGACCAGCTGGGTAAAGAAAGAAAAAGAGAGGAGAGACAGGACAGAGAGAGGATGGAGGACAGAGAGAGGATGGAGGACATAGATCTAATACTAATACTATATTAGACAAAACATATAGATAAAATATATAGACAGGTGGAGGTCAACGCTGGGATGACGTCTATAACCCTTTTCTGCATGTTTTTCTGCCAATTCTTTTCCGGTTCTGCAGCAGCCAGTAACAGACTTTTCAAAACAAAAGCATGTGAGCAACATGCGTTAACGCACGGTAAAATAAATATCGGCGTTAATAAATTAAAGTAGTTAAATATTAAAGCAATTAAATCACCCCTGAGGCGATATACAACCGGCCAGTGTCACAATTTCACCACCAACAAAGACAGTTTCCTGTCATTTGCAACATTTGCAGTCAAACAGGAATGAAACGTTTCTGTAATGCTTTCATAAGAGCTGTATGACAACAAACAAACAAACAGAAGAAAATCCATCTCTTCGACCAGGCCAGAGCAGCACGATGGCCGGCGGGGCTTGAAGCTGCTCCTACGACCGTTGTTACGTCACACGGTTTATCGCTGCCCATGTTTGCGCCGAGGGAAGTCACGGTGAGGCTGGAGATGAAATGTAAGCACCGTAAAATAATAAATGTGTCACGTCTCCTGCCGGCAGCCTGTGTAAGAGCCAGGAAGTCATTTAGACGCTCGTAGCAGGGGGAGGTAAATGTGAAATACTTGTAACTGTCGCTCCTCATCATCAGAATCACACACCTGCCTCCTGGAGGAGGTGCAGCTGAATTTAAACTCATGGGCTGCGTATATATATTACATATATATGCATCGCTGAGGAGCATTAAGAACATTGAATGTGCTGTACATTATTTACCAGATGCACATCACTGCTTCCCTCCTGGATAGTTCCTGCCTGTTGTTTTGCTCTCCTACAGAGGTACGAGCTGTCTCATGGTACATATGGTTTATAAGTGAGTGGTATTGAAGAAAAACATGAAACTTTTCGAAGAAATGACAAACTGAGGCGAAGTGATTGGTTTGAGTCTGTGGTTTAGCATCTGCAAAGCTCAACAGCTACAACCTCTCTCCCCTGGGAGCACACACACGCACACACGCACACACGAGCATACACATCAAGTGCCCTTTATTCACACATGTTAATCCTGTGCACCAGGCTTCAATATTTATTTTGCCCTGACGACCTTTCTGTATTCCTGTCTGTTCTACATGAATAACATGATAATAATGTTAGAGCTTCTCAATCAGCCCTTTACAGTTAGCATAAAGATTATTCTCATAATTATGGGTGACGCAGACAATACGTGCAGATTATATAATAGAAGGTGAGCAGCGGCTCTGATGCTGGTGGGGGGAGGGGGAGGGAGTTAGGAGGGATTAACGCTCCGGGGAATTCACGTATGTGCCGTTATTTGAAAACTAGAAATCAATATGTCGGCCTACTGACCTGAGCATAAACTGCGCGCTAAATTTACTCTGTGCACATTAAACCCCCACAACATCAATATCTGTGCCTTATTCTTCCAGCAGCTGTCTCTCCCTGCGGTCGTTGAGTTAGAAGAGATCGCTCAAGGAAAAGTGTTACGTATGAACGTGTATTAAAGCCACGCTATGTAGAAATACCACTTCTGACCACATGGGGGCGACACAAAGATCTATCGTGATGACAAAAGAGACATCTCGTCATGCCACGTTGTCCCAGGAGAAGAACATTTCCTTGTGATATGCTTCCCCCATCTGGTCAGAAGTGGTATTGCTACACTAACTGGTAGATTGTCTTTAACGATGTGGTCGTTCAAGACAAAAACATCCTGGAATTGATCCTGGAAATGTTAGTCTTTGTAGCTGGCCAGCCTGCCACTCAGTCTTCGCTCATGTAAAATTAAACTTAGGCTGCGCCTCGAGGCCAACAGTGATCACTTTCATCATCCTTAGCAGAAATAGAAATCCACCTTTATATCAGCGTAGTAAAACCTCCTTTGCAGGGAGGTTAATCAAATCAAATCAAATCAAATATACTTTAATGCCTAGAGCTGAGCGATTTTATCGATTCTGCGATATATAACGATATTTTATCGAGTATCGATTTTTCAGCCGCGGGTATCGATATTCTAAGCTTCGTTCAAAACCTCTGTGTCCCACCTTTAAAAACCTGCAAGCAACAATTAGCACTGTTTAAATAAATGAAACCGTTTTTCTCAAAAAATCTTTTATTTATTTTGTCCAGCATTTGCAAGCTGCCTGTCAGCCATATAATGTGTAATTGATGCTTTCAGTTCAATTAATTCAAACAAAGTCATTGGAACACTCACAAGATGTCACCAAAATCACTTTGTCCCTTTAAAATCTTTCGGAAAATGATGTAAATGTATTGTAAGATGAATATCGCTATATATTGTATCGTGAGCCAAATATCGTGTATCATATCACGAGATTAGTGTATTGCTAATCTTGCTAAAGATTTTAACGGGACGAAGTGATTTTGGTGACATCTTGTGAGTGTTCCAGTGACTTTGTTGGAATTAATTGAACTGAAAGCATCAATTACACATATGTCTGACAGGCAGCTTGCAAATGCTGGATAAAATGAATAAAAGATTTGTTGAGAAAAATAGTTTCATTTATTTAAACAGTGCAAATTGTTGCTTGCAAGCTTTTAAAGGTGGGACACGGAGGTTTTGAACGAAGCTTGCAATATCAATACCCGCAGCTGAAATATCGATATATATCTCAGAATCGATAAAATCGCTCAGCCCTACACATGATTCTGCCTGAACTTGCAACTACTCAACAACACACTCACTCAGATTCCTTTACTACTCCAAAGGATGGGACGGTTACCTTCGAGAATAGATTTTGCGCACGTGAGCTGGAAAATAATCTTCAAAGCGACTCATTACTGACGTAAATGTGCTGAAGGAGACCTTTATCAAGACAAAGTAGCCTCCAATCGTCACCATCTTCCACAGTAATGTGAAAACTTCTTCAGCTTAACGTGCACCTCGGAGGCTCATTTTTAAATTGCACCAATTAAAATAACGCCTGCTGCTCTTGCAGCCTCTGCGTCTTTATAAAAGAGCTGTTTAAGCTATGCAAATTTGTCAGCAATTTGCAAGTGAAAACAATCCCTCTGTGAAACACGACGCTCCCACCAGATCCTTGGCCGGCGTTTGTTTGCGTTTTCTGCTCTGAACCAAAGTATTGAGCAGACAGTTGATTCTGTTGAGTTTTAAAGGCTTTTAAGTTTGAGTTTGAGGTTGTTTTTGGGAAGCTGCCAGTGCAGCAAAAACAAAAAAAAAAAAACTTTTGTTGATTTGGCAGCTTCACTGGGAAAGGAGCTGAAAGGAGCTACATTATTACACTGGAAAGGAGAGTGAGGCAAGTAGTTTTGTGGTCAGTACTGTATGGAGGCCCGTTTGGGTCATAATTCAATGAATAAATGAGTCTATTATTATGAAATACAGGCGTTTATTCTTATGAAATATTTCCCATTATTATGATAATGGTTTCGTTTTTCATAAGAATGAGCTTTTACATAATAATGGCTTTGTTTTTCATAAGAATGATTTGTGTGTCAATCACAGCAGAGAGGGCGGAGCCATTTATGTGATTGGCTGCTCTTTCATTCAAGCATAAGCAACAGAACAGTGAATATCGATAGTGGGCGAGAGGTGCAATGTATATACTCCAGGCCAGTAGGTGGCAGAATGCACCTCAGTTTACGGTTAAAAGTTGACATCGACTAAGAAACGTCAAGGTTTCCCGTAGCTCAGTCCAAGTTGCCATAGCTACAATCGGACTAGGAGCGCACCTTGATGACGCCACGGCCCGCTGCTAACGGGACCTCACGGCCAAAACTAGTCGATGTCAGAGCGTAGAATGGAGAAGGATCAGCCAATGAGCGTGCAGGTCTACCACTGGCCCCACGCCCAGTGGCAAAATGTCAATATTATGTAAAAACTCATTCTTATAAAAAAGGAAGCAATTATGTCATTCTTAGATAATAAAAAAAAAAACATTCTGAAATAAACTATTATGCATTAAACTAAGATTAAATAATAATAAAAAATATATTTCATAATAATTACATTTTTTTCATAATAATTGGAAACATAATAATAATGAATATGTATTTCATAATAATAAACGCCTGTATTTCATAATAATAGACTCATTTATTCATTGAATTATGACCCAAACGGGGCTCCATAGTACTGAATTCTAAGAGCAAGAAGGTTCCTGTGAAGGGCAGCTCGGGCTTCTTCGTGTGGGGTTAGCATGTTCTTGCCCGTGCCCATGTGTGTGCAGGTTGACTGGCTGCTCCGAGTCCTAACCCGCCCTGAGGACTGAGCGTAAGCGAGCGTGATTGTTTGTCTCTGGACTGGCAGCCTGTCCAGGGCGTGCCCTGCCTCTCCTGCTTCGACAGCTGGCATAAGCTCCAGCAAACCCCATAGAAGGCATGGCCCAACGGCCTGAAACCGAAGAGACAAACGCACGGCTGCCGTGTGGAGCGGGCTAAGACCTAAATGATAATAACCGCGTGCATCAGAAAGACTCTTTGACATGACCATTACATATTGATGAGAAAGGATGGCCTGATAATGTGTAAAGGTGAAGCTGTCGTGCTTTCCCAACAACACAGAACGGACTTCCTGGCATAAGTAGGAGCACGGACGTTAAGTGGTCAATAGAGCCTCACCTTCAGCCACTAATGACAATGCAATGTAAGGACATAATGATCATTTCCCTCTGCCAGTCTCGCTTCCTTCACCATTATCTCTGAAGGTTACTCGCTGCCTGGATCCACTCTGTCCACAGCATCCGGCTGTGACTGTAGTCTTTCTTCAGCTGAAGAGAAAGATCAGCTGCAGGTTTCCCTTCCAACAACGAGAGTACGATGTGGCTGACTTGTAATCTTTTTTCAGTGGTGTTAGCGTGTCCTGCTCCTCACTGTCTGGCCTTGAATCTGACTGTGATGATGCAGCTGTGCGGCCGTGTGGCATTAGCCGGAGCCGGAGCCCCCCAAGCCTAAATGATGTTTTTAAAATATGTTTAAAAACCGCAAAAAAGTTACGAGGCACTGCAGCAAAATAAGACAAAGGCTCAACTGTGGTCTTTCTGTTACCTTCACAGCCTCTGGTCTCTGAACCGTAGTAAAGAAACCGCTGGTATTGTGCTATTTTTGGCTCGTAATTAGCAGCTAACACGCTAAAAACAACAAAACAAAAACTCCGGTTTTCTCTGCATGGAACAAGCACTTTATTCTGGCACTGCAGGAACTTGTAACATCACACAGGTTGTATTGTTGGGCTCCTGTCGGTTAACAGAGAATGTAAATCTATACACGCTGGGCTGCTGTTGATGCTCACTACACTTTTCATCTAACCCCGTTTTCGTTCTGCCGTCCCACGACACACACACTACATTACCCATAAGGCCACACCATTACCCATAAGGCCACCTTCTTAAAGGGGCCAGGCTGGCTCACAACATTTCTTGGCTGTGAGAAAACGGGCACAACATCCTGTGATCTTTCTGCGATTTTTTCCTGATTTTTTATTATATTATATATTTCTGAAAAATCTGCAAATAACTAAAACCGTGGAACTTAAAGCAGGAATTGGCGAGATATCACTGTACTCCTAACGAGCAGACAAACCGGCGGCATAAACCAGCATCTTTGGCACAGGTAGCCTGAGAGCTAGAGGTGGGCGGATCGATCCAAATATCGATAATATCGATACCAACGTTAGTATAGATATCAAATGATACTCGTGTAAAAAGATAGATACTCAAGCTTTTTTTCTCTCCCACTACACTGACTGAGTAAGAATTCATTGAATTCTGTGTCTGACACGCTGTCGCTGTGTCCTCCTCCCTCTCCCCCCTCGTCTCGTCTTTTGACATTGCATCATCATCACGTGGCTCAGCGGCGTTGGCCAAACAAGCATGCAGGTAGACTCAGTCTGGCCCCTCCCCCAGGCCCGCCCCCTCAGAAAAACCATTATGAACAGAACAATTCATCTCCAAGGAATACTTACACAAAAATGTCAATTGTGATAATAAAGTATTTTTCTGTCACCTATAAAGTTTGCCGAAATTCCGTCCTGGGTTTTGACAAAATAATCCAAAGATAAAAATCACAAAAACACCAAAAGGTCAGCAGTTTCATGATGGATTAAGCTTAATATGAAAAAGTATCAGTATCGGTATCGCTATTGGTATCGGCGATACTGGCCCTGTATTTACTTGGTATCGGATCGATGCTAAAATCCCCAGTATCGCCCAGCTCTATTGAGAACATTCAGATTGAAGATGGAGCACAGAACAGGAATCATTTTGCAATAAACATGAGTTCATAGACACAAGTGATGTGTAGAAGAGTCAGGACGTTGTGAATACAGTAACCGCCAGGGAACGTTTCCGTCAGAGGATCAAACATGAGCCTGATGGAGGCGCTCCAGGATCAATGAGGGCTCCACTGGCAGCAGCTCTCGTGGTGATCCATTGCAGTGGATATTTTAGATGATTTCATCTGTTGTGGAGAGACAGCAGACGCAGGAAAACAACTGCGGCTTTGTCCTCACGCATAATTAAACATCCTGCAGCTGCGACGGCCTGCTGATCGAGGACTTGAAGCCGAGTTAATGAATACTTTACGTTTCAAGTGAACTGGAAAAACATTTTCTGTGTCAGTTATCCTCCTTTTCAGTCTCTACGCCTCAGCCACCAAATTAAGTGAAAGGTTTAAAGATGGAGGTCCGCCTGCCTCATCCTCTGATTCAGTGAATCTAGGTCGTTCCTGATATCTCATCTTCTACTCCTTTAAAACGATCACCACCTGAGCTGACACATACAGTCATGGAAAAAATTATTAGACCACCCTTGTTTTCTTCAGTTTCTTGTTCATTTTAATGCCTGGTACAACTAAAGGTACATTTGTTTGGACAAACATAACGATAACCACAAAGATTGCCCATAACAGTTTTATTTAAGAGCTGATATCTTAGCATTTTCCATGGTTTTCTTGATTATAACCTAAATCACTTTAAGTTTTTACATCAATAGCTATGGCGTTGTACTGCCAAAAACACTGCTTTTATGCATTCAGTGTTTTCTTTTCTGTCTGTTTTAGTCACATGATGACGTTTAGTGGTACCAGGTATTAAAATGAACAAGAAAGTAAAGATAAAATGGTGGTCTAATAATTTTTTCCATGACTGTATATCACAAGGCTCGTCTCTCATCAGTCTAATCATAAGAGTTTTCTCTTATTAGCAAAATTATTACTCACAGATAATATTCTGACAAAGAGCCTTTATAGTAAATATGAAGAAAAAACCATGAAGAATGGTCGCACTCGTCTAAAGAGAAAAATCTCATTTCACCATTTTGGCCAGATGCGGGGGGCGATTGTAGTCCTGGACTGATTATTTTATACAAAGAGACCCCGACCTCGAGATAGATGCTGTAATAACGTTCGTGAACAAAGCAGTGCTCTTTGCAAAACAGGACACTTTTTCCCAATTGTAGTTAATTTGGCCTTTCAATGAAACAGCATTTTCTGCTCTTCCTTTACATCAGTGATTCCCAAAGTGTGGGCCGCGGCCCCCTGGTGGGGCGTCATGGTACTGCATATGGGCCGTGAGAGGTCGTTAAAAATAAACAAACATGTTTTCAATCGTCGATTTTTTTTAAAAATATGTTTTTAATTACTGTAAAATATTTATAACATGATTTAAAAATAATTTGAAATAATAAAACAAACCTAATAAATGTTATTCTACTGTCATCTTAATTTAAAATGCCAAGTGTCACCTTATTTGTTGACCCCTTACATTAATATTGGAATGTAGCTTTTAGTTTTGTATGTTGATCACAGTTGTGATTAAAGGTTTGGGTGGGCCGCAGAGATGTTTCACATTTTAAATGGTTGGTATTCTGAAGTTTGGGAACGGCTGCTCTACATTATACAGTAGGGTGGTCATTTTAGTACGCTGATGAAAGAGCACACTAAAAAAAGAGAGAGAGAAAAAAAAATTACAAAGCTCTGATGGTTATGAAAATGTTACAGTATCCCAGCATGCCATTACAGAACATGTGGGTCCTCCCAGGCTTTTTTTTCCCTCCACAGAAACATGAAATCAGCCTGACCACAAGCGCCGTGCAGAGTTGAGTTCTGAGCCAGCCGGCTGCCATTTAGCTTCTTTAAATCTGCAGAGCAGCAGGTCTGTCATTATGTGAGCAGGGCTCTGGGTGTGTCTGAGAGGCAGCCAGCCAGAAACTGAAAACCAGGCCACGGCAGTGGAAACATCTGTCCTCCACCAGCTGTGCGTGGACGTGTGATCTCACTGCCCCCTGCTGTTCGGCATCTGGCACGACCGCAAGCTGCCTCCTCACTCTTCCCTTCACAGATCATAATCAGTAAAGCTCCCGTTACAGTCAAGTCATGCAGCACAAACCTGTGAGTATTCTGGATTTACACTTTTGACTTAAAGGTTTTTACATAAAATACCTCTGATAACAGTTTGCTTGTTAAAAGGACTCATCTAAAAATACAATATCAGATTCAGAAAATTTTTGGAAACTAAAGGTGAGTATTGGCAAGGACCTCGCAATATGATACTTTGATCACGATACGATATTATCACGATATATTGCTATATTCTACCCAGTTAATATCAAAATTAAAAGCAGAGATGACAAATCAAGTTGCTGTCTATGTTCATCAGATGATATTGATCATTCAGAGGACAAATTGAGTTATAACTATTTGCTTCAAAACAACCTATTTATTGTTTATTATTAGTGTTTTTGCACATTTAAATTTTAAACAATTTAAATGTGAAAATTAAACAATTTTCTTAAAAAAAAAAAATCGATATTATATTGGGCAGCCAAAAATCCTGATATATTGCCAAATCGATTTTTTTTTCACCCCTATTGAAAACACTGATTTATCTGCTGATTAACAGCAACAACAGATGTTGTTTGTTTGATCAGTACATCCAGTATCCCCTTCTGTTAACCCTCCTCTTGTGTTCGGGTCACCACTGACCCATTTTGACCCACCCTCCCAAACCTGCAGGACATTTACACTAAACGCTGCAGGACCAGGGCCCTGAAGATCCTCAACCAGCCCAGCCACCCCGGACACTATCTTTTTTCCCCTCTGCCATCAGGCCGGCGTCTCCGCTGCCTGAGAACCAGGACTGAGCGGATGAGGAAGAGCTTCTTCCCTCAGGCCATCCGCCTGCTTAACTGGGACCACTACTCACATTAAGTATAACATTAGACTTCATAGTTTTTCTCATCTCCTGCACTGTGTGTTTATTTATTATTTATTACTTATTTAAACTTAATTCTTTTTTTTTTTTCCCTGTTTCTTCTAAAAAGAAAGCGTTTGCCCTGTGGGTACAATAACAAATTTTACTGCACAATGTACAAAGTATAATGGTGTATGTAACAAATAAAGATCTTGAATCTTGAATCTTGAATTTTAGTTTTTAAATGCATCAAAGAATCACCTAAAATGTGTTTATTGCACCAAGGCTTTTTGACTTTGTCAGGAATCTCTATTTCAACAAAATGAAACAAAAAAAATGTTTCTTTACTACTACTAAAATGCTCTGGTTGAAATTATGTCGTTTGTGGTGTTAGGGTCAGTTTCGACCCGGTATAATAAAGCAATAATTAGAGCCAAAATGGAAATCATAAGTGCACTGCCAGCCAACATGCTGACAGCCACCTCCTCTCCCAGTCATGTGAGCTTCAGGGAAGCTTCTTTGTCCAGTATAACTGCTAAAAAACAAAACAAACAAAGACGGGCATGTCCAGGTCACTTCACCAGGTCACTGTGAGGTCACTTCACTCATTTGACCTGCAGAGGGCACATCTCCAATTTACAGTGTGCAAAAATGAAAAGATTTTCCATGAGCTAAGTTCGAGATAATATTTATGGAGAAAATAAGACTCAGATCAGCATAGCGATGAAGAGGAGCAAGTTACTGAGGAAGAGGACAACGTGGAGTATCAGGGAGAAGACACAGACACACCTGAGTATGATGAGGAGGTCACTGGTGCTGAGGCTCCTGCTGAAGGATTCAAGTCAAAAACTGGTAGGATGTTTGGGAGTTTAGTACCTCAACATGCACATGGCAGGGCAGCTGCTGAAAATGTCATCAAAATGACCCCTGATATCACACGGTCGGGCTGTTACCAGAGTTCACTGACATAAAAACATGTTTTGAGCTATTTATGCCATTGCCAATAAAAAGTCATCAATGCTATTACAAACCTGGAAGGAAAAAAGTCCACGGTGACGTCTGGTACCTTGATGCTTTCATTGATGTTCTTCTTCTTGCTAAAAGAAAACACTAAAAGTGTCAACTTTTTTCCACACATGCATCTAAACACACACACAAAAGCATGTTTTTGCACACCGAGATTTTTACTTTTTTATTTTTATTTAGCTTATTTAGCTATTAGTTTTGGAAGTAATGATTGATTTCTATTAATTTGATTTGTTTGATTGGTTGTTGTTTGTTTGAACTTGTAAATCAATAGTTTGTGTTATGACCTATTCTGTGTTTCAATTTGTTTATATTAAGTTCAGTTGAGTTAAAGTAAGTACTGTTGCAGTCAAAAACTGGTTGTTTTTTGTTGCATTTTATTGAAGAAAATATATATGAGTCAAAACTGACTCCCTACATCATAGATGTTACTATAATTATTAATTTTAAAATTGAAAAAAAAAAACAAGCAAATTCATTTCAGAGATGTGTTCTATACCCGTCAGTGATGTTCAGTTAACACAACAACCTTTTATTTATTTAAAGGATTCTATTGAGGTTAATTTTTCTTTTTTTTAATTGAAATCGAGAGGTATACTGATAAAAATAAAAGGCCCCGAGACTCACACTAAAAATATTAAACCCAACATTTTCATAGATAAGGAAGCCTGACAAGGTAACTAAGAGATGACAAAAAAATTGATGATTTTGTTTTTGTTTTTAGTGTACTTTAAAGCTGATTAAAGATACGAGTCGAAACCGACCCGTTAACAGATGGTAACAGAAAGCTAACACAGGAAGAAGGTTAACAACAAACCCTCACATATCCTCAACCAACTATTTAAGCTCAACTTTTGGAGTAATCATTTGAGTTTAATGAAATTTTAGTTGATTGATCAGTTGTCACTACTGCACCACCTCTCCTTTATTGCCCATTACATCACCACAGAGTACATTTGTACATTCGGTTCCATTTAATTTCAATTCAACTTTATTTGTACAGCGTCTGTTACAATACAAAGAGTATCCACGTGCTTTTCAGAAACCCAGAGCATGACCCCCGACCAAATATTATTAAACTGAAAATTAAATCAAGAAACAATGGCAGGTAATAATAATAATTTAAAAAAAAAAAACACTCCCCTAGTGGCAGAAAAACCTTCTCGCCAAACAGTGTCAAGACAAAACTCCCCTTTAAGAGGAAGAAACCTTGAGAAGGACCTGGAACAAAATATATTGGTAGTAATTATCTGTTATCTGAAGAACTAAGACTTCTGTGTATTTATATTGTGACTGATACATCGTTAGTACGTGCTCTACAGAAATGACTATATAAACAGATGTAGGCAGCAACACTGAGGTGGTCAGACGTCAGACTGCAGGTCAGCATGTAGCTCTAGAAGCTCTGGCATGTAAACATGTACAGAAAAATATGAAAAAAGTGAGGGAGGGGGCACAGAACAGCACAAAAAAAACTACAAGAACAATGGGGCACAGTTCCATTTTAGAGGTGCTCCTAATTAACAACTATGGATTGAGCTCAAGGAAGAAGAGAGAAGAGGAAAGGAGGGAGAGAAGAGGGGTGAGGGGCACCACTCAGGGACGAAACTGAAATGTTTTTCCAAAGTCGAGACCTTAAAATCCCATCAGTAAAAGAATCCTTTCCTCAAAGCTGTAGCTATCATGAGGTTCTTGATGGACTACAGATTTCCCAACAAAAGAACCTGCAGTGCAGGAAAAGAAAGGGCAGTAGTCAAGAAAATCTGGAGATGAGACTGCACAGGATGATTATGAGTGATAAAAACAACCCAAAAACGGAGGATAGTCAGTGAAAGAGAACTGACAAAGTTTCTGTTTCTCCTTTAACGTGTAAATAGTGTCTCCAGAAAACGGGTCCAAAACAAGAATTTATTTGGGGGCGCTGATAACTTTTCATGGGACAATGAGTGGTGAAATGAAGCCAATTGTTCATATAGAAAAGAGCTTTCCCCGATCCATTCAGTGGATCCGTGATCCAAACACAATACCTGTCTAACCCTAATGTCTAATAAACTACTAACTATTGTCATAAAAACAACTATAAATGATGGAGCAATTTCATTTCCATGAGTCATCAGTATGATTGGTTTTTAGGTTTCTGTGACCAGTGACTGGACGACGGTGCCTCGATCTTTCTTCTCAGTGATAAAGAGTCAATTATTTATAAAGTATTGTTGAATCAAACACTCATCTATTAATCCCCAAATGGAAAATCATACAGCTGCATCTCTGGGAAATCAGTAAAGAAAAAGAGAAAACCATTGTGAATGGAACTGATGGAGGCATGGCTGAAATTAAAATATAAAGATGACTATGAAGGGCTCATTGTGTTTATAGGCTGGTAATAACTGGGCTGGTGATTGGTGATGTACCAGAGGTAAAGTTTCTCTGTATACAACGTGGCAGCTCTTTTAGCTGCTCCAGTACGTAAACAGCTTTTCCCGCTGGCATGGTTGCTTATTAATAATTACATGTTAAAATGGGCTTGAATTACCTGCAGATTTCCCTCCAAGCAGCACAGCATCATTTCCACCAGGATAGAAAACACAGACATCAGCATTCTGTTTTATAGCTTCTATTGATCATGAAACTCATGAAATGAAGTCTTTGATGGAAACTTCTTGTGTCTCTTGACAACAGTGTGTCATCATCGCACACCTGAATCAACTTGTCCCTTTCTATCCTCTCTCGTTCTCCTTGCATAATCACACAGAGGTAAAACCTTATTTTGGTGTCACAGCACACCCTGCTGGTCGTAGGTTAGCATTGACTACACAGTTAAGTATCCCGTTTTGGCCAGGAAAGTCCCGTATTTCACTCTTCTCTCCCGCCGTCCTCCCGTATAAGTATTTTTCCTGTAACTCTCCCGTATTTTCACCTGCGTTAATAAAAAATAATAATAATAATAATACCGCATCGGGCGGAGTAAAAAAAAAAAAAAAAAAAAAAAAAGCGGAGATCTGTCAGTTATCGCGAGACAAGTGACAGATCTCCGCTTGACAGACTTGTCTCGCGATAACTGCCACAGCAGCAGCTACTACAGGTACTGTAGGTGGTAGATGTCGCGAGATTAGTTATAGATTATTAAAATCTGAGCAGTTTGAAACTTCAAGGCCACCAAAGTCTCTATTATTATTTATGTCTTTCCGTAAATAGTGCATTCTCTTCCTCCTCATAAAATCATAGAGTATCTTATCTAATTCCTTAATAAGATTGTTTGGAACATCTGCTGACATAGATATCTAAACAGATCTTGAAATCCCTCCTGCCTTTGAGAGCGGGACACGTCCACACTTTCCTTGACACAACACACCTGATTCAAATGAATGGATCACCATCGGCTTGTCGTCCAGGTCTGCTCAAGTCAGTTAACGACTCATTCATTTGAATCAGGTGTGCTAAAGCAGGGAAACATCAAAGACTTGCAGGACAGCGGCCCTCGAGGACTGGAGCTGGGCATCCCTGCTTTAGACCCACAGTCTGAACTATGATTTGGACCTCCAGAACATGCTGATGTCAGTTAAACTCTAATTCAGACAAACTTAAACATGTTTGATAATAGGCTCCTTGGCCTCGACAGAAATTACGCCTATTGTATTCTACAATTAGAAAACTGTGGTTACCAGTCTTAATATTTTTGGCCCAGCCACCATATTTTTTTTATTTTGGCCATAATAAAGATTAAATGTTAGTATAGAGAGTTAGCCCATTTTAAATGGCAACATAAATGGAACCTGCAAATTGAGTAGCAAATCAACGAATAACAGTTTAAAGTTGCTACTTGTTCTGCTGCTGTTGCTGTGGTGGAATGCTAACTGGCATGTTGTAGCTATATGTTATGACATCACATGCATGCCCTGTTCTATAGCCTGTCAACATTCAAAAGCAAAGAAATAACTTAATCACAATCTAGAGCAAATTTACTAATCACCACATTTATAATACTTTATAACGCTACACAGCATCATTTATTCAGCCTCATACAAACTGTGATATTGTACATCATAGTAGTTTAGAGATGGGCAGCAAAGAAACTTTTAGGCCAGTCTGTCAGTATTTTTTTGGATAAAATGTACTTCTGTGAGCAACTTTATCATGTTTGAAATGTGCTTGAATAATTACCTATGAAGACAAGAAGACTGACTGACAAATATTATGGTAGGCTACACGATGGGTGTCATCAGCATGTTCTATTACTCTCACTGTATAACCCACTCTTATATTGCAAACTCGGGTCTACACTTAGCAATGAATTAGCGCGATGCTAACACAGATAACAGCTGTAAAACTTAAAAGTGGATGACAGAGCAGAAGCTTTCAGCTCATGAGCTCAGCCCTGTCCTGTCCTGCTGTTTATCGTAAGGATCCCTCGGGGTGTGGTGTGAGTGTTGCACTCGAAGCTGAGAGGTGATGATGGCAGCGGCCAGAGCCGCGGGCCTGCAGGACCAGAACAGGTCCAGAACAGGACCAGAACAGGTCAGAGGGCATGCAGGACCAGAACAGATCCTCAGAACGCTGCCTGCAGCAGCTTCTATGAAGCAGTGTCATCACATACGAGTGCCAGTAAATATGAACACAGTACTGTCGTGGATTAGCTTCTATTGTGTGGCGGTCGCTGCCATTTTCCTCACTGTCAACATCCGGTGCAATGTTCACTTCAGCACGTGTAGGAGCGAAAAGAAAACAATAGTTAGCGTGTCACCGCTACGCGCTCTCATAATGATACGAAATCTTTGAAAGAGCAAAGAAAATTTAAGAAAGGACAACTTATTTTTTAATGCCAATTACAATCAAATTTAATGCTTTTTAAGGCCTTGTTTTGAGCAAAATCAATATAATGACTTTCAATGCTTTTTAATGCCCCGCGGAAACCCTGTCATAGTAACCGTGTTTCATGTGCTAACGTTATATTTACCTGAATAAACAGGGAAAAAACACCTAATAACACCTTTCAATGGGATACATGACATGTACTGGGTTATTTCAAGGTCTTAATTATATTTTTTGAGTTGGACGACAGCGCGTCAGAAACAGACTTCAATGAATTCGCACTTCACATCAGTGCTTGTGGGAGAGAAAAATAAAGCTTGAGTATTTATCTTTTTACACGAGTATCATTCGATACCAATACCAAAGTTGGTATCGATATTATCGATATTTGGATCGATATGCCCACCTCTACTACAGAGAATAGGATGTCATTAGACAACAGAACTGTTTGCGCTCTTCTCTCATGTAAAATAAACTACTCTGGACCAGTCCACAAATACACTCCTTCCAAAACAGTCTTCAAGAATGCAAAGTCTGCAACAAATGAGTACAACAAGTCATTAAAAGAGAAAAGAAAAGTCATCTGAAATGAGATGAAAAACTGTAAAAGAAGAGCAATATGAAATGAAAACAATGTGTCGAATGAAAATCAAATGTATGTCAATACAAGCAATGTCAAATTAACAAAAAATATGCAAATCCCTTCAAATAAATACTCTTCATATATACCCCCTTTTGTGTTTTCATTTAAGCTATAATGAATGTTTACATTATGTCAATGTGGCTTTATGCACAGAATTGACAAACTGATTAATCCAGGTGTGTCTGACCTCACAGCAATGGTCAGACACACCTGGATTGATCAGTTTGTCCAATAATGGCACACAGGAAACAAAAGAGCTGGCTGAAGTTCTGGGAGTAGTGTAGCTGTGATTTTAGCTTTTTTGTTCACAAAAAATATAAGAGATACTGGAGCTTGGTTGGAAGGTTGGAACTGCTCACGGCGGGCGCCAGAAAACTTCCCTTATTTTCAAATCCAAAACTTGACAGGTATGATCTGGATATGACGTACGTATTGCTATTGCTAACTTCATTGGTATGAATTCTAATGTAAATAGCATTTTTGCACTTTACAAGTGTTACTTGTTAATATTGTACAGTATTTTTTTTTATTGTTCATATGATGAATGAACTTGCTCCTATCTGCCTTGTAAAATAATTTGAGCTGGCTAAAAATTAGAAAACAAATTAAATTCAAAAATTCAGTGTATAGAGTTTTTTGCTGAACTTTGCTCTATCTAAGACCTAAAAAAGTCATAATGATTTCAGATCTATCAGAGACTTTTTTTCTTCTCAAACCTGCATCATGACTGACCATTGTTACACACAACCTTCTTGAAGTTTAGTTTAAGTTATTTCTAGGGCTGAGCAACGGATTTAAAATTTTTAATCGCGATTAATTGCATTATTTCCCTGATTAATCATGATTAATTGCATTGTATACGCAAGATCAAATAATGAATTCAAAAGTAGTGTAAAGGTTACTTTTATTTAAATGTTCTGCTGCCATATGAACTAAAGTGTCATAACATTTGTTGTTCACTTTTAACACTTTTAACATCAACACTTGTCAGTAACACATATTTAGTGTAAATCTCATCTTAAAAAATGTAAAATAAAATAAAGCTTATTGCCACTGCCAGGGCATTAATGTCATCCTGTTTTTTTATGAAAAAAAAAAAATCCAACAAAATGATTGTGACTCAGCACATTTAGAACATTAAAACAGGTAATTTCTGAGGTAACAGCAGAAACTTTTAACGGGGAGTTCAACTTGTCAGTTGTTACAAATAACCTTGTTTCTGTTGAATCCTCCGTCTGGGAGAACTTTAATATGAAAATGTCCATGTTGATTCTGCCAACACAAAAAAAAACGAAAAAAAAAATAAACGGGCCACAGAACTCAACTTGTTTTATAATCGAGGACTGGACTTTCTGTTGTCGTTACACATCTGTGCCACTAGATGGAGCCGCACTGCAGTAACCAGCTAGAGAACAGCAGGACAGTGAACACATGGAGCAGATCTGATGGAACATGGAAGAATGACGCGAAAGTTTAGTTGCAGTCCAGAATTTTTTTTTTTATTTCAGACAGAATTGTTAATATTGCTACCTGAGTTGCTACCTGAACTGTAAAGTTCACGATTTTTACCGTTCTCCATGTCTGTTTTAGCTTTTCCTGCATGTTTACCTGCCAATTATCTTCCGGTTCTGCAGCAGCCAGTAACCAGACTTTTCAAAACAAAAGCATGTGAACAACATGCGTTAATGCAGGATAAAATAAATGTCGGCGTTTATAAATTAATGCGTTAACACGATAATAATGCGTTAACTTGCCCAGCCCTAGTTATTTCAAATATTTTTCATCTTATAAGCATTAATCCTGCAAATATCACCACTGGCATATTTGTATTCAAAATTGAAGCTAAAAATTTGTAAAGGATGTTTCAGTCAAATCAATCATTTTATTTTATCTTTTAATTGGAAAAAAAAACAACAGGATTGCAACAGTTATTTCAACTTGGGTGCATTCTTTAATTAAAATCATTTATTCATGCATACACAATATACCGTTTGCATTAGCCAACAGCTAATGTTGCTGTTAGAATACAGTAAGCTGCTTTGCTTCTTTTCATGTTCTGTGAAGTGATGATCGCTGACAACAAACAGCCGGTGGTGACAGCTGCAGATCAGAAGTGGGCCTGGTAGGCCAGAAGATACCCGTCGTTGTACATGTAGATCTGCCTGTCGGTGGGGTTGTAGCTCAGACTGGCCACTCCTTTAGCTACCTTTTCCAGTGGCAGAGCAAGCGAGTTGTCCTCCTTCCCCGTCGCTGTATCAAAGGCGTAGAACACTTCCTCGCGGTACTCGTCCACGTAACGAGTGGCGTACATCACGCCGCACACCATGAAAGCATTGCTCACCGCCTTCTTGAACAGTCTCGTCTCCCACGTCTGTGACACATTGAGAGTCTGAGCCTCGCTGTCCCAGAGTAGCCTGCTCACCACCAGATTACCGTGGTTGCCTACAGTCGCATAGAGCGCCCACAGTCCCGTCTCGTCTGCCTCCACGTCCACGTCGCTGTTAAGGCGGCAGTCGTAGTAACAGTATGGGAACTTGTTGTTGAAGCCCACACCGGTTCCTGGAAGCGTTACCCGTTTGACGGCGCTGGTTTTCAGGTCGTAGCGGCAGACGTCTGCAGAGCGGTAGCAGTGGTAGTAAAGAGCTTCGCCGTACAGCACAGCGCTGGGACCCTCAATGGCGTCAGCGTGACTGTAGGAGGATGCGAAGGTAAACTCTCTATGATTGGTGGAGGCCATGAAGTCTTCGTAGGTTTGATAAACGCGTAAGGTGTTTCCCCAGATGTGGCTGCTGAGCAGCGGCTGAACCCAGTAGGCGTTCGCCTGCCCCGCGCTGTTTGCTTGGGCCTGTTTCCCCCACGAACCGGAGACGTAGCTCTTACCGTGGGGACTGACCTTAGTGGTGACAGGGTCACTAATGTTGGTGATCAAACCCTTGAGGCAGTACCTCTGCTGGCCTGGAAACACAAATGAAAATGAGATAGCTGAACAGTCCGTTGCTGTCACTCTGTCTTTATGGAAAGCCGCATGTTTGATTCAAGAAACAGGGAATCTGAAATGATTTTGAAACTGACCTGAAGGAATATTTGATTTCTTTTGAGGTGAGTTGTTTGAAGTGTTTTACCTGCAGCAGACTGCAGACCGCAAAGTGCTTTTAGTTTGGAGAGTCATGAAGGAATTCGGATTGGGAGCTAGGCTAACAGCTACTCAGAACGAGTGAATCTTCACATATATCTTTTATAACAAGTAAAACCATCATTTCGACTTATGTTCATGGCAGTCTGAGTGAATGCTGTTTTGCTGATCTCATGTAGAGCTGAGCGATTTTATCGATTCTGTGATATACAGTGATCCCTTATTTTTCGCGGTTAATGGAAACCGGCGCCCCCTCACTAAAATCTAAATCCCCGAATTGGAGCTTGAGCCCCCCGAGCCTCAATAATGTGTTTAAAATATGTTTAAAAACTGCAAAAAAGTATTGAGGACACTGCAGCGAAACAAGACAAAGGCTCAGCTGTGGTCTTTCTGTTACCTTCACAGCCTCTGGTCTCTGAACCATAGTAAAGAAACTGCTGGTATTGTGCTATTTTTGGCTCGTAATTAGCGGCTAACACGCTAACAACAACAAAAGAAAAAGTCCGGGTTTCTCTGCATGGAACGAGCACTTTATTCTGGCACTGCAGGAACTTGTAACATCACACAGGTTGTATTGTTGGGCTCCTGTCGGTTAACAGAGAATGTAAATCTATACACGCTGGGCTGCTGTTGATGCTCAATACACTTTTCATTTAACCCCGTTTTTGTTCTGCTGTCCCACGACACACACACTACATTACCCATAAGGCCACATCATTACCCATAAGGCCACCTTTTTAAAGTGGCCAGGCTGGCTCACAACATTTCTGCGCTGTGGAGAAAACGCGGACAACATCCTGTGATGTTTCCGGGATTTTAAAAATTTTTTTTTAAATAATATTATATATTTCTGAAAAATCCACGAATAACTAAAACCGCGGAACTTAAAGCGCCAATTGGCAAGGGATCACTGTAGACCAATAATTTATTGAGTATCAAATTTTCACCCACAGGTATCGATATTCTAAGCTTCTTTCAAAACCCCCGTGTCCCACCTTTAAAAGCTTGCAAGCAACAATTTGCACTGTTTAAATAAATGAAACTATTTTTCTTCAACAAATCTTTTATTCATTTTGTCCAGCATTTACAAGCTGCCTGTCAGCCATATAATGTGTAATTGATGCTTTCAGTTCAATTAATTCAAACAAAGCCATTTGAACACTCACAAGATGTCACCAAAATCACTTTGTCCCTTTAAAATCTTTCGGAAAATGATGTAAATGTATCTTAAGATATCGTATCGTGAGCCGAATATCGTGTATTGTATTGTATCGTGAGATTAGTGTATCGCTACAGCCCTAATCTCATGCCACATCACTTTTAGATCCAGACCGTGACACGGACGCAGTCTATGTACAACCCCTAAATTGGAATATAAAGTTAGGATGATATGGGAACCGCAAACTAGTAACTCAGTGTTTCGGTTAGTGTACTACATTCTTTGTGTTTCATATTTGATTTTCCTGGGTGGGGCGAGGTTTTTCAAGGCCATGGTAAACTCGCTCTACCCTAACCCTAATCCTAACCCTAACCCCCAGACACACGTGAACACTCACTTACCTCTAAAGTCTTTGGGGATTGTCTTGCAGGACTCAACGCTGTTCTTCAGGTAGCGCAGGTTCTCTTTAACAGTTTCCATATTAATTGTATCTGATGTTTGCATCTTCTTTACATCTTTATGCAGTGCATCAACCTAGAAAATACCAGACATGCCAGTCTATTAGGTTAAATGACTTGGCTTTGACTTTGATAAACATTGTTATCTTGTCATATTTCTCATGTGACCTTTTACTTTGCTTACTTCTATCGTGACCTAATAACCTAAGTATCATGAGGGAGACATGTTTATATGACCTCTTTGGTGAGTTTCCTTGTCTGGCCGTTGTTTAGCTGTTGGTGGACGACACTGATGTCTGTCTTTAGCTCGCTGAGCTCCTCCTCCAGCTGGCGCAGAGCCAATACCGTGTACAGACCCTGGTCATGCAGGTACTGGTAGGGTTGGAGTCGGGCCGTGATATTCACGACCTGAACCAGGAATTGAGGAAGACGTTGGTTGGAGATCGTCACCTGCAGGGAAATACAAGCAGAAGCTAAAACTGCCGTCTCTCAAAGAGAACCCTGATTGATTATAAAACTCCCTTTCACTGGTTTCTGTAGTAATGACAAAATAAAAATCTGGAGCGCTGATTCTTAAAAAAAAAAACCTGCTCGATGACATAAAAATGTTAGACCAGAAGAAAGAACCAGGACACTATAACTGTCCTGGACAGTATAATTTTCTTGACATGCATCTCTTAACCCTAACCTGGTCAGATGACGTTTGGTTTTATACTTTCTCAGTATCCTTTTGACCACGATAATCCATATTCCTAGATTTATTTCGTGTAACACAATCAAGAAAATGGCAGTCAGTCAGTTTACCCTTTACTCTGAACAAGCACAACTGAAATGATGAATGGCGGGAAACCCCAGTACAGTGGTACCTCTGCTTACGAATGTCTCTATACAAAATTTTCAGGTTACGAAACGCCTCAACGGGAAAATATTGTTACGAAAGAAATTTCAGGATACGAAAGGCAAAAATACAGTAGCGCTGCTACTCGCAGCTCCCAGAGTTTACAGAACGTAAACATACTTGTCGGCTCTGTATGTCGGTTTGAAAGCGGTGCATCCGAGCTGCTCTGCCATTGGCTATAGACCACCTGACGTCACACACTGCAGTCACAACAACTCGCCGCCATGTTGGAGTGAAAACAAAGCCCTTCAGCTAAGCAGTTTACCTGTCGCGTGTGTAATCTGTTGTGTTCAAGTGGATAGCAAACAGTTTGAAAACATGGTTTTAAACTGTGTAGCTGTTGGCTGCACAAACTACAGAGGAAAGGGACCAGGATTATCGTTCCACAGATTTCCAGCCGACGTAGAACGCCGGGATCTGGGATCGCTATGCTCCGACGCGCTAGTGGGTTTGACACATGGAAAGTGTGGTGACCGGTGAGAACAAGTCGCATATATAATGAGCATTTTGATGGAGGTGTGTGTTTTCATCTGTTTCAACTGATTAACTGACTATTTATAACATTTGGATGATCTTTGATTAAAAGACTTATGTTATTTTGCAAATAATTCTGCATGATCAGCTGGGGACTGAGTGAGCCGTAATAGGGCACTTTGCTATAGGCCCACATATTACCGTCCATTAATTTATTAATGCCGACATTTATTTTATCGCGCATAAACGCATGTTGCTTACATGCTTTTGTTTTGAAAAGTCTGTTACTGGCTGCTGCGGAACCGGAAGAGAATTGGCAGGTAAGCTAAAAACTGACATAGAGAACGGTAAAAATCTGTGAACTTTACAGTTCGGGTAGCAACTCAGGTAACAATATTAACAATTCTGTCTAAAAAAAAAAAATTCTGGACTTGCAACAAAACTATTGCGTCATTCCTCCATGTTCCATCAGATCTGCTCCATGTGTTCACTGTCCTGCTGTTCTCTTACTGGTTACTTCAGAGCAGCTCCATCTAGTGGCACAGATGTATAATGACAACAGAAAGTCCAGTCCTCGATTATAAAACAAATTCAGTTCTGTGGCCCGTTTTTTAATTTCATATTTTTGATCCAAGTCTAAAATTGAAATATTAAAAAACAGGCTTTTTTTCTTTCTTTTTTTTGTTTTAGAATAAAAAATTTAAAAAAAAGTAATAAAATGTCACTTTTTAATTTTTTTTTTTTATTTGTGATTGACAATTGAAAATGGAAAGAATGAATGATACACGGATTGGTATATTTACTGAACTTTAACATGGACATTTTCATTTTAAAGTTCTCCCAGACGGAGGATTCAACAGAAACAAGGTTATTTGTAACAGCTGACAAGTTGAACTCCCCGTTAAAAGTTTCTGCTGTTACCTTTAGAAATTACCTGTTTTAATGTTCTGATTGTGCTGAGACACAATCATTTTGTTCGATTTTGTTTGTAGACTTTTTTTTTTATTTTTTATAAAAACAGGATGACATTAATGCCCTGGCAGTGGCAATAAGCTTTATTTTATTTTACATTTTTAAGATGAGATTTACACTAAATATGTGTTACTGACAAGTGCTGATGTTAAAAGTGTTTGAACAACAAATGTTATGGCACTTTAGTTCATATGGCAGCAGAACATTTAAATAAAAGTGACCTTTACACTACTTTTGAATTCATTATTTGATTTTGCGTATACAATGTGATTAATCGTGATTAATCAGGGAAATAATGCGATTAATTGCGATAAAAAAATGTTATCATTGCCCAGCCCCTATTTTTATAGTGTGGTTTTACTGAAGTGATAGGTGTTTAAGTTAGCCTGAGTGCTTATAAAACAGCACAGTTGTGCATGAGCTCCCACCTGTTCCTGCAGGTTGTTCAAAGACCCCTCACACGTGTGAATCTGCTCCAGCACGGCCTCAAACTTCACAGCAGGGAATGACAACATGGTGGAGTTCACCTCGCACACACACGAGCCAGACTTCCTCTGACCCGACACCCCCTGAGCCCGGCCGCTGCCCTGCAGTCACGCACAAAAGCAATGCAAAGAAGAGGCACGAGTAAAATAAAAACTCTCTGATAATGTGACATATTCCTTTGCTTCAGCGAGGGGTTTCATGTTAGCAGTACTCACTGTGGACGTCAGCAGCAGCAGGAGTACCAGCAGCATGTTCGGAGACGTTGAAAATGACTGACAAAAATTCAAATGCTCCTCTTTTCATTTTTCTAATACGCCCAGTCAAAATAAAGCCACAATTAGCTTACTTGTATTCTATCACTGATGACTCATTCATAATCGGTTAAAACCACTTGCAAGCGTTACAAAACTAAAAATGTCAAACTGTGGTTTTTCTTGTGGTCTGACCAGGAGTTTCCCAACTCCCCTCTTCCTTTATGTGTCAGTGATTTATTATTGTTATTTCCTCTTTGCAAAATTTCCTGCTGTGCTGATTTTATCAAATAAAAAGTATTAATATGATTCACGTAGACATGCAATCAAACATGGAAACACAGCTGTCGCTGCTGTCACGCTAACAGTTGCATCATCAAACGTTTAAAACGATCATGAAAGGAAGATGAAAGCTACAGTTACCCAGAGCTGGCAGGAGCGCCCCGACTCCTGCAGACACTGTAGACTCTACAGTAGATTAAAAATATGAGGAAAAACTTGCTGCCAAATGGTCTTTATTATAAGACAAATACAGGTCATGTGATTCCCAAAGTGTGGGCCGTGGCCCCCTGGTGGGTCGTCGTGGTACTGCAGGTGGGCCGTGAGAGGTCATTAAAATTAAACAAACGTGTACGTTTTTAATTACTGTAAAATATTCATGACATGATTAAAAAAAAAAAATAATTAAGAAGTAATAAAACAAACCGGTTAAGTGTTATTCTACTGTCATCTTAACTTAATATGACAAGTGTCACCTTATTTGTTGACCCCTTACATTAATATCAGATCATGGTTCCTTGTCCCGTATGTTGATCACAGTTGTGATTAAAGGTTTCGGTGGGCCGCGGAGATTTTTCACAGCGGCAGTCATTTTGACAAATAATTGCTCGCAGCAACATAAAAAAAAAATTCTAAAAAAGAACTAAAAATGAACTATTTAGTTCATTTTTTGAAATGGTGAACTGAACTAGTTCATTTTAATTTCTATAAACTATGAACTTAACTAGTTGGTGTAGAAAGTGAACTTGCCCAACACTGCAGCCGACCTGAGTATTGTTAATGACCATGTCCATCCCTTTATGACCATATTCCGAGGGCTACTTCCAGCAGGATAATGCACAAGCCAGCAGCAGTCTCCCCTCCCCTCTCTCTCTCTCATCTAAAGCTTCCATGAGATAAAAAACACAAAAACTACTGAACCTCATTTACTTTAATTAAAGGTATTAATTTAAATGGAACCACAAGTCAAAAACCTTTAAACCTAAATCTTTTTCAGTTAGTAATTCTGATGCATGTACAGTCATGGAAAAAATAATTAGACCACCCTTGTTTTCTTCAGTTTCTTGTTCATTTTAATGCCTGGTACAACTAAAGGTACATTTGTTTGGACAAACATAACGATAACCACAAAGATTGCTCATAAGAGTTTTATTTAAGAGCTGATATCTTACCATTTTCCATGGTTTTCTTGATTATAACCTAAATCACTTAAGTTTTTACATCAATAGCTATGGCGTTGTACTGCCAAAAACACTGCTTTTATGCATTCAGTGTTTTCTTTTCTGTCTGTTTTAGTCACATGATGACGTTTAGTGGTACCAGGTATTAAAATGAACAAGAAAGTGAAGAAAAAATGGTGGTCTAATAATTTTTTTCCATGACTGTATTTCCATCAGTTCAAGGAGCCTTTATTTTTTATATCAGTCAGTAATGAACCTTATTTAAGTTAATGTGAGATACGAAATATGTTTGTTTGATAGCTTTACGAAAATGTTTGAGAGGCTTGCCAATAATTATTCATTGGAAAAAATAAATATCTGTTCATTTAAAGAGTCAAAACTATTTTTGATTGTGTTCATAGTATTGATGTAATGATTTTAGGTATATGTGTGTGTTATCGGTTATCGGTATCAGTTCTAAAAAAACAGTTATCGCACATCCTTAGGAACGACAAATTCACATCACGGATGTGCAGCAGACAAATCCGCAGCAACTGATGGTAAGGAAAAAGTGCAGTGACACAAAGCAGCTCCAAAGCTCACTGGCTGCCACTGCAGTTAGAAAAATGAATGAAGACCGTTAGCTGTAGCCAGATAGGACTCATTACTTTGTATCCCATGTTAAAGAAGAGAGAGATAGAAGCACTTCTGTCAACATCACTACATCCCCCTGATCTAATATCCTAGGCCTATTCCCTCTTTAATTATATCCAATTGTCAATTGTTAAAAGTATTTGATGTATGTGATGGGTTTCTCCTCTTCTGCTCTCGTCTTTGCCGAGAGCAGAAGAGGAGAAAAAAAATTGCACGACTTTTCAAAGACAGACAGGAGCTACACTATATTTCCAAAAGTATTGTCTCACCTGCCTTGACTCACATATGAGCTTTAGTTCATCTCATTCCTAATCAATATGACGTGGGTCCATTTTTTGCAGCTAGAACAGCTTCTATTCTTCTGGGAAGGCTGTTCACAAGGTTTAGGAGTGTGTTTATGGGGATTTTTGATTATTCTTCCAGAAGAACATTTGTGAGGTCAAACACTGATGTTGGACCAGAAGGTCTGGTTCTCAGTCTCTGCTCTAATTCATCCCAAAGGTCTTCTATCAGGTTGAGGTCAGGACTCTGTGCAGGCCAGTCAAGTTCATCCACACCAGACTCTTCCATCCATGTCTTTATGGACCTTGCTTTGTGCATTGGTGCACAGTCATGTTGGAAGAGGAAGGGACCAGCTCCAAACTGTTCCCACAAAGTTGGGAGCATGGAATTGTCCAGAATGTCTTGGTCTGCTGAAGCATTCAGAGTTCCTTTAACTGGAACTAAGGGGTAAAGCCCAGCTCCTGAAAAACAAGCCCACACCATAATCCCCCCTCCACCAAACTTTACACTTGGATCAGTGCAGTCAGACCAGTACCGTTCTCCTGGAAACCACCAAACCCAGATAAACCCAGTCCACACGCAATGTTGTTGTGAAACACTGTCATGGCTGCTTCGTGCCAGGGTGATCTCAGTTGATCGTGGTTTCTGCTGGGGATATTTTCTGCAATCATTGCACAATGGTTAATTTCTGTTCCTTTACCCTGTCACCACATCCTCAACAAAGATGCAAAGATGTAAGTCTCCAAAACGGAGGCAGGTTTTCTGTCTGTGTTTTTGTCCTGATGTGAATAGAACCCATCATCCAGTCACAGCACTGAAACCAGCAGCAGGATTGGCCTTCAAACTGCAGCATGAGAAGGAAGACTGTCTCAGGTGGCCAGGTGAACTAGGTTGGTGTCCAGTCAAGTGTCTGCACTAGAGCTGGGCGATGCTGGGAATTTTGGTATCGATCCGATACCAAAATAAGACAGGGCCAGTATCGCCAATATTGATACCGATACCGATACTTTTTCATATTAAGCTTAATCTATCATGACACTGCTGACCTTTTGGTGTTTTTGTGCAAACAACTTGCACTGTTTAAATAAATGAAATTATTTTTCTCAACAAATCTTTTATTCATTTTATCCAGCATTTGCAAGCTGCCTGTCAGCCATATAATGTGTAATTGATGCTTTCAGTTCAATTAATTCAAACAAAGTCATTGGAAACACTCACAAGATGTCACCAAAATCACTTTGTCCCTTTAAAATCTTTCAGAAAATGATGTAAATGCATCTAAAGATGAATATCGGTATATATCGTATCGTGAGCCGAATATCGTGTATCGTGTACCGTATCGTATCGCAAGATTAGTGTATCGCTACAGCCCTACAGTAGAACTTAAAGAACTGAAGAGTCAGTTTCATTTGTTGAAACTGACTCTTCGGCATTGACGGAGCCTTTCCAGATGTTTCCAGCTGTCCACACCAGACACTGATCCAACCCCCCCCGAACCATCAGAGGTGCAGGCTGTTGGAAGTGTCCTGATAACACACCGGATGGTTCTTGCTTCAGTCCGCAAGACTACATTTTCAAAAATAATTTGAATCCATGAGTTACTTCTGACTGTCCATCTTTCATGGAGAACAGTTGGCAACAGTTTGACGCACGTGTGTTTCAGGGCTAGTTTTAGTTTTTTTTACTGTGCCTTTGAAAGATAAAGTTGGATCACATTGCAATATTATATAGTAATGACCGTCAGGGAGCTGGCTTTTTATTCCATACTTTTAGCTGTCGATCAAAGCTTTTTTTCTTCCCTTTTCTAAACAGGTTTTACAGTAAAATCAAGAGTCTTCACATGCAGAGGATAATGGACGTGTCTACTGAAGTTCTTCTGGTAGCTTTGAAGTGGGTCAGTGCTGGCACAATTAACCTTAAACTGAACATCTGTGGTATGCATGAATGAATGAATGAATGAATGAATGAATGAATGAATGAATGAATGAATGATGGATGTGTCCATCGGCATCAGTGTTCAATGACTTTTGTTTTGTGAGCTTCCAGTTTGCCATGAGACCAGGTTGACCTTGCAAGAAATTATTTTCTTTTTGATCAGAAAAGCCCAGTTCAACTGATACTTGAACCAGACCGATTATATAATAAGAAGTTCTCAACATCATTTAATGGCAAACTCTGCAGATGAAAGCCACATGTCATTGACTTCACTCTTTTATTAATTCTTTGGCCAGATGCATTTTGCTGATGCCCAGTCTGGTGGGTTATAAAGTTTGCAATATTTTAGCAAATGTAGACATATTGTACCATTAAAAAAAAAGCTTAGTGCACAGAAATTATGCTGTTCCTTGCATGTTGCATGGATAACGCAAACCAAAGAATTAAACATTAAATTTAAATGTCTCAGTCTTGGGACGTGTGGTTTAATTGGATTTTTTTATTTAATGCTGTTAGTGCATTTTGGGCACTTTCTGTTCCTGAATCCTTATAAAAGTCTCAGTCTGATCAAAAAAACAAAAATCCTCCTAATGGAGGCTTATATTAGTCACTGTGTCTGTCCTTAATGTGGCTTTTCTTTGCATCGTCTAACTAAACCTTTATGACACGAAGGAGCATAAACCTCAGACTGTATCAGCTGTGGCAGGTTGTGTGTAAACTACAGGCTCAGACTGGTTCTTTCTGGTGCCATTAATCACATTTCCAGCCTAAAACGTCTTAGAATCCTGAATGGACAACTCACTACCGTAGAATGAATGGACTTCAGTTGTTTGCACAAAAGCAAGTGAAAACGAGGGAAGCTACATTCCAATATTAATGTAAGGGGTCAACAAATAAGGTGACAGTAGAATAACACTCAATTTGTTTGTTTTATTATTTCTAAATATTTCTAAATCATGTTATAAATATTTTACGGTTATTAAAAACATGTTTTAAAAAAACTGATGATTTAAAACATATTTGTTTATTTTAATGACCTCTCACGGTCGACCTGCAGTACCATGACAGTCCACCAGGGGGCCACGGCCCACACTTTGGGAATCGCCGTGACAGCGTTTTCACCTGCTTAACGTGATTTGTTTCTGAACATCACTGCAGAGCTTCTCTATATCAGGGCTGTAAGACGTGACTTTCATCCAGGACTACAGGCTGGATCTGATGTAGTTCATGCTGGAGAAAACCTGCTGGTATCAGTATGTGGATCCAGAGACTGACAGGACTCCAAATGCGAACGTCCTCATGTTCATATACAGTGATCCCTTATTTTTTGCAGTTAATGGGGACCACCCCCCACACCTGCTAAAATCAAAATCCACAAACTGGAGCCGGAGCCCCCTGAGCTTGAATAATGTGTTTAAAATATGTTTAAAAATTACAAAAAAGTAGCGAGATACTGCAGCGAAACAGGACAAAGGCTCAACTGTGGTCTTTCTGTTACCTTCACAGCCTCTGGTCTCCGAACTGAGGTAAAGAAACTGCTGGTATTATGCTATTTTTGGCTCGTAATTAGCGGCTAACACGCTAACAACAACAAAAAAAAAGTCTGGTTTTCTCTGCATGGAACGAGCACTTTATTCTGGCACTGCAGGAACTTGTAACATCACACAGGTTGTATTGTTGGGCTCCTGTCGGTTAACAGAGAATGTAAATCTATACACGCTGGGCTGCTGTTGATGTTCACTACACTATTCATCTAACCCAGTTTTTGTTCTGCTGTCCCACGACACACACACTACATTACCCATAAGGCCACCTTCTTAAAGGGGCCAGGCTGGCTCACAACATTTCTTCACTGTGAGAGAACGCGCACAACATCCTGTGATGTTTCCGCAATTTTTTCTTGATTTTTTAAAAAATATTATATATTTCTGAAAAATCCGCGAATAACTAAAACCGCGGAACTTAAAGCGCGAATTGGCGAGGGATCACTGTAAGAGTCAGGAATAGCAATCTGTGTTTCAAAGACAAAGTTTTTCGGGTTTGGGGAGGTTTCCAGTATCGCTTCATTTTGCGTTACACCTCTACAACACACCGACATCATGTGGGAATTGTTTCTTTTATTATTTTTTTTCCAGCGGTACATGAGCAACACATAACAGATGTCCGACGCTAGTCACCGAATTCGCGCTCACCTTTTTTTTTCCTTTCCCAGAATGCAATACAAGATACGACTTCCTCGTTGCAGTAACCTGAGAGTATTTTGTGCTATACACACTCATTCTGCCCCCTGCTGGCGAGCAACCTACAGGGACACTACATGTGCTCCAGAACAAGAATCACCATCTGACAAGTTTTTTCCCCCAAAGCGACAGAGAGCCGCTGCAGAGGAGCTAAAGAGCTGCATGAGGCTGCCGACGCCTGTGCTACACCAATCACAAAAGAAGAAGTTTAAAATAAAAAGGGAGGGAAATACCTGCAGATGTAGAAGTTAGTGGGAGTGTCCACAAGTTAGAGGCTTCAGCTGGAGTCAGACTCACTGTCACAATGAACGGAGTCAGAAGAAGAACTGAGAGGGTTTCACGTCGCTCTGCTGTCTGGTCAGTCATGAAGATGGAAAGTAGTTGTTGCCCTGAGTGCTCTACTCAGCCTCACCCAGCAGGTAAGAGAAACTCATCACCAAAGTAAGTGAGCCTTTCTAAAGGCTGGGTTGAAATTCAATATTTTTATTTTCATTTGCTGCCCATTTACCTTTCAGGCACATTTAAGTGAAAAGTGCGCACGGTGTGACATCCGTTACACAGGGAAGGAATTCCCTCAAGACAAACTCAAAACGGTGGAAAACAATGCCACAGCCTGCAACGGGAAAATCACTCCACAGAAGGTAGGCCAACCAGTCTGATTCCAACCATCTGCATGTCTGCTGTTCAGCCGCGTGATCGCTGCTGCCTTCGCAGGGGCGGGAGCTGGAGGTTCTGCTGCTGGGGCTGGAGAGACGGCTTGTCCAGCTGAAGGAAGATGTGTCCGTCCTGGAGGAGGAGGACGATGGAGAGCTGTACGGAGTCCTCAGCCTGATTGTCATAGAGAGTGAAATGGTTGAGATCAAGCAGCTCATAGACAAGCTCAACAGCACCACTGTGAGACACCAGCAGCTCACTGCTGACAAATATCATCAGGTACATTCACAGACACATAATACTGATGGCCAGCATCTTCGCTCATGCTCAGATGGTAGACTTATGTCTTTTTGTGTGTGTGTATATACGTTATACCTTTTTTTTTCTTTTTTCCTGACATCTTAAAGAAACATCTGTGACATTTTAAAGAGAGTACCAGAGTTACTGTACAGCGGTTTCCTTTCCAATCACGTCTTTACACTTTTGTTCATAGCAGGCAGGTTTTAAGGGGGCAGAGTCACATGCATGATTGACTCCACCCTTCTCCTCTGTGGGCTGTGCCTCTTTTGATATCAACTCTGCAGTAGAGGTCTTCAGAACAACCCGAACCCGAAAACCCGAGGTTCTGACCCGACCCGAATCGAGTCTCGGGTCCATTCAAAAGACGTGATTCCGGGTTTCAGGTTCAGGTCGGAATTGTAATAGTTAGCCTCGGGTCCGGTCGGTGCTCTCTGACAGGCTGGGTCCGCGTTTACTCGAGAGAGGTTAAGATTATTGGCGGTGGCAGCCAATGTCAGGACTTGGGGCAGTTTAATGATTATTAATTAACGTGGCGTATTTGTCATGAAACAATTGTGTTGTCGTAGCGTGTTATTAGCGGTTTGCCCGGCAACTGTAAAGCACAACGGATCACCAACATGACAACGCCGGATGAGAGAATATGTTCACGACACGTCCTGACCGGTGTAGGCTATTAGCGTTAGCAGTTGCTACCAATAGCATCTGTATCCACAAAGAAAATAACAACGTGGATTTATTGTTGTTTACATCACGTAGCCTATGTAGCAACTGAACTGGGTAGAAGAAGAACAACTTTAGGTAAGAAAATCAAGTTTTATTCAACGCTAGACAACTTTAACATGAGCAACTATGGGCTGGATTGTCTCGGTTCTATTCGGGTAACTCGGTTCAGTTCGTGGTCAGAAACTAAAGACTTCGGGTCGGGTCGGTTCTGGGTCCAAATATTGCGGGTTCGGACCCCCGGACTTACGATAATAGCTCGGGTCAGGTCGGTTTTGGGTCGAATTTTCACAGGTCCATTTGGGTTCGGGTCCATGAAAGTGGACCTGTAAAGACCTCTACTCTGCAGCGAATGTTTAATGTCAAATTTACTTGAAGAAGACCTACGATGACATCATAGACCACATGTGTCAAACACAAGGCCCGCGGGCCAAATGTGGCCCGACCACATCATTTTATGTGGCCCTCTAGAGCTTGTACATTATTGGCTTAAATTTTAAACTAACATTTTATCACTTAAAATAAGCTTACACCGCTTTAAAGCGCATATTGACAATAAACTTCATCTCCCACAATGCATTTCGTCGTCACCCACAATGATAACAGTATCTCACCATGAGCAAGACATCAAGACGGTTTTCAGAACTGATGGACTTCAGAAAAACCTTTATAAACTAGCCTCAATATGTCCAAGAAAAGAAAAATTCATGCACAAGGAAAGCAGTTTCATGAACGACAGGAAAACGAATACAAGTTTGTATCTCATGGTGAAAAAACAGTATGTCTTTTGTATTATGAGGCGAGTGTCAGTCGTGAAAGAGTTTAATCTGCGTCAGCATTTTGACAGGAAACACGGAGCTAAGTATGCTAAATTTAGCCTGCAAGAAAAACAAAGAATCGCTTCAACTTCTGAAAACTTTTGATACTCTGAGTGATGTTTACAGAGTCCGTTACCATAGCAACAGACTCTGTAAACATCACTGTGCGAGAGTAGGTTTACAACCACAAACCCTGAGTTAATATAATAATGAGTTAAATATTTGAAACTTGAATATATAATAAATGCAGAAACAATTATTTAACAATATAATAAAGGTGCAGTTTAATCTATTTTCATTTTCATTGCATTTTGTTACATTCATGCTGTCAATCTGGCCCTTCGAGGGCCACCAGATGACACCCCTGTCATAGACCCTAATCAGGATCTATGATGTCATAGCACCTTTTAAATCCCAACTCACTGGATGGCGTGTTTTTTCAAACTTCAAGTGAGACAAAATGTAAATGTTTTGCGGCCCATCTAGTTAAAGGTGGAGTAGGTGTTGTTTGAAAAACGGTTCCATCAATCCAACTCAAGTGAGATTTTGAAAATATACACTCCCTCCCTCCTCCCAAAGGCTCCGCCTCCTCCTCTTCAGCTCACCCCTCGAAACCACGCCTTCACATGATTCACGACTGCATGAACCATAGGGAGGGAGGGAGGGAGGGGTGATATTTGATGGACGTATTAGGCAGCCAATCAAAATAGTGATGATCACTTTTTTGATTGGTCAGAGTTTTTCTCTGATTATACCTTCTAGACTGGACCAAAATGTTTAGTTTTTTTTGCAAACATTTTATTTCAGTGGGTGCAATGGAAATGTGAAAAGGTTTTCAGGCAATATTGTAAAAAGTGTTGCAAAAAAACAACACCCACCCCACCTTTAAATAACGCAAGTCTAAAAGTACTTATGAAACCAAGAGAGAGTGCAGCCTTCACAGGTTCCTGGTTCGAATCCCAGCAGGTGCCTTTCTGTGTGGAGTTTGCATGTTCTCGCTACGTTTGAGTGGGTTTTCTCCTGGTACTCTTGACTTCCTCCTGCAGTCCAAAATCATGTACGTCTTTTCAAACTGGTGAGTCTAAATTACCCGCAGGAGTCCGTGTGAATATGTGCGGCTGTCTGTCTAAATGGGGCCCTGTGATGGAATGGTGACCAGTCCAGGGTCTACCTGGACTGGACCCTGAAATAGGAGAAGGTGGTTGTAGATGGCTGGACGAAAGGAAATTAATGTGCACTGATCCAGACCTTGTGTCTAAGGGCCTTAATTTAATTTTATTTTTGGGGGAGGACACGCAAGTGGTTTGAAACCGAGTACTAAAAGGCTTTATGGTACTGAAAACTCACCTAGTCAGTTTGTCTGTGTACTTTGACCACATCTTGTCTCACAGTTAGAGGACCTGAAAACAGAAATGAAGGAGCTGGAAAAGTTTGACACCATGGAGGTGGTGAAGGGACGACTGGACCAACAAGCGTCTCAAGACTGACCTGGACGTTTGCACGAAGAGAATTAACTCCACTGTCGCACCCATTCAGCCTCAGTATGGTATGTCCCACATCACTCAAACAGTAATGGGTCTGCTGGTGTTTTAGAGGAGGCTGTTTTTAAAGGCTGTTTTTTTCATAGCTATATGAAATTTATTTGGAACAAAATCTAGCAAGATGAGGCCAGAATGTCAAGCAGAACATGACATGCCTTGTTAGAAATCCCTCTCTGCTGTGCTTCGGCAGATTCCTCACAGCCGAGGGACCCTCTTGCAAACAGCTGTGCTCATCGTGTTTAGATTTGTCACATTTGTTTCATTTCACACTCTTCCCGTAAGGCACCTGTCCCATTCGGTCAGGTTCTGAATGTGACCGGTCCAAGGGTCTACACCGCAGGGGAGTATCCTGGCTCGTATTCATATGGGGCCTGGGGTCGGGATCCCAAACCAGAGGCAGGAAAGGAAAGCTGGTACTGGCTGGTGATGATGACATCCAGCAACAGATACTCCAACTACGTCCGTCTCTACTCTAGCCTGAGTGCTCTCATCATTGGTGTGAGCGTCCCAGGTAAACATTTGCTGAGCTCTTGTACTGAATTGTTGAAGTGTGATTCTTGTTACTTTGGACAATGTACATCGTTTGACACAGAAATCAACAATCTGTCCTATTCCTTCCTGAGGCGCCCAGCCCCAACTCCACTGTTTCCTCTCAGAGATGAAAAACAGAATATCTAAAGTTTGTGAAATCACCTTGGCGTTACTCAATCTTGAAATCTTGTGTTTTCTTGCTGACAAGTATGTAAATGTACCAACATAATAAGCACGAAAAAAGCACATTTATAAAACCAGTAACAGATAATAGCTGTTTGTTTGTATGTGATCTCCTTATCAGCGCTCTTCTACTTAAGTACTGGTGAAAAACTTGTATTTGGGGTTCAATTCCATTTTATTTGTATAGTGTCTGTTACAATGTCAATTGTTTCTAGGCGCTTTACAGAGACCCAGATCATGACCCCCGAGCAAATATCATGAACTAAAATTATAATATTAAATCCTAATCAAGGATAATGGCAGGTAAAAAAAACTCCCACAGAGGGAGAATAAAAAATCTTTAAGCCAAACAGTGGCAAGGAAAAACTCCACTTTAAGAGGAAGAAACCTTGAGCAGGACCTGGATCATATGGAGGGACCTTCCTGATGAAGACCAGCTGGGTAAAGAAAGAAAAAGAGAGGAGAGACAGGACAGAGAGAGGATGGAGGACAGAGAGAGGAGAGCACACAAATGACTGAATGAAATGACTACATAAACAGATGCAGGTAGCAGCACTGAGGTGAGATGTTCAGAGGAAAAGGAAGGGAGAAGAGCAGTGGAGACACCACTCAGCAGATCATGTTGGCGTCCCCCTGCAGCGTAGGCCTATAGCAGCATAGCTATGATGAAGCTGTGATAAAGACGAGCCTACTCTAGTCTTAGCTCCTACAACTATGGCCATAACTATTAGCCCCTACATTTTAGACTAACTGTAGGCTTTACTGAACAGATATGTTTCAGTTTAGTTTTAAAAATGGAGATGGTGTCAGCCTCCTGAACCCAAACTGGTAGCTGGTTCCATAATAAAGGTGCCTGGTAGCAGAAGGCCCGTCCTCCAAACCTACTTTTAGATATTCTATGAATGACGAGTGCACTCCTGCACAGAGAGCTCTATTAGGAGCATAACGTGCTATCAAGTCTTGTAAATAACGAGGAGCTAGGCCATTAAGGGTTCTCTTCTGCAATATTATTAGTATATATATCAATACTTACATTTACTTTTCATTGTCTTCTTTCTTCTTTTCTGCCAGGTAATGTGCAGATCCACTCTTCAAACCCAACCACCAACACCATCCAGGGTCCAAACGTGGTTCTGTACGGGGGGTCTCTGTACTACAACTGCTACAATGAATACTCTGTTTGTCGTTTCAACCTCACCAGTAAAAGTATTACTAAGTTACAGCTACCCATGGGCACCAGGTTGGTTTGAATGACTCCTGTAAACTGTCACAGCTGATCAGATTGAATACAAGAAAACGTCTGTTTTTAGCATCACCCATCATCCCTGTGTTCTGTGTCCTCTAGGTATAATTCAAAGGGTAACTTCTGCCACCTGGAAGAATGCTACCCCTACACAGACCTGGACCTGGCCACGGATGAGTCCGGGGTCTGGGTCATCTACACCACCAACCAGGACTATGGCAACCTGGTTCTGTCCAAGGTGGAGGAGGGCGAACCGCTGACGCTCGGTCAAACCTGGCGCACTTCGGTCTACAAGCAGAGCGTCACCAACACCTTCATGGCCTGCGGCATCCTTTATGCTACACGATATGTCAACAAAAACGTGGAGGAGATCTTTTATTCGTTTGACACAGCTACGGGAAAGGAGAATTTCAACGTTGGGGTCTTCATGAACAAGATGGCCTCCAACATTCTTTCGCTGAACTACAGTCCGGTGGACCAGATGCTGCAAGCCTACTGCGACTCCTACATGGTTTCTTATAAAGTTTTGTTTGGTTGACTGGATAAACCTTTCTCTCTAAGGGCCTTTATTTAAACCAGGGGTGTCCAAAGTCGGTCCTCGAGGCCTGGTGTCCTGCAGGTTCTAGATGTTTCCCTTCTTCTACACACCCTGATACAAGTGGCTGTGTCATCAACAGACATGTGCTGACCTTGATGACAAGATGATGATGGCCATTAATTAGGATCAGGTGTGTTAAAGCAGGGAAACATGCAGAACCTGCAGGACACCGCCCCTCGAGGACCCAGATTGGAGACCCCTGATTAAAACAATGGCTTCAAACAGCGGCAAGGAGCATGACATGCAGTGCAATGGCAGCGCAAATCCTACTAGTTTTTAATCAATGCTCAATCTTTCTCTCTCCCGCTGTGTTCAAGTCAGTGCTGGGTTGCCTTTGATGAAACAAGGAAACCAGGAAAAAGTGGAACTAACTTGGGGAGTAAATATACTGCGCAGTTAGTGTTGGAATAATTGTACATAGAAGTTATCTTATATTTGCTTATACTGTTTAAGGGGAAATGTGTGTGTTTCACTGTGCAGGATGTTGTGCAAACTGCTTTCAGAGACTTGTGTTCAAAGATAACGATAAGGCATAAAACCACGGTGAAGAAACTGACAGGAGACCTCAAACAAAGATGGGAGATCAGTAAGACAATGAGTAGGGCGCAGCCTGGTATCCACCCATCGCTAACAGCTGCTTCCTGTGTAACTAGACATTTCTCTCTTTTCTGAATAAAAAGCTGAAAGTTTCTCTCTCCGTGTTCTTTTTATCTGGTGCCTAAATGACAGACTAGAAGCAAAGATCAATCAGAAATTTATTACAATCATGAATACAAAGAATTATTATTATGCCATGCAGAATATTTTAATCGGCCGATGGTACATCTCCTAACATCTCAAAAGATGTGGTTCAGACAGATATGGTTATGTTTGCTGCAGGAATGTGTACTGCAGGAATGGGGGTGTAACTAATTTTATCACCATTGCTTCGCATACTTCTTTGGAAGAGAGCAGGTCAGGAAGGTCATGAGACCCCAGTTGTCAGGTCATAAAGCAGCCACACTGAGGCCTTTAGTTTTAACAGTTTAAAGTTCTAACTGAAAATAATTCTAAATCCTAACAAAGCGAAGAAGCGGCAGAGCGTGTTCAGAGCGGTTGGAGAGTGTAACTGAAACTCTGTCCGTTCTCCTCGCGAGTAAAAAGAACATTACTCTCTGTGTCTTTTTTTCCCTTGTGTGTTTTGATAATGTTTTCAGTTGCTTGAACCTGACAGTTAGAAAAAAAGGAAAAACTAGTTGATACAGGGTTAGCAACAATACAAAGAATATCAATATTATTTACAGCGCAAATATGTATTTTGTGTGTGTACAAGTGTGAGTATTGGCAACAGTGTGGATGATTGATGCACAGACAAGAAAAGATGATGAAAGACTGTTAAAGGTCAAGATAGCCACAATTACATGCTAAAAGTGTTGTAGGCCTATGTGGGTGTCTTGTGTAGTGCCCCCCCCCCCCCCCACACACACACACACACACACACACACATTATGGGAACATTATGTTTGAATGTAGATCGGTTGGCCAATGTAACAGATTGTACAGGTTGTTGTACATTGGTTTGAAGGAAATAATTAGTGGAGGGTATGGGGGTCCTCCCCCAGGAGTTTTTTATTATCATACATGTTATTTGCTGAATTCTGGTGCATTTTAATAAGTTGTTAGCTGACTTTACAGATGTAGGTTGAGCAATATCATATTAAATCTTGTGAAAAGCCTACAGGTGAAAAATGTGAAAGAGAAATGTTCGGTGAGAAAATTTGAAGGCTTGCACAATCCTAAACCAAAACAGCTAACTTTAACTGACATCTCCCCCTTCCCCTGGATCATTTCTGTCGATAACTGGGGACTATGGAAATTGAAATCGCCAAATGCACAGACAGTTCGTTCAAGCACCTCTTTTAAATGTACGTACCTTGTCTGCCTGCCTCTACTCGCTCTACGCCGAGTCAACCGAGTTTATAACTCGGTTGACTCGGTTGACTCTTATAACTCTCCTCAACTACCACTGAGGAGAACGGAGCTTATAGAGGAGGGAATTGTTGCCAGACAAATAAGCTACCTGGACCTCGAAAACAAGCCCCAAACAAGCGACTAAGGACCAAAAAAATAAACGAATATAAAACGTATTTTATAATGGCCAATGTCAGAGACAGATCTTCCGTAAAGGTGAAGTTCAGCAACGCCAACAAAAATAGTTTATGAAAAAGGCTGCTACGAGATGCTCCCTCCGACTTTCTCTGCCGCGGGTTGCCAGATCTGCGCTGTGTGCCTGGTGCATCATTGATGGATTATCGTATGCAGGTAAAAGGGGAGACGGTGAACGGGGAAAATTATAAACAAGTCACAACGCTGAAATACAAGCCCCAAAACCCGCAAACCACGACTTCTGATTTTTTTTTTTTTTAAGCGAGCTCACAAAAAAAAAAAAAAAAAGAAACCCCAAAGTCCCTTATAAAAAGCGGAACTGGCAACCCACGCAGTGTTCCAGAAACCAGAATCTCTGATCGCAAGTTCTGTTTTAAATAGCTTTGACAGGTCGTCTTGTTATTAGGAAAACTATGATCTATCTCATAAAAGTCATGGGTTTATTGATTAATAAAACAATATTTAATTATTCAGAACTGAAAATCGTGAAAAGGGTTTGTTGCCTTTGATGTGTGCGTGATCATATGCCATCCGCTCCGAGTTCCGGCCCAGTTTAACCCCTGGTTACGCATAAGTCAGAGGTATCAGGTTAAAAAGATGATTAAAGTTGACCAGACAGATTGTGGTTCAGTAATATCAGTGGAAGGCGATGATAGATGAGCTACAGAAATGTGGTCTGATAGCAAGTTTTTGACATTTCCAGCTCACTAAGATGGTTTTCTTGGTGATAATTAGGGCCATGAGGAGGAGTTTATTGGTTGCATCCAGACTGAGTTCTGATAAATCTCTCAGTAACTTCTATCCAAAGATGTTTAACAGGAGTGCAGTTCCAAGTAGCATGAATATATGTGTTGGGTGTTTGTGTGCAGTATGGACAGATCTCTGATGTAAATCCCATTTTAAACATTTTTTGTTGTGATATTAAAGTTTTTTTCTTTAAAATCTACGGACATTTTTTACAGCATAGAGTTAAATCCTTGAACATCTGTGGGTGTTAGTCTGGTTACGTGTACCATGTGAACTAGAGATCGATCGATATGTTTTTTTAGGACCGATATCGATTATTGGTAGTCAAAGAGGCTGATGAACAATATTTGGAGCCGATATTCATTTGCAGTAAAAGTGAACATATTAACATCAAAATTTAGAATACAAACTCCAACACTTAATTTTGTTTAAATGCCTTAAGTATATGTTTATTTAAAAAACAAGTAAATCATGAAATAGCAAATAAAAAGCTCCTTTAAGTTCAGGGAGTTACAGGCTCAGCAGCATCTCTTATCAGGTTTAAAAAAAAAAAAAAAAAAAACCTTAGATAAACAGTTCCCTGAAAGTTTTCACAGTAAATAAAGTAAAACTTCAACATAAATGAAATGACTTATCTTTGTTCTAGATACCGATGACCTGCTGATATCATTCTGTATCCCCGGTTTAGTGTTTCTGTTGATGTCAGACTGAAAAACAAACGTTTTTCAATCTATTGAAAATATTTTCAGACTTTGGGAGGAAAACTCATGCAAATGTTGCATCCATCCATCATCTATACCTGCTTCTTCCTGTTCAGGGTCACGGGGGGTCTGCTGGAACTTATCTCAGTGCTTTTTCAGCCAAAGACAAGTGGACGTCCTGGACAAACAGCCAGTCCATTACAGGGCCGTATGGACCACCCGCACTCACTCCTACGGTGTTTATAGGATCTATCAGCCTACCAGGTGTGTTTTTGGACTGTGGAAGGTTACTGGAGCACCCAGAGAAAACCTTTGTCAATCTACTACCAGGTGTGTTTTTGGACTGTGGAAGGTTACTGGAGCACCCAGAGAAAACCAATCTTCTTTTTTTTTAAGCCAAACCAGAAAACTGTAAAAGCTTTAAATACACTTGACACAATCTGTCAAGAGAAATGAGAATTAATTTGATAAATCTAATCCATGGACAAGTATTTACCTGGATAAGCACTGTATTTCTTGGTGCATGAAGGCCTGCTATATTCACAATTCACTACTTGTTTGACTTTCATTAATTGCTGACTACTAAAATAATGGAGTGAGTTGTAATTAGCCAGCCGGCCTGTCCAGGGCGTAGTAGCCCTGCCTTTTGTCTGAAGAGAGCTGGAACAAGCTCCAGCTGATCTCCGTGACTCGTGACTGATGAATGGATGGAGTTTGCAAACATGACTGGAAATGATGTGCAAGAGATTAAATAAATTATATCTTCTGGATCCAGTATTGTCATTAATGGACTATCATTTGGATTACCTTCCCAGAATGTTCTTAACTAGAGACAGTGAGAAGATCACCCAAGGAAGCAGAAGTCCAATATATATAAGAGGAGCATAACCACATGAAGCAAGCAGTATAGTAAAAGAAAGAACCAAACCCACTATTTCAAACATATGTGGAGGCTCCTTTTGAGTCTGCATGACTTTTATACAAATACCTTTAAAAGCTTTATCAAAAACAGTGAACTCTGAACCTTTCACTGCCAGCAGCAGATTTTCTCGTGTCCAAAAGAATTTCATGAGTTCTCTTACAATGGTCTTAGCAGCGTCTCTGTGTCTTTCCAGCTTTTGTACCAAATCAAACTCTACTTGTACAAATGTTTCCGAAATCAAGCGTAACAGACGACTCTGTATGGCCTTTGTGTCTGTCAGAGTGAGGCAGTTTTTGTTTTTCTTAAACAGTTTTGACATAAGTTCCAAAAATACGATTCTGGAAAAATGTCTGGCAAATTTATCACGTTTTGATGGTTCCAACGGGTCAGATTTATTGCCAGAATTTTCTTGAACGCTGGTTTTTGTCTGTGATTTTTTGGTCGCTAAAGGGTTAATTGATAGTTTGCCTCCCATGTTAAAATGTACAGATTTTTCTTTTGTTTTTCTTTACGTTAATACACAAAATATGTCAGGCGCCTCCGAGCGAAACTTCAACTGTAAGTCTCGAATAAAGTAATACTTAACCATTCGCGATGACGTCACAAAGGATTCCTCCTCCTCCGGAGGCTGGACTGACTTGGGCATCTGCAGCGCTTCTGTGCCGCGCATGCGCACGTAGGCTACGCAGAAGCACCGAGTTGACCCTTCAGTGGGCACCGCCCCCCTCCCGCTCCAGCACCCATCTATTCCTCCGCCCAGTGGGTTTATTTATCAACGACCATATTCCGAAGACCCAACAGCGGACGGTGGTCAGTGATGATGGAGAATGTAGAAAGTCCCACATAGTGTTTAAAGTCACTCACGGCCCACAGCTCCATGTCAGAAGTGGACCATCTCCTCTGCGGGTGTGTAACGGCCTGGCTGGCATTGGCTCACTTTCTCGCGACCCTCATCATTCTGTGTGAACACTGCTCCGACCGCGTCCTTAGAGGCGTCCGTGTACACCTTAAAAGGAAGTGTAACATAACCACCAAACTTACTTTCACTTAAAAGCTGTATAAAATAGCCTTTTATGACTTTTTTGTCGTTAATATTTATGTTAAAAACGATGGCTAATTTTTGTAGCTAACAAGCTAGCTAAAAATAGCTGCTAGTTGCTGCTAAAATAGCACCTAAAACACTAATTACACGTAAGGCAACATTCTCTGGTAATAACATAATAAAGTTCAGAAATATGATTATTTTCAGTCAACTCTTGTGTGTAGTTTCATATATTTGTAATGTTTAATGTGAATCATTTCCAGAGATCTAAACAAATGCTCATTAGTGCGACTACCTGTTAGAAATATGGATATTTATTCCAGACATTTAAAATGCTCTCAGAGCAAATATCAAACTAAAAATGATAACATTTAAAGTTAGGAAAAATAACTGTTGTTGCTCCTTTAATTTCCATGTTATTTTCATTTCATTAAGATCAATTTTGGAGCTGGTCTTTTGTCTTTTTGGATATACAGTTGAAACCAGATGTTTACATTCACTGCAGAAAGATGCAGAACCTTTTTCTTTCTTCACTGTCTGACATTAAATCAGACTAAACTTCTGTTTTAGATCAGGTAGGATTACCAAAACTATTTCTATTTGCTAAATGCCGGAATAATGAGAGAGAGAGATGTTTTTAGAGAATTGTTTTATTACTTTTTTCAAAGTCAGCAGTTTACATACATTTCCTGAGTATTTGACAGCGTGACCTTTAAACTGTATGACTTGAGACAAATGTCTTGGACTTCCTTCCATAAACTTCTCCAAACTGTGGTCCATTCTTCTAGACAGAGCTGGTGGAACTAAGTAAACTTTGGAGTCCTCCTTGGTCACACACGCCTTTTCAGCTCTGCCAACAGATTAAAAAAAAAAAAAAAAGTTAAAAAATATTAAACATGTTCTTCTCTCATTATTCTAGCAAGTAGAAATAATTTTAGTCATCTTAACTGACCTAAAACAGGAAAAGTTGAGTCTGATTTAATGTTAGATGCTGGGAAAAAAAAAAGATTAATTATCCTTTTTTGAAATTGTTTTCAAACAGTCTTTTAGTGTTTCTGGCAGGAGTGTTTGTAGTTGGAGGTAATGAGGCCTGAGATTTAATAATGAAACCAAATGTGACTAAAGCAAAGAAACATTGACTCTAAAGGATAGATTAGTTAAATGAAGTGGATAAAGGAGTGATTCCAGTTATCAAATGTTAGTAGTTTTGCTGAATGACGTCGTCTCTTCCTGAACTTCATGTTTGTCATTCCAGATGTGTTCACCTCTGTTACCACATCTACTGGAGGAGAGATCCCAGGAGGAGGAAGAGAAAGGTGAAACAGCTGATTATTGATATCTGGGAAGACAGTAAAAGTCTGTTTATCCTGTTTGATTTGCTCTGAACAGAAACCTCATGATGGGGTTGTTGAAGACGATCTTTTATTTCTACGTAGTGCTGCATTGGAATCCTCTCATATCTGATTTTGGTCTGTAATTCCTGGTGTTTTCCTCCAGGGAGCAGCAGTAACACCTGCCTTCATCTTCTCTGGCTGCATGTTCAGCAGTCAGTACAGTAATCCCCCACACTTCATGGTTAATGGGGGCTGCGACCCCCCCCCGCAAATGGTGAAAACCGCGATGTGGATGTACATGTACATGTATATGTACATACTAGGGATGTAACGATATGGAAAATTTGATATCTCAATTATAGTGACCAAATTATCACGGTTTACGATATCGCAATATTCTTAATTGCTGTACAAAGTCTAAAAAAATACATACATTTTAATAATTTCACAAAATCTTGTGATTTTCTTGTCGTACTAAAACATCAGAAGCCAAAATCTTATCAAAATAAAACTTTCACATTAAAAGGGCAAACAACTGGCACAGAAAGAGGTTTTATTTTAAATGAACAAAATAAATAACAGGAACAAAGCTTTTTGTCTGGTGCAAATTTAAATAAACACTTTAACAACCATAGTGGGTCAAAATATGCAAACAATTATCAGGAACAAAAATTATAGTGCAAGTTCAAATGAAAAAAAGCTTTTGACTTTAAGCTTTAAGCTGAACCTTAAATACGTATAAATGTGCAAATAAGGAAACAGTTGTATTGGAGCCAAAAATGTTGTTCTGAATTGTAGTTCACTCTGTGTGTCTGTGGGTGTCGCTGTGTTGTTACCTGAGGGTCAGGTATAAAGGTAGCTGCCTGTTATCAGTGTTGCCAGATTGGGTGATTTCCCGCCCAATTGGGCTACTTTTGATAACAGCTGGCGGGGAAAAAATGCATTGGGCGGGTATACACAATTTGGGCTGCTTTTATCAACATCTGGCGGTTTCTTTTAATATTGTGAAAACAGCACAACAAACTGTTATTTTATGGTTTAAAAACAGTACAAATACAAAATTCAGTATACTTTCGCTCACTGTATTGTGGTCATCCAATTTTAAAAAATATTTAATCGCAGTGAGTTATTGAGTCGCTGTAACAACGCGCTATCGTGACGTCACCTCAACAAACCTTAGTGCGCCGATGCAGATGTCTGAGGCAGAAGCCGCTCTCTCTCAACTCAAAAGTGGTGGCTATTCTGTTAGCAAAATAAGTAGGCTATCATGCCGAAGTGGGGAAAATATAAGAAATGGTGTTTACGTAGTTGATGTTACTGCTGCTGTGTTAACTTGGGCCTGGCACTGGGATATACGATGTGCATTTTTGCAATACAACTATTGATTTAGGCTTAATTGTTTAAGACTGTAAATGCATTTAAATCCACGTTTATTCAAATATGAAATTTTTTCGTATGAAAACACTTATTGGGTAGTTTTTTCCTGAAGTAGGCGGGTTTTGGAACGCGATTGGGCGGAATTGGCTCAACCAAATCTGGCAACACTGCCTGTTATTGGTTAGGTGTTGGGCAAAAGGTTTTTGACCACTGTGGCGCTAACTGCCGGCATTATGGTTTTTGGATTAGTTATTGGAATAAATAAATATTTTAACTGCATAAGAAGAACATCGTTCCGGTCATTTTTCGATGTCCTGTGTGTTATCACCACTTTCTGCCATGCTTACATTATGATGCCGATGTTACAAGCTACAAATTCAAAATTCACGTGAAACACAGCCGGGAGTCGCTCACAGACTTGAATGAGGCTGATATCACATATCCCGGTAATCAACCGCAATAATGAGATGAAGTCAAACATAAACGGTAATCGCTATCGCGCAAAATTTTACCGCGCTTTACCGTAATACCGGTAACTGCGCCATCCCTAATCCATACTTACGAAAAACTTTCTATCTGTGAGATGAGAGTAAAATCATTTTAAAGCGGTACCTGAGAGGCCCACCAGACTTCTGAGCCTGTTTAATAAGATGTGGTGACCTGCTGTATCAAATCACTGAGATCCAGCAGCACCAGGACAGAGAGTTTTTGTGAGTCTACATTACACCTAAGATCATTAACAATCTTTAAGAGGGCTGTCTCAATACTGTCGTTTGTCCTAAAACCCGATTCATAATTCTCTAAAATATTGTGTTCATGTTAAAAACTCGCTTAGTTGGATAAAAACAACTCTTTCAATAACTTTACTCAAGAATGGTAAGTTGGATACAAGCCGGTAGTTATCAAGGATATCGCGATAATATCGTAGTATGACCCAAGTATCATGATACATATCGTATTGCGGGGTCCTTGCCAATACTCACCCCTATACCTGGGTGTTACCTGCACAGTTGTTTCTCACCTTGCTGCTGTAACACTCAAATATCCCTATCATTAATGAAGTCTGTCTGTCTTTGCTAATATACTTTTATTCAACTTTTTTCCTCTTTTTTTTTTTCATTCTGGTGAACACGGAGTCCCATTAGTTCTCCTGGACCTGGATGGATTGCCGGGACCCTAATGTCATCTCCGTGGAGCATCATCTGATGTGGTGTCACTGGTGACTGGTGTCACCATGTGGTTAGTTGATGAACTACAACTTTTCTTCGTTCCGCATTAGACTCAACCTGGAAGTTGGAATGTTGTCCTCGGTACTCATCGGTATGAGTCCCGTCCACATTTTGCTGCTTGGAGAGTACTTGGGCTGGGGATTACTAATGCTTCATGCGAAATATGACAAACTACTGCACTGTCTGACATTTTTAGATACTTTTTGCTTGCTCCTCCCTTTTTTTTCCTCAAATAAAAATGCTGACATCATGGCAAAGGTGGATATGCACTTAAAGGGTTTATATTTGAAGTAGTTAACAACTTTAGGTACATCGGTGACTACCCTGGTCCAGAATCCAGGGCAGACCCCACCCAGAAGGACCAGACCACACCTGCAGCACTGAGAGTAAAGCCTCCACACCCATTCCACTGCCCCACAGGGGGAAAGACATGTTTGTCAAAATAATTCATATAGAGTTGGGAGGTAATTGTGATTTCTGAATGTAAATTGCTGAGAAATCATGTTTGAAGATGCGTGTTTTCTATTCATTGTAGTTTTCACGGTGTCATAAAGGAGATTGCACCAGTCGAAGCTCTCTGCGTTTCTGTGATTCCGAGTGGGCCGCTACAGCACCATAAAAGGAAAGTTAAGATATTTTGACAAAAAAAATTATTTCCACAACAAAAAGTGGCAATATAATAAAGATTTTAATTTTACGACAAACAACTTGTGGTTTTCAGGAAAATGTGTGAAGATTTGTGATTTGAAGTCAAAAAATATGAAATTCGCAATTTCTAATGATATAAAGTTATTTTATGTAAAAAAAAAAAATTGAAATATGAAATTTTATGACAAAAATTTGCTTTTTACAACAAAATGCTGCACACAGCGACATTCTCAATTTTACAAGAAAAATTCTTAAAGGAGCCGTGTGTAAGATTATGGCCAAAACTGGTACTGCAGTCAGTTTCAAATTACTGTTGAGCGGCGTGTATCCTCCCCCTCCCTCCTCCCCGACCAGAGGTTGCCAGGTAGGCTGCAGAATGCAGCAGGAACGTAGGCTGCCATGGCAAGCGACGAGTCCGCGGGTTATATGCGAAGAACGAATAAGAAATCGTTTTACAGTGGTAACGTTAGGCTACTGTCTCGATTAGGTTTCACATTACCATGGCCATGCTAATGTTTTCCACGGCATGATGACTGACGGGCTCCGTTTATTAGCCTAACGTTACATTGCTAGTGTTAGCAATATCAGTCACCGTTTTTATATTCTAAATAATAATTATTTACCTTTTCAATTCGATGACCCACCTGCTCCATAACGTTATGCGCTAGCGTTACTATGCACGAACATGCATAACTTTGTTTAACTAGTGAATACTACGACGTAGTGAATACTGACATTTTTTTATTCGTAACTAGAGGAAATATTTTCCCGTTGAGGCGTTTTGTAACCTGAAAGCTTCGTATGTAGAGGCGTTCGTAAGTAGAGGTACCACTGTTACCTTGTCCAAGTAAATTAGCGTTAGCCAAACATTTAGCTATGAATCTTACCTGTCCAGGAGAAAATCAGCAACGTTGGCGTCTGTCTTCAAATTCTTCTCCACTTTCAGCCGTCTCCATCTATCAAAAGCATCTCCTATACAAATCCTTGTTTTATTTCGGACCTTGTCACGACGTAACTCGGATTCATAACGAGGTCTTTTAGGTTTTGGAAAGCTAGACATTTTTTCATCCAACACGTTCGTAGCGGCTGCTGCGATAATTAGAGCCGAACTGGCAACCCGGATGCCGAAACACTACTGACTTCGTGATTGGGAGATAGGTGGAGGGCGGCGCTTCAGGCCAAAACAAAAAATGACAACATCAACATCAGTTGAGGGCTGCAACTCCTCTTTTTAAACGGGAATATCCTGGCTTGAGTGCTGTTGTCAGTGACATAAGTATTTGAAATGAACATGATTTTTAAATGTCTGTTGACATATCGGGGTCATTTTATGATTCGTTTTATTACACTTCTTACATACGGCTCCTTTAATTATAGGACAAAAAGCTGCAATTAAAATGAATTTTGAAAGTTTATATATATATATATATATATACAGTAATCCCTCACACTTCGCGATCTCATTTTGAAAAAATTTCAAACGAAGCACGCGAGGCTGAAGCGAAACCCATCACATCAAGAACGAGTCTCAGGAAGCAACAAGAGCCTAAACGGGAGGCCCCATGAACGAAAATCGAGGCCTGTGATTGGCTGCAATGACGGGCATTACTGTGCCGACGGTTGTCTGTACGTTGATTGGCTGACACGCGTCCCCTCGTCTCTCATCTCTTGTTTCCTCCGTGGTTTAGTGCCGTTTTAAAGTCAAAATGGATCCCAAAGGACACCGCCCATCGCCAAGTGTCTCTGGAGAACCGAAACACTGTCGCAAAATGATGACAATTGCCAAAAAGAGTGGAACTTCTGGATAAGTTGAGGGGGTACATCCACGTCGCGGTTTTCACCATTCGCTGGGGGGGGGGGGGTGTCACAGCTCCCATTAACTGTGATGTGCGAGGGATTACTGTATATATAATTTTACATAAGAAAATTGTAAAATTTGTGATATTACAGGCAAATATTGTTTTTTTTTTTTTTACAAAGAAATTGACATTTTTTAAAGCGGTCTGATGAGTATCTGATTGTATGGTTGTACAAATCAAAGACTGTAATAGGTATATTATATTATATCCTATTTGACTGTAAATGTGTGACATTTAACTAACGGTGCCCTTTTCTCTTGGCTTGGGCACGAGCCCCTGAACATGTCTGTGCGCAGCCCTGTTGAAGACCAGGACTGAGAGACACTGATGTGGGTCGTCCTCCATCCCCTTCCTGACTTTAATGAGTTAAACTTTTTAACCTGGAAGCTGTGTTTAGAAGTAAACATATAGGTTGTTTTTTTGGTATTCAAATTTTATGATTAGGGCTGGGCAAGTTAACGCGTTATTATTGTGTTAACTCATTAATTTTGATAATGCCGACTTTTATTTCATCGCGCGTTAACGCATGTTCCTCACATGCTTTTGTTTTGAAAAGTCTGTTACTGGCTGCTGCGGAACCGGAAGATAATTGGCAGGTAAACATTCGGAAGAGCTAAAACAGACATGGAGAACGGTAAAAATCAGTGAACTTTACAGTTCTGGTAGCAACTCAGGTAGCAATATTAACAATTCTGTCTGAAAATAAAATTCTGGACTGCAACAAAACTTTCGCGTCATTCCTCCATGTTACAACTGATCTGCTTCATGTGTTCACTGTCCTGCTGCTCTCTAGCTCAGTCATTCCCAAACTTCAGAATACCAAGGCCCTATTTGAAATGTGAAAAATCTCCGCAGCCCACCGAAACCTTTAATCACAACTGTGATTAACATTCAGGACTAGAAGCAATGTTCTGACATTAATGTGAGGGGTCAACAAATAAAGTGACACTTGTCATATTAAGTTAAGATGACGGTAGAATAACACTTAACTGCTTTGTTTTATTACTTCTTAATGTTTTTAAATCATGTAGTTAATATTTTGCAGTAATTAAAAACATTTAAAAAAGATCAAGGATTTAAAACATATTTGTTTAATTTTAATGACCTCTCACGGCCCACCTGCAGTACCGCGACGGCCCACCAGGGGGCTGCGGCCCACACTTTGGGAATCGCTGCTCTAGCTGGTTACTTCAGTGCAGCTCCATCTACTGCAGTGGTTCTCAAGTGGTGGCTCGTGACCCAAAAGTGGGTCGCAGACCCATTTTAAGTTGGTCGTGAGCCTTTGCCTGGGGAAGGAAATGCTAAAAAAAAAAAAAAAAAAGCGTGTCATTCATACTCCTCAACAGTAGATGGCGATAATGTCCTGTAATGTGAGTTGACACCCGCCAGTTTACACCATAGAAAAAGATCTGCAACGTTTGTTTACATATGTTGACCATGGTGAAACACAGATACAACGAAGAATATATGAGATATGGATTTTCTTATCTTGAAGACAAAGGTCAGTGAGTGGTTATTCAGATAAAACTATATATTTAAGTTCTTTTTGAAACTACTGCTCAGTGGTTGTTTTATTTCATGTTTGTGCATAAAAACACTGTTGAGTCTTAAAAATGGCTGTTACTGAAATGTTGTGATTGTTATGTCAGCTTTATGATTAATGCTTAAATAAGTGACTAGATAGTTTTATTAGGAAATTGTTATATATTCAGGAAGTGGGTACTCAGCAAATGCTACATATTTGAGTTCTTTTTAAAACTACTGCTCAGTGGTTGCACTTTTTTATCTCATGTTTGTGCATGTTGAGTCTGTTAAAAAAGGCTGAAGTTACTGAAGTGAAGTGGTTTGGATTTAATTAAAATGCAGCTAATTGAGCATCAAAGGGAATATTTCCCACTTGAAGTCATTTTGGTTTTTGCTGTTTTGGTTCACCAATAAACTTATTTTTTTGTGTTGGCATTCTGTGATATTCTATTCTGCTATCTCTGATTCAAACTGCACGATCTTTTCATTCAATAAATTTGAGAAGTTGGAAATTTTCCTTGATTTGGGTCACGGCTTGTCATTAAAAGGATGATAGTGGGTCCTGAAGTCAGACCAGTTGAGAACCACTGGTCTAACTGGTTACTTCAGTGCGGCTCCATCTAGTGGCACAGATGTGTAATGACAACAGAAAGTCCAGTCCTCGATTATAAAACAAATTCAGTTCTGGTGCCCGTTTTTTAATTTCGTATTTTTGATCCAAGTCTAAAATTGAAATATTTAAAAAAAAAACAGGCATTTTTTGTCACTTTTAAATTTTTTTTTATTTTTGATTGACAATTGAAAATGGAAAGAATGAATGATACACGGATTGGTAAAGTTACAGAACTTTAACATGGACATTTTCATTTTAAAGTTCTCCCAGACGGAGGATTCAACAGAAACAAGGTTATTTGTAACAACTGACAAGTTGAACTCCCCGTTAAAGGTTTCTGCTGTTACCTCAGAAATTACCTGTTTTAATGTTCTGATTGTGCTGAGACACAATCATTTTGTTGGATTTTGTTTGTAGACTTTTTTATTTTTTATAAAAACAGGATGATATTAATGCCCTGGCAGTGGCAATAAGCTTTATTTTATTTGACATTTATTAAGATGAGATTTACACTAAATATGTGTTACTGACAAGTGCTGATGTTAAAAGTGTTTGAACAAATGTTATGGCACTTTAGTTCATATGGCAGCAGAACATTTAAATAAAAGTGCATTTTACACTACTTTTTGAATTTATTATTTGATTCTGCGTATACAATGCGATTAATCGTGATTAATCAGGGAAATAATGCGATTAATCGCGATTAAAAATTATAATTGTTGCCCAGCCCTAATTATGATGGCACTTAAAGTAGTCTGTGCGTTGGGAAATGCTTAAAAAAAAAAAAAAAAACTACCCCCCCTCTCCTCCTCCTCATCATCATCATCATCACTTCTCTGCAGACAGGAAAAGGAGCGGCCGGTAACCTGAGACCTGCGCGCCTGAGCTTCATAGAAATTCAACAGGAAAACTAACATAACATCACAACTCCGAAACAGTCACAAAGAGGGGGGAAGGACCGTGATATTTTAAGCAGGATAAGGACAAAAGCCTTTAATGAGGGTTTCTGACATGCTGCTGCGCGTTTGTGCCAGAGGGTCTCGGATGTGCGGCTCCGTTATCCCGCGCATCTGCGTCTTCTCAAACGCCTCTCCGTGACCACGCGTTTGCTTTGAGACGCTTCCTCCCCAGACGCACGGTTGACCCGTCCCAGTCCCCCCCCCGCCACTCCTCCCCCAGACTTCCCAAATAAAAGCGGATCCAGCTGCGCGCCGCCGCCGTGTGCGTCACGTCTCTCCGTCTTCACACAGAGAGAGCCGGCTGCGTCTCGTCAGGGAGGGAAAGAAAGGAGGGAAGATGTCCGGTATCACGCCGCCGTCGTGGCTCTGGGGTCTGTGCTTGCTGTGGGCGGCCGGCGGCGCGGACGCGGAGCGGGGCGGTGGTCCTGCGGGGCCGCCTGGACCGCGGCCCGGTCAGCCTGAACGACATGTTCCGGGAGCTGGAGGAGCTGATGGAGGACACCCAGCACATCCTGGACGAGGCGGTGGATCAGGTCTGCGTCGCGCTTTTATTCATTCACATGATGATGAGCAGTGCGCTGCCTGCGCTGGAAACCAGCTTTGGTTGTTTGGGTGCGCAGCCTGCGCTGCGACATAGTTTCCATGTCTGCTCGTCTGACCCACTTCATGTTGGGTCTGTCGTGGTCGCGGCCCGGAGGGGGATTTATCCAGCCCGTTCAGGGAAAGAAAAGAGAGAAACCACCTCAGGTCCTCCAGAGATGTCTCCACCTCACCCTGTAATGATGTCCTGTCAGGTTTGGTCTGGAGTTGTTCTTAGTCACTGGGAGGATTTCTCCTCCTGGAGATGAGCATCAGTCTGACTGGAACTGTCCCGACAACTTTACCTTTCTGGTTTTTAAAATGAGCTCAGATGGACTATTTTGATGGTTCGTTGTTGAATATTTCAACTAGGGCTGGGCAATGATTAAACTTTTTAATCCCGATTAATCGCATTATTTCCCTGATTAATCACGATTAATCGCATTGTATACGCAAAATCAAATAATTCAAAAGTAGTGTAAAGGTCACTTTTATTTAAATGTTCTGCTGCCATATGAACTAAAGTGTCATAACATTTGTTGTTCAAACACTTTTAACATCAGCACTTGTCAGTAACACATATTTAGTGTAAATCTCATCTTAAAAAATGTAAAATAAAATAAAGCTTATTGCCACTGCCAGGGTATTAATGTCATCCTGTTTTTATTAAAATATAAAAAAGGAGTCTACAAACAAAATCCAACAAATGATTGTTGCTCAGCACAATCAGAACATTAAAACAGGTAATTTCTGAGGTAACAGCAGAAACTTTTAACGGGGAGTTCAACTTGTCAGTTGTTACAAATAACCTTGTTTCTGTTGAATCCTCCGTCTGGGAGAACTTTAAAATGAAAATGTCCATGTTAAAGTTCTGTAACTTTACCAATCCACGTATCATTCATTCTTTCCATTTTCAATTGTCAATCAAAAATAAAAAAAAAATTAAAAAGGGACATCTTATTATGTTTTTCATTTTTTAATCTAACACAAAAAAAAATTTAAAAAAATGCCTGGTTTTTTTTTTTATATTTCAATTTTAGACTTGGATCAAAAATACGAAATTAAAAAACGGGCCACAGAACTGAATTTGTTTCATAATGGAGGACTGGACTTTCTGTTGTCATTACACATCTGTGCCACTAGATGGAGCTGCACTGCAGTAACCAGCTAGAGAACAGCAGGACAGTGAACACATGGAGCAGATCTGATGGAACATGGAGGAATGACGCGAAGGTTTTGTTGCAGTCCAGAATTTTTTTTTCCAGACAGAATTGTTAATATTTCTACCTGAGTTGCTACCTGAACTGTAAAGTTCACATATTTTTACCGTTCTCCATGTCTGTTTTAGCTTTTCCACTTGTTTACCTGCCGATTCTCTTCCGGTTCCGCAGCAGCCAGTCACAGACTTTTCAAAACAAAAGCATGTGAGCAACATGCGTTCCGCTCGATGAAATAAATGTCGGCGTTTATAAATTTATGAGTTAACGCGATAGTAATGTGTTAACTTGCCCGGCCCTAGCAAAAACAGACATATAATAAACAATAAATAGGTTGTTTTGAAGCAAATAGTTTTGACTCAATTTGTCCTCTGAATGATCAATATAATCTGATGAACATATACAGCAACTTGATTTTTCATCTCTACTTTTAATTTTGATATTAACTGGGTAGAATATCGCAATATATTGCGATAATATCGTATCATGACCCAAGTATCATGATATATATTGTATTGCGGGGTCCTTACCAATTCTCACCCCTAATATGTGTGTGTGTGTGAACTTTACAAAAGCATCCTCTCATCCGATCCAACAGATAACCACTGAGAGCGCCAAATTCTCTTCGGCCTCTCTGGATCTTCAGCGTCCCAGCTACCACAACAAGACCACGAGGATGATGAAGGGTGGAGATGGAGCCACCCGGGTCCTGGACAGAACTGACAAGGTGAGATCTGAGATTTAAAAAAAAAAAAAAAAAAAAAGTAGGTGGATGATGGAGGAGCGACTGTCCTCCTCTCCCACGTGAATCCACGTCGTCTCAAAGACGGTTCACCCTTCCTCTCGTTTGTAGGAGACAGACAACGTAACAGGAGAGACTCACCTGTCACACGTTCACCTGGAGATGTCTGGCCAGTGGAACAATGAGAACCATGTAAGTTTTTATCTTCTTTTCCTTTGGGAAAAGCTAGGAACGCTGGCTGCAGGTGGACGGCTGGGTCAGGAGCTTTACTGGGTTTAAAGAGGACAGCAACTGACGACGCGGCTGAGCTCTCAATAAACGCTTCGTCGAGAGTCTAAAGGGAATAACAAACTCTGACGAGGAACAGGGGGAAGGTGAGGTGACTGGAAACTTGGAGAATGTCTTCCAGGATGCTTCAAGGGCAGAAACAAACCCAGCGTCTCCAGACTCAGACCTCATGGTTCTTGCTTTTTGGAGCCAGTGTGGAGGGCAGAACCGGTCCCTCTGGACTGGACAGACGCTCGGCTCCCTCATGTGTTGTCACTTTGCTGTGAGCGTCAGTCTTGGTTGTGATTAAAATTCTTCTTACATAGTTCAGAGAGCACCTAAGTGTGATTTCCCTGTTCCAGCAGTTTTGCAAGTCCCGGCTGCCTGGAGGAAATAAAAGTCCTCTCTGGAACTGTGGCTGCAATGTCCTGAACTCACTTTTAATGGGGTGAGCTCATCCAGGACACTTTTCAAACGTTTCGCTGCCTGTTTTGCCGTTTTCCTTTTTAACAACGGTGGTTTGGATCTCTGGCTTTCCTGGCAGCTGCGCAGATGGCGGTTATGTTAATAGAGGTTGCTGCTGGAAAAAAAATGGCAGCGAATGGAGGAGGGAAAAAAAATAAAATCTGGGTAAGCCCCCATCTTTTACAGCCACTGAAAAGAATTTGATTCTCAGTTTGCAGTCACGGTTTCGTTCCTGATGGCCTGAATGGCGATGCTCGCCCCTCATGGAGATTTAAAGATGTAAAAACAGACATTTGGTTGAAACGTGAAAGCTTTAGGGTTCTTGTCAGATTGTGTGCTTTTTTTTTTCTTTTTTTTTTTTACTGCATTAATTGGACTCTCCTCTGCACTACAAGGTTTTACAAGGTTAGATGTAGGAGACGGTGAAACTGGTTGTTCCATATTACTGAACCCAGCTGCGTTGCTGAGGGTTAAACTCAACGTCATTGCTGCTGTTCATTTAAAGCAGCAGAGCCAAAGCCCTCCTCTTAAAAACACAAGAGTTTGGCATGAAATTCAATTCAATTTTATTTGTATAGCGTCTGTTACGATGCCAGTTGTCTCTAGGGGCTTTACTCTAGAAGACCCAGATCATGACCCCCGAGCAAATATCATTACCGGTAACTAAAATTATAATATTAAATACAAATCAAGTATAATGGCAGGTAAAAAACTACCACAGAGGGAGTAAAAAAAACCTTTAAGCCAAACAGTGGCAAGAAAAAACTCCACTACACACAAATGATTGAATATAATGACTATATAAACAGATGCAGGTAGCAGCACTGAGGTGAGATGGTCAGAGGACTAGATCACAGGTCACCACGCCAGCACCCGGAACTAGAGGTCTTCACGGGTCCACTTTCATGGACCCAAACCCGAATGGACCTGTGAAAATTCGACCCGAAACTGACCTGACCTGAGCTATTATCTTAAGTCTGGGAGTCCGAACCTGAATGGACCTGCAATATTTGGACCCAGAACCGACCCGAGTCTTTAGTTTCTGACCACATGAGCAACTATGGGCTGTATCCTCTAGGTTCTATTCGGGTAAGTCGGTTCGGTTCGTTAAAAGTTGTCTAGCGTTGAATAAAACTTGATTTTCTTACCTAAAGTTGTCTTCTTCTACCGGTTCAGTTGCTACGTAGGCTACGTGATGTAAACAACAATAAATCCACGTCGTTATTTTCTTTGTGGATACAGATGCTGTTGGTAGCAACTGCTAACGCTAATAGCCTACACCGGTCAGGACGTGTCATAAACATATTCTCTCATCCAACGTTATCATGTTGGTGATCCGTTGTGCTTTACAGCTGCCGGACAAACCGCTAATAACACGCTACGGCAACACGATTGTTTCATGACAAATACGTTAATGAATAATTAATTAAACTGCCCCGAGTCCTGACATTGGCTGCCACCGCCAATATCTTTACGTCTCTCGAGTAAACGTGGACCCAGCCTGTCAGAGAGCACCGACCGGACCCGAGACTAACTGTATCGATTCAGACCCGAACCTGGAGTCACGTCTTTTGAATGGACCCGAGACCCGATTCGGGTCGGGTCGGAACCTTCAGGTTGTCGGGTTGTTCCAAAGACCTCTAACCCGAACACATGTAGACACACAGGTGGAGGTAAACGCTGGGATGGACAGAGGATGGAAAACCAGTGAGCAGAAAGTCGGCGGTCTGATCCCCAGTCCCGTCACGGGTCCAAGACCACTTTCACACAGAGATCTAGATGCCCTGCAGCCCCCTTTTCATGCTGCCTCCACTCTCCAGCTGTGCACAGAACCCCCCCCCCTCCACAGTGTGTGTTACACCATCTGATGAGGGGCCTTTTGCTCAACTTCTTATGTTGAATCAACCCTGTTTGGAGTCGTTGTGTTGGGGGGGGGGCTTTGCATCAGATTTGACACATGAATCTCTCAGGTGTTGTAATGAGTCACATCTATTTTAAGGGTTAAATAAGGCCTCCGCTCTCTTGCCTGTTTTTTTTTATTGTTTTTCTGCAAAGTAATTAGTGGAAAAAGTTTTTTTTCTTTTTTTTTTTAATACGCTGGTCCATGTAGCCCCGAGGCCTCATGGCAGCTGCGATCATCTGGATTTTATTAAGATAAGTGCAGGGTACTCTTGTTTCCGTTGGAAGTCTCGCTCTCTTTCTGCAGCCTCATTAATGTACGTCCTGAAAACTTCTACCAGAGAAGAGAACGTTCTTGTAGGCGACGGCGAAGAAAGGAACAGGTCGTAGATAAACCGTGTACTTTTCACGCGACGTTTCAAAAGTGTGCTTAAATGCAACAGATTTGCTGCGAGTCTGCAGAATTTAAAGAAAGAAGCAACTGAGGAAGACGTCCTCATCCGTCTTAGCTTGTTCTGTGCAGCTGCAGAGTCCTCAGGCTTCAGGCTTCGTCTCATTCAGACATCCGGCCCTTCTGTTAAAGTCAAATGTTACTGATGTTCTGCATCACATAGTTTCTAGGAATGCACGATAACTGTTTTTATAAACCGATACCGATAACCGATAACACACACATATACCTAAGATCATTACATCAACACTATGAACAAAACCAAAAACAGTTTTGACTCTTTAAATTAACAGATATTTATTTTTTCCAATAAAAAAACTATTGGCAAACCTCTCAAACATTTTGGTAAAGCTATCAAACAAACCTATTTGATATCTCACATCAACTTAAATAAGGTTCATTACTGACTGATATAAAAAATAAAGTCTCCTTGAACTGATGGAAATACATGCATCAAAATTACTAACTGAAAAAATGCATTCCTTAATGACAATAAAAACAATATGCACAGTGCATAATGTACTGACACAAATTAGACTTGTCTGTGTGAATAAACTGAAAAAGTGCACTCCATAGTAACAAAATAATTACGTTTAAAGGATTCTATTCAAATGAATGCCTTTTAATTAAAGTAAATAAGGTTCAGTAGTTTGGGTTTTTTTTTTTTTTTTTAATCTCATGGAAGCTTTAGATGAAAGATGATGGCAAGGAGCGGAGAGGAGGGGTTGACTTGCTGCTGGCTTGCTGACGTTAGCTCATGTTAGCTCACGTTAGCGTGATTTCAAAACTCCATGGAAGCAATGGTTATGTTTCAGGTGGCTGATCGGGTTTGACGTATAAAAGCTTGTGCTGTTTTTCCCTCCTTCGCTTGGAGCATTTGTCACAAATAACCAGCGAATTATCTTCTTCTGGAACTTTAACGAAGTTCCATACAATCGCCGCCATGTTTGTTTGTTTTTATCAGCGCACTGAACTGCATGTTGCATTCAAGGTGTAATGTAAATAACGTTTGCTTGTCGTTCTTTCAGCCTAATCTATTTTTTCCATTTTTTATGTGTAACATGTGGGAAAATACTGTGAATATCAAATCAAGTCAGCAGCTACCAAAATAATGAGTTAACAAGATGTTTTCTGTCATGAGGGGGTATTATTGATTTTCCTTACTGAGAAATCGTTTTTCTGATTATGCCAACGTAACTTGAACATAACATTCACTGCCGGTCATTCAAGGCTCAGAGGGAGCGAACACTGCTGTGTTGATAAAAATATATATGTTATCGGGGCTATTGGTCAATGATATCGGACTTATCGACATCATAATTTCCTGTTATCGGGTCGATAATTATCGTGCATCCCTAATAGTTTACTGTGGAGACGGAGCCGCTGGCAGAATCACAGCGTCAGAGGTTGTCAGATGTGTTATTACACAGCTGTCGAGTTGATCAGTCCGGGCCAACTCTTTTTAGTTTACTGCACAGTGTGGTCATCACTGGGTCTCACCCATCTTGGTGTAATATCCTATGAAGTAATTCAGATTGAGATGTGATGGTGCCCGGTTCAGCCCACTCACTGTGAGCGTGGGTGCATGCTTTAACTGTGTCCCTCTGCTGATTAATTGTGTTCCTCTGCTTGCAGGAGTGCATGGTGGACGAGGACTGTGGGGACCTGAAGTACTGCCTGTATGAGATCGAGAACTCCAAGTGTCTCCCCTGCATACCCACAGACATGGTGAGCGTTCGCTCAGCGTTCCAGTCCACCCGCCAAACCTCTGAGTCCGAGTCCAGTTTCGGGTCCCCGGCGTTTGAGTCGATAACTGACGCAGCTGTCGGCTTTTTAAACACTTGCACCGTCTTTGAAACACGTTTTTAAGCATCTCATGCATGTTTCCCGGCACTTCTTCTGGCTGAATTAATAATAACCTCGTTCTCAGTAGTTTTTCAACCACAGCAGCTTACAGCGGAATCAGTGAAATTTCCATTAACGCACTGGTAAACAGTTGGACTGGAAGGAAAACTGCACCACTTGTGCCAGCGTTGCAGAACCCGGCCCATTTTAACATAAACAGGCTGCAGCAGAGTTTTATTTGCTATAAACGGAGCAAAAAACTTCATTGAGGCATTTATTTCTCTGGCTGGATTCCTTTAAGATGACAAATGAAGTTGGACGTTGTTCCAAAACATTTGCTCAATTCCTTACTTTTACAGATGAACCGCTCAGCGGTCCACATTTTTAACCCTTCATCTGATATTGTTAAACGCAGAGGAGACTTTCTGCAGGTATTTTAGTTTGTTCATGACTCACAAGTCCTTTAAATGCAGGACTTGAGCTGGACTGGAGTCCTGAAAGCATGCAGGCATCGATACTTGTGTTCCAACAACACTCTTGGTTAAAGGTGACAGACAGGACTGTGACAGTAAAGGTTTATTGTTTCCGCTCTAAGAAGGCGTCAAACTGCAGCAGTTTTGGAGGTAATTTGTTGACGCTGCTCTCACATGCGGCTTTAAGATGCATTAATGCGTGGACGCATTTGTAGTCTGTATATTCTCAATCATTATATAAGCCAAGTACTTAAACCTGTACAGAATTACAAATGATTACCAATGCTCTGACGCCACTACAAGTCTAATGGACTGCCCCCCCCCCAGCATGTCTGTGTTATTTAGTCCTGCTAGCAACTTTTCTAAAGTTCAGAGACACCACGAGACGTTGAAAATATGGAGGCGGATGCTCAGTGAACATGGATAAAAACACCATCCAGCAGGAGTTCCTCACTAGAAAACCGTTATTCCTGGTTACTGTTTATATCGGCAAAGCTTTGCTTTATGGGTAACTACGAGGTTGACTAAGGTCGACGTACGACTTCATGGCAAAAAAATCAAGAAGGAAGACATTTTAGACTTTGGCCCATAAAAAACATTAATAAAAGTAGGAATGCACGATAACTGTTTTTTAAATCTTTCAGCTCCTGAAGGCCGATGCCGATAATACACGCATATACCTAAGATCATTACATCAATACTATGAACAAAATCAAAAACAGTTTTGACTCTTTAAATGAACAAATATTTATTTTTTTACAACAAAAAACTATTGGCAAGCCTCTCAAACATTTTCGTAAAGCTATCAGACAAACCTATTTGATATCTCACATTAACTTATATAAGGTTCATTACTGACTGATATGAAAAATAAAGGCTCCTTGAACTGATGGAAATACATGCATCAAAATTACTAACTGAAAAAGTGCATTCAACAAGTTTACAAAAAGTAAATATACATAGAAAATTAACGCACTGACGTAGTTAGATTCAAACATTTCTGCCTTCTACCGATTTCTCCTTTGGCTAATTTCTTGGATTTTTCAAAAGCCTCGCCGATGTGTGTAAGTCCCAGTGAATTCTTTATTGCTGGCTAGGTTACGTTAGCGTTTTTTTTTTATCTCATGGAAGCTTTAGATGAGAGAGATGAGGGAGAGGAGAGGAGAGACTGCTGCTGGCTTGCGCATGTTAGCATTAGCTCACGTTAGCGCGATTTCAAAACTTTCAAAAGCGATGGTTATGTTTCAGATGGATAATCGGGTTTGACGTATTAAAGCTTGTGCTAATTTTTCCCTCCTTCGCTTGGAGCATTTGTCACAAATAACCAGCGAACTTTCCTCGGAAACTTTAAAGAAGTTTCATAAGATCGCTGCCATATTGTTTGTTTTTCAGCATCGCGCTGCGCCGCAGGCTGCATTCAAGGTGTAACGCAAATTCCCCAGTTCGCTTGTTTGCTAGTCGTTCTTTTCAGCCTTTTCTAATTTTTCTATTTTTTGTGTGTAACATGTGGGAAAATACTGCGAACATCAATTCAAGTCAGCAACTACTAAAATTATGACCGAGATAAGTTGTTTTCTGGCATGAGGGGGTATTATTGAATTTTTACTTACTGAGAAATCGTTTTTCTGATTATGCCGACGCTACTTGAACATAACATTCACTGCCGGTTATTCGGGTTTTCGGTGGGAGCGAGGCACTGCAGTGTTGACAAAAATAAATATGTTATCGGGGCTATTCGTCGTGATATCGGACTTATCAAAATGACGTCATAATTTCCTGTTATCGGCCTGATAGTTATCGTGCACCACTAAATAAAAGTGAATGTATTATAAACTTTGTCATGTGGGCAGATTTGACTGATTTCCATCCATCCAGTTTTTTCTTTTTCTTTTTTTTTAATCTAATGGTCTTTTAAAGGTCAAAGATGGGCTGAGCCTGCCTCAGCTGTCATCGGGTGAGAGGTTACCAGGAAAAAAAAAAGAAAAGAAAAGCATATTAATTCAGTCTCATAGACGATTTAAAATCAGCCTCATCTTGCAGCTGACATACATCAACACACTCTTTTTTTTTTATTGTAAATTCATAGACACGCTGCATAAACGTATCACCCTTTAAGCCCAGGTCACCGTACAGAACAGATTCCCTGTGAAGTACAGTGTGCTGTATCCTTCACTCATCTCATCTCAACCACTATCTGGTTGTAAAAGGTTGTAAAAGTAAAGGATAAATGTGCGGAGGTCACACCCTGCCAGCGAAGGCTTCATTCTGCACAGATGCAGCTAGAGTGTGTCTTCCCGTGTCCCCGTACAGCCCTGCTCTAAGGACGAGGAGTGCTGCTCCGACCAGATGTGCGTCTGGGGCCAGTGTACGCTCAACGCCACCATGGGGGACGAGGGGACCATCTGTCAGGGTCAGAGCGACTGCAGGCCAGACCTGTGTTGCGCCTTCCAGCGAGGTGAGGAAGGCTTTCAGAGCTACCGTATGAATGAAAGTAGAAAACAGACATTATTATACTGACCTCTAGTGGTGTTTCACAGTCAATGGCTCCTGCCGTTCAACCGCCAGCAGGCTTTACTTGAACTTCTTCATTGCAGAAGTGTAGAGGTATCAGTTAGTTTGTTTTTTGTTTTTAAAAAGAGGAAATTCTTTAACTAAATGCATGAACAGATGCACCTAACAGTAAAATGGGCCCTGTGAGTGTTTTTCCTGTCAACCCAGCCATCAGAGTAAAACATTGAAGAGCCTTGTTCCTGGACGTTCTGCATCTCTCATTTTATCACAAAGTGATGCTACGAGAGGAACGTGTGCAATATAATCACAATATTTTCCTTTACAATATCTAAATGTGTCTGTATTATAGAGAACAAAAGTTAAGAAATGTGTATATATATAGGGCTGGGCAACGATTAAAATTTTTAATTGCGATTAATCGCATGATTTCCCTGATTAATCACAATTAATCGCATTGTATACGCAAAATCAAATAATTAATTCAAACGTAGTGTAAAGGTCACTTTTATTTAAATGTTCTACTGCCATATGAACTAAAGTGTCATAACATTTATTGTTCAAACACTTTTAACATCAGCACTTGTCAGTAACACATATTTAGTGTAAATCTCATTTTAAAAAATGTAAAATAAAATGAAGCTTATTGCCACTGCCAGGGCATTAATGTCATCCTGTCTTTTTACGATAAATAAAAAAAAAGTCTACCAAACAAAATCCTGAGCCACAATCAGTAACATTAAAACAGGTAATTTCTGAGGTAACAGCAGAAACTTTTAACGGGGAGTTCAACTTGTCAGTTGTTACAAATAACCTTGTTTCTGTTGAATCCTCCGTCTGGGAGAACTTTAAAATGAAAATGTCCATGTTAAAGTTCAGTAACTTTACCAATCTGTGTATCATTCATTCTTTCCATTTTCAAATGTCAATCAAAAAAAAAAAAAAAAATTAAAAAGTGACATTTTATTACGTTTTTCATTTTTTAATCTAACACAAAAAAACGAAAAAAATGCAGTTTTTTTTTTTTTATATTTCAATTTTAGACTTGGATAAAAAATACGAAATTAAAAAACAGGCCACAGAACTGAATTTGTTTAATAATCGAGGACTGGACTTTCAGTTGTCATTACACATCTGTACCACTAGATGGAGTAACCCGCTACTAACCAGTAACCAGCTAGAGAACAGCAGGACAGTGAACACATGGAGCAGATCTGATGGAACATGGAGGAATGACGAGAAAGTTTTGTTGCAGTCCAGAATTATTTTTTTTTTTCAGACAGAATTGTTAATATTGCTACCTGAGTTGCTACCCTGAACTGTAAAGTTCACTGATTTTATCGTTTCTCTATTTCTGTTTTAGCTTTTCTGCATGTTAACCTGCCAATTATCTTCTGGTTCTGCAGCAGCCAGTTACAGACTTTTCAAAACAAAAGCATGTGAGCAACATGCGTTAACGCGCAATAAAATAAATGTTGGCGTTAATAAATTAATGCGTTAACGCGATAATAACGCGTTAACTTGCCCAGCCCTAGTATATACAGTATACTAATGGGGATATCACAAAAACACGCTAGTAGAGATTAGAAGTGGAGTATCAAATGTAGAAAAAAAATGAGAAGATGGTGCAAAACTGGACTCGGAGACAAGTTTCCTTGATGGAGGCCTCCTGATTCAACTGTTCCACCTCTCCAATGTCGAACTGTCTGTGTGCTGGCTGGTCACCATTGTTGCACGTGCAGATCGGACACATAAGGCCGCATCCTCCAGAAACCTCTGTGGTGTTGTCAGTGATGGGTGCTGCATCAGTGAGTTCAGGTCGAGAGTCTCTGTCCGTCCATGCGAGGCTTCCTGTGATGCACAGATGCGATGCACGTGCACATATGCGTGTGTAGATGACATGTCGTTGCCGCTCTTCCTTTTGTGTGTATGTGTAACTTGATCTCCTTCCAGAGGAAGTGTTGAAGTCAGTCATCCATGCAGCCTGAAAACAAAGTGTAACGTTATCTGCCAGAGCAGCCATTCCCAAACCTCAGAATACCAAGGCCCAATTTGAAATGTGAAAAAATCTCCGCGGCCCACCGAAACCTTTAATCACAACTGAGATTAGCATACAGGACAAGGAACCATGTTCTGATATTAATGTAAGGGGTCAACAAATAAGGTGACACTTGTCATATTAAGTTAAGATGACGGTAGAATAACACTTAACTGGTTTGTTTTGTTACTTCCTAATGTTTTTAAATCATGTTGTTAATATTTTACAGTAATTAAAAACATATTTTAAAAAGATCGAGGATTTACAACATATTTGTTTAATTTTAAAGACCTCTTACGGCCCACCTGCAGTACCAGGACGGCCCACCAGGGGGCCGCGGCCCACACTTTAAGAATCCCTGTGCTAGAGAATGCTGGAGAATTTTAACTGTCCTGGGGTTTTTATTTATTTATTTTTTTTTAATCCATCTCCATCCACTGCTTCTGCCAGAGTTTTTGTTTCCGGTATGTAACCCCAAACCAGAGAAGGGGGAGTCCTGCCAAAGCCACCCCAACCTTCTGATGGACATGCTGGCCTGGGACCAGGAGGGTCCCCGCGATCACTGCCCATGCGCCGGCGACCTCCAGTGCCAACCTCGTGGGTGAGAATGCACATCGAGCGTGTTTAGTGGCAAATATGCAACTTTTTAACACCCCCCCCCCACACACACACACACACACAACTATAAAATCTTTCTTCTGTCTTCCAGACGGGGATCCGTTTGTGCAGAGTAGTGGAGAGCATGAGGGGGTTGCGTTAACGTGATCCAGATCATGAAGTCCAGGATGTTGCTTCAGGACAACACTTGCACTCATTACATTATTTATGCCTTACTATTATTGTATATTGTATAACATAAAGGAAATAAAAGACTTGTTATTTTGACTGAGAACCGAGGCTGCTCTGTCTATTTTACTGGTACGAGATGTTGGAACAATCTGAATTTTAAGTCCCACCTAATTCTTCGAATGCGCAGCTGTTGAAGATGGGGCTGACACTCAGGTAGTCGTGGAAACAGCACGACTGTAGGAAACAAGAAGACATTTGATTTGTGTGACGCGAGTTTGGACTTGGAGAGACCGGTGACCTGTCCGAGGCCTGGGATGGGCTCCAGCAGACGCCTGCCATCCAAACTTAAAATAAGCATTTCTCTGGAGTATTTTTAAGGGGAAAAAAAAGTCACCTTAATTGTTGCATGGAAAACCTTTTTATTTAGTTATGTATTTATTATTTCTAATAGAAGAAAGTGCTGCCATGGTTATGAACCCAGTATGCTGCAGCTTGAACCCATTTTTAGCTTCATATTTTGTCACTCTAATCTCTGGTGGATGAAAGTCAGAAATCATAGAACCTGTAATTATTCAATTCTCCTTTGGGGATCAATAAAGTTTTTTGAATTGAACTGTATTTGAAGAAGGAACCTAATTTTTCCCATGTCAATTATTTTCAAAAAATGTCTTCAACTTTCTTATTACTTTTATTGTCTCTGTGTGTTCGTGCGCTGTTTCCCTTTTAAAACGCACAACTGCGTTTATATCAAAAGTAAAGTGAGCTTTTTCACAAGATGTTTCAGTTTAAGGTGCTCTTTTGTTCCAGTTGCCTGACATGTGTCAAACAGAAGTCCCGCGGGCCAAATATGGCCCGCCACGTCATTTTATGTGGCCCTCGAGAGCTTGGGCATTATTGTCTTACATTTTAAACTAATATTTTAAGACTTAAAATAAGCTTACGCCGCTTTAAAGCGCATATTGACAGTAAACTACATCTCCCATCATGCATTTCGTCGTTAGCCACAACGATAACGGTAGCTATAAGCAAGACGATTTTTCAGAGCTGATGGACTTTAGAAAAACCTTTACAAACTAACCCCAACATGTCCAAGAAAAGAAAAAAATGATACACAAGGAATGTAGTTTCATGAAAGATGAGAAAACAATTACAAGTTTGTATCTGAAGGTAAAATAACAGTATGTCTTTTGTGTTATGAGGCAGGTGTCAGTCGTGAAAGAGTTTAATCTATGTCGGTATTTTGACAGCAAATTTAGCCTGCAAGAAAAACTAAGAACTGCTTCCGCTTCTGAAACCAAGGTAATTGATACTCTTACAAACACAAACCCTGAGTTTAATAAAAAATAATGAGTTAAATATTTGAAACTTGAACACATAATGAATACAGAAATCGTCATTTAACAATATATAATGAGGTGTAGTTTGATTTACATTGAATTTTGTTACATTCATGCTGTCAATCTGGCCCTTCAAGGGCCACCTTGATGCTGATGTGGCCCTGTACTTAAAAAATCACAAAGATATCCCACCGTTGTGCATATTTGAAGAAGCCAAAAGAAAGAAAACGAAACTAAAATGGTTAATCGTGATACTGATATGAGGTCATATCGTCCAGCCCTGCTCTAATCAATACTGGGGACATTTTGAAGCACTAATTATTTGTTAGGTGAGCGCCGAAGAGTCCCGTTTCCTGCATATCGCAAATATATATAATAAAATTAATCATATTAGATGGTTAGATTGGATCGGATGATTCTTTACTTTTTTACTTCTTATTTGAATAAGGGCCTGGACCAAGTAAACCGGCTGTGGTAGTGAGACCTCCTCCTCCTATCTCTGCTGGAGACCGCTGCCCGCTGACGTCATGACGTTACGTTTATGGGGCCGTCCTCCTGCGGAGCCGTCACTCAGCGGACTGGAGCGGTGCTGAGCGGTCCTCCCGGATACTCCGCCTCTCCGCAGACCACACCGCGCTCTCCAGTTCAGCAGCCAGCGGGGGGGGAAGCATCGACATCTTAGGTACGTAACGTACTTTAAATGAATGCTTTTTTTGGGGAGGGGGGCGTCCCCAGCTTTTATGGACAGTTTTTCAAGCCGCCAGCGCCGCGGGCAGAGATGCGCCGAGGGGCGGGAGGGCTGGCTGAAACACTACGCTGCTCGAGGAAATGTGCAACGTTTTCAGAGCCAACTTCGACTTTCCGCCGGTTAAAGTGTACCTCAACTCGCGTAAGCGGCACATCTGTATCTCCTCAGCCTCCACTTGGCCAGTGTTTGTTGAATATTAATCTTTTTTTTTTTTTTTTTTAAACCCTCCCAGTTTGTTTGGTTGACCACTTCAATAAGGTGGACAAACTGCTCCTGAGGCGGGAGAGGCTCTTTTTAATTTGTGGCGAAGTTTAGCTAACGTGCATCGGTCATCCTGTTACCGGCTGTCAACGCCGGTTATCGGCTGTCAGCGCCGGTTACCGGCCGTTCTGGTAATGATGTCAGGCAGGGATCTTTGGCTTCCTTTTAACTCCTGGAGTCCAGTTTCAGTCTCTCTGTGTGTTATTTTTTTCTGATACTTTTACAGGCAGAGTGGGTGAATCAGGCTTTTATAGGTAAAATAAATGTGCCTTAGTTACAGTGAGATCGGAGAGCTGTTCACAAGTGACCTGCTCTTCCTGCTGATCTCATGACCTTCCTCATGAGACTGATTTGACTCTAATACGTGTCAGCCCAAAGCACGTGGAGAGAAGTGTCGCACCAGCCCTGGCCAGAAAGTTGGCATTACTGGCTGGAAAAAGCAGGCTGTTGCTGCTCTTCAAACATCCATCCATCCATCCATCCATCCATCCATCAGTGCAGCCAGACGCCTCTAAAGTGACTGCAGGGGATCTTTGCAGCCCCTGGATGAGTCTTTCCTGGCTGACACACTGAGTTTCTTAGGTTTTTTTATACTGCATAAACTTTCTTATTTTTTTTTATCTGACATCAGGTCTTTTCATAAATATAAAATATGCATTCTGTTTAAATTGTTCAACCCTTTAAATGCCAGATTGTTGGACACCATGCTCTTGTAGGAAAACACCGTCCAGAATGACTGTTTTGTGTATTTTCAGTCCTACTGGTTGTTCTGGTTTTATTAACGGCCTGTGAGATGCTGATTAATGTGCATTGTTATTTTTGAGCAGAAAAAGATAAAGTTAGTCTGTGTTTCCGTTCACAAAATGCGATAAAGTTAATATATATCATACTTGGATTTTTCAGGCTTACATAGTCAGATTTCTCCACTTGATTTATTTATTTTTTTACTCCATCGGTCCTGGTTGTGAAAACCAACATTTCACTTAAATTCAAAATTGTTAAGCCTTTAAATGCCTGTTGATTAGAGCTGAGCGATTTTATCGATTCTGCGATATATATCGATATTTTATTTCCCCAGAGAGTATCGATTTTTCAGCCGTGGGTATCGATATTCTGAGCTTCTTTCAAAACCCCCCGTGTCCCACCTTTAAAAGCTTGCAAGCAACAATTTGCACTGTTTAAATAAATGAAAGCTATTTTTCTCAACAAATCTTTTATTCATTTTGTCCAGCATTTGTAAGCTGCCTGTCAGCCATATAATGTATAATTGATGCTTTAAGTTCAATTAATTCAAACAAAGTCATTGGAAACATTCACAAGATGTCACCAAAATCACTTTGTCCCTTTAAAATCTTTCGGAAAATGATGTAAATGTATTGCAAGATAAATATCGATATATATATCACACTGATTTTTCAGAATTACATACTCAGATTTCTCCACTTTCACAAGCTTTCCTTTATTTATTTTATTTTTTTCTCCATCAGTCCTGGTTGTGAAAACCAACATTTCACTTAAATTCAGAATTTTAACCCTTTAAATACCTGTTGATTACATCATTCTAGTGAATCATAGAGCGAGAAGACCATAAAATTACAATTTCAATTAGGGGTGTGAAAAAAAATCGATTTGGCAATACAGTAATCCCCCACACTTAGCGGTCTCAGTACATCGCGGAAGTTTCAAAAATATTCATAGAAAAAAAAATATTCGAAAAATAATTGAACAAAATTCAAGCGAAGCGCACGAGGCTGAAGCGAAACCCATCACATCAAGAACGAGTCTCGGGAAGCAACAAGAGCTGACAGGGGAGGCCCCATGAACGAATATCCAGGCCTGTGATTGGCTGCTACGGCGGGCATTGCTGAGCCGTCGGTTGTCTGTAGCTGATTGGCTGACACGCGTCCCTGCATCTCCATCTCTTGCTCTAGTCAGCTACTCACAGAGGAGAGATCGTCAAAGTGAGTGTACCTTCTGTAAATTTTGTGTACGGGCGTACATGTATACTGTATGTACATATACATGTACATGTACATCCACATCACGGTTTTCACATATCGCGGGGGGGGTCACAGCCCCCATTAACAGCGAAGTTAATGGGGGATTACTGTATATCGCGATTTTCGGCTGCCCAATATGATATTGATTTTTCAGCTCCTAATACCGATTTTTTTTTTTTTTTTTTTTTTTTTTTTTTTACAAGTGCTATCAAATGTGCAAAAACACTAATAATAAACAATAAACAGGTTGTTTTGAAGCAAATAGTTTTGACTCAATTTGTCCTCTGAATGATCAATATCATCTGATGAACATATACAGCAACTTGATTTTTCACTCTACTTTTAATTTTGATATTATCTGAGCAGAATATCGCAGTATATCACGATAATATCGTATCATGATACATATCATATTGTGAGGTCCTTGTCAATACTCGCCCCTAATTTCAGTGTACTTCAACCAAATAATACGATGCTTTTTTGAATCAAATGTAGCTTTTAAATGCAGGAAACCTGCTCCTGCATGTCTTTAACGCTGGCGTGCGATCGCAGCGGCGTTTCCCATCAATCATGCGCAGATTTGCTCCTTCCAGGACGAACTGTTGAGCCCTCACGTTTCATGTATTTACAGACTCTCAGCCACAGGTGCCCAGTTTAAGCGTTACAGCGCCTGACATGAATAATTGAGATTAAAGCCTCAGGGATCAACTGTCTGTCTGACCTGAAGATGCAGCTGCAGGTCGCAGCAGGATCACACTGCTCTTCTTATCTATTCACTTTGTTTTTTTTTTAATGCAGACAAAGTTGGGTTGTTTTCAGTCTTTGCTGATGAGCTTTTCCAAGGAAGACCGACCCCCCCCCCCCCCCCCCCCCCCCCCCCCCCCCCCCCCCACCAGCAGTGTGCCAGACTCTGTTCAGGGATCACTGCAGAGAGGAGGCTTCTTTAAAGGTTGTTTTTTGTCCCATTTCCATGTTGTTTGCACTGCAGTGATGTGCACACAGGTGCAGTGACATAAGCAGGGCGTTCGCTCGGCGTATCTTGAGACTGAAGAGTCTCCAGAGCCTTTTCAAGACAAGACCCCCCCCCCCATGAGTCCCGGTCTGTTTTCTCTAATGTAGCTACACTCCACTTACAGATGATGCAGCCCGAGGAAACACAAGCCCATTTCAGACTCCTGCCAGTGAATGCAGCCCCCCCCCCCCCCCCCACCCCCCAGTCATTCTTGATCCCCGCCAAAGGTCTCGTCCACCCGGTCACCCCTCAGCTGCGTGGGAATCCAGATCCCCCGCCTCGCTGCGTTTCTTCTTTTCTCTGGCGTTGCAGGACTTCTGCTGCACAGATTTCATTAACGTCGGCACAGAAATAAACCGTAAAACGCTGGGGCTGTTCCAGACACCGCGCAGATGCCAGAATATTCAGAGTACAGCTCTTATAAATTTATTTGCAACCACCCTCAGTGTATAAAAACCCACGTTATCCCGTTTAGAGCCACGCAGCTGAATTTTAAACTGTGTGTTCTCTTTCACGCGCCGGATTCCTGTCTCCTGACTCTACTTCTATATACAGCCACGCTTTTTCTTTGTTTGGTTTCCCGTGTCCCGCATAAAATGGACCAATCAAACTTTAGGGTTAGGGGTTCAAAAGGAGCAAATTCTTATAAATAAGATGCGATTAATTAGGGCCGATATCAAGAAATTATGACGTCATCCCGACAACTCCGATATCACGACGAATAGCCCCGATAACATATATATTTGTCAACACAGCAGTGCCTCGCTCCCTCTGAGTCTTAAATGACCAGCAGTGAATGTTATGTTCAAGTGACGTCGGCATAATCAGAAAAATGATAACTCAATCAGGAAAATCAAGAATACCCCCTCATGCTAGAAAACAACTTGTTAAGTCAGTCATCATTTTAGTAGTTGCTAACTTGAATCGATATGCGCAGTATTTCCCCTCATGTTACACATAAAATAGAAAAGGCTGAAAGAACGACTAGCAAACGAGGGAACTTCGGAATTTACACCTTTGAACGCACCATTAACACAGCATACTGATCACAACAAACATGGCGGTGATGGCGTGGAGCTGGAGTTTGCTCCAGAAGAGGTCCATGGATGTCTGGACATCCAGGCGCTGCCTTCAGTCGGTTGCAGCAGGTGGATCATCTGCAGCGTTGGTCAGTAGGGATGTGAATCTTACAACAACTCATGATTCGATTCACAATCAATTTCAATTCAAAATTAATATTCTTAGTAAAAAAAAAAAAAAAAAAAGGTGCCAATTCCAGGATTAACTACATTCTTCTATAAACTAGAAAGAGCTCTGATAAATTGTTACATTACTTTAAAGAAACTGGTTATGTTTATGAAAATGCAGTTTTACAAGATTCAATCAATTGAATTTATATTAATATTAAACACACAGAAAGTGTGTAATGATACATCTGTGATGTAGTGAGCCGTGAATGTGATGAAGGAGTGAGTAGCTCTTGAAGTTCACGCATCGCAAGTAAGCGCTACTTGGTGGGCTTTGGCCAAAGCTTTCTCAACATTAACTTTAGTCTCTTCGTAAAGTTGCGGTATGGCTTTCTCCGTGAAAAACTGACGTGATGGTATAACATACCTTGGCTCAATCGTATGCAGATGAAGTTGGTAACGGCGGCTTGTCCGCTTCTTGTAGCTCCGGGTGATGGCGCAAGACGTGGGTTCGGGGATTTGAAGTGTTTCCGAAGTTCTTGACTTCTATTTTGCAGATTTTGCACTCTTAATATGTCATGTCGGGCTCCTTCTTTTCAGGGAAATTGTAAAAGGCAAAGTGAGCCCACACTTTTGCCTTCAGCGAAGATGGGACTGGCTGTATCTCTCTTTCTTTCTCCGTGTAGGTTGCTCTCTAGCTAGTTTATTTATGTATGCGTAGCGTACTGGACGCAAATTCACATCCCGGACCCGCCCATTGCTGAAATGATACACTACGGAGGCCGTTACCAGACAAACTGCACGTGCAGCTAGTAAGCTATCATGTTTGAAAAACGTAATTTAAAATATCGATTCTTGGTCATTTCAGATAGATTCAGAATCTTCATAAGAATCCAGATTCAGGCGTGAAATCGATTATTTTTTTTTTTTTTTTTTCCCGACACCCCTGTTGGTCAGAGTGTACGTGAGGCATCTCCAGAGAGACCACGAGAGCCACAAAGACTGCCTTGGAGCTGCCTGTAACACTCCAGCGTAAACTCTGTCGCTCACTGATCTCTCCAGGGTATTTTTAATCTTGCGTATGAAGACATGCAGGTGTGTTGCTAAACAGAGGTTGTCTGGTTTCGGTTTTAGCGTGTGTGTCAAAACTCTAATTTATTCTAGGTTGGTCATGCAAGCTGCCGCAAACTCAGGAGGAAGTGAGGACTGATGTGTGAACTTCACCCCTGACTTAAAGCCTTGTGTTTTCTGGCCCCTGCATGTTGGGATTTGGGTCACTGCCCAGTCTGTTTAAAGCAGAGCTGCTGGTTGAACAGGTGCAGGAGCAGTCGTTGCATGAGCAGGTTGCACGAGCAGTCGTTGCACGGGCAGTCATTGCACGAGCAGTCGTTGCACGAGCAGTCGTTGCACGAGCAGTCGTTGCACGAGGAGTCGTTGCACGAGGAGGCGCCGCTCTGCACGAGCAGTCGTTGCACGAGCAGTCGTTGCACGAGCAGTCGTTGCACGAGGAGGCGCCGCGTCTGCACGAGGAGTCGTTGCACGAGGAGTCGTTGCACGAGGAGTCGTTGCACGAGGAGTCGTTGCACGAGGAGTCGTTGCACGAGCAGTCGTTGCACGAGCAGTCGTTGCACAAGGAGTCGTTGCACGAGGAGTCGTTGCACGAGGAGGCGCCGCTCTGCACGAGCAGTCGTTGCACGAGGAGTCGTTGCACGAGGAGTCGTTGCACGAGGAGTCGTTGCACGAGGAGTCGTTGCACGAGGAGTCGTTGCACGAGGAGTCGTTGCACGAGCAGTCGTTGCACGAGCAGTCGTTGCACGAGCAGTCGTTGCACGAGGAGTCGTTGCACGAGGAGTCGTTGCACGAGCAGTAGCCGCGTTGCACGAGGAGTCGTTGCACGAGGAGTCGTTGCACGAGGAGTCGTTGCACGAGGAGTCGTTGCACGAGGAGTCGTTGCACGAGCAGTCGTTGCACAGGAGTCGTTGCACGAGCAGTCGTTGCACGAGCAGTCGTTGCACGAGCAGTCGTTGCACGAGGAGTCGTTGCACGAGGAGTTGTTGCACGAGCAGTAGCCGCGTTGCACGAGGAGTCGTTGCACGAGGAGTCGTTGCACGAGGAGTCGTTGCACGAGGAGTCGTTGCACGAGCAGTCGTTGCACGAGCAGTCGTTGCACGAGGAGGGGCCGCTCTGCACGAGCAGTCGTTGCACGAGCAGTCGTTGCACGAGCAGTCGTTGCACGAGCAGTCGCCGCTCTGCACGAGCAGTCGTTGCACGAGCAGTAGCGGCTCTGCATGAGCAGTGTGGAAGTGATGACCTTCAGGAATACTTGAATACTTGTTATGGCTGTCTTCAGAGAGTTCTTGAGTTTGCTCAACCGCTAGCATATTCAGATTTGCTAAATCTGCCTATCTTTGAAAAGAGGAGGGAAATGAATTCAAACGGTGGCGAAGATGATACCAGAGATTGCTGGATATCCTGTCTCTCTGTCTCATGTGAGCAAACTTTAGACGAGTCATAAATGTGTCTTCTTTCATTGGTGAGGTTTGATAGAGTCCTCTTGATTAAATTAGACAAATGCAACATCAGATGGGGGGGGACATCATACCATCATACCATCATTCAACAATAACTGGGCCAAAATGCAGAAGCAGCGTTAGAAGCGGAGTACGCCCCATGATTCAGTCAGTTGTCGAGCCACCTTCAGCAGCAGAAACTGAAAGCAGTTATCTGCGGTATCAGTGTTGCGTCATGGTAGAGTTTGTCTCACGCAGACTCCTTCAGGTCCCGGCTGCAGCTTCTTCATCAGGAGAAAGCCCAGCGTAGAAACGGTCCTTGTAGATCTGAGAGGGAGGTGTGCTGGGATGACTTCTCAGGAGGGATGGAGGTGTTGAATGTGCTGCTACGCTTCCATTTGACCGTGACTCCTGTGTTTCTACACCGGGCCTCCACCATGAAGCAGAACTGGTTCGTTGGGCCAGACGGAGAGAAATGAACGACCCACATGAAGCCTCCATGACACACATCTGTTATGGCATAAACACAGAGGTGGGAATGAATCCAAGGTACTCGGTCCAGCCTTCCTCTGAGAGACTGAATTAACCCGACTGGTTTTCTGACTGCTCCGTTTCTGGCGGTGCAGCGTCTCGGTCGTGTTACTTTGATCTGGAGGTTTGGCTTTTACGTCGTTGCTGTGACGCGTTTGAGTCGCACCGTGGCTGACGTGAGAAGTTTACTCAGGTTAATGATTGGATGGGTTATCTCCTGAATAGCCTGTTATCAGCTGAACAGTGCATTTCCAGCTGAAGTCAAAATAATCTGACTGATAAGGCCGTGTCAAACTTTCACTCTCCGCCATGCATTTTATCGTCTGTAATAGGGATGTAACGATATGGAAAATTTGATATCTCGATTATAGTGACCAAATTATCACGGTTTACGATATTATCTCGGTATTCTTCATTGCTGTACAAATGTCCAAAAAACACATACATTTAAATAGTTTCAGAAAATCTTGTGATTTTCTTGTCAAACTAAAACATCAGAAGCCAGAATCTTATCAAAATGAAACTTTCACATTAAAAGGGCAAACAACTGGCACAGAAAGAGATTTTATTTTAAATGAACAAAATAAATAACAGGAACAAAGCTTATTTGTCTGGTGCAAATTTAAATAAACACGTTAAGCAACTATAGTAGTTTAAAATATGCAAACAATTATCAGGAACAAAAATTTATAGTGCAAGTTCAAATGAAATAAACTTTTGACTTTAAGCTGAACCTTAAATACGTATAAATGTGCAAATAAAGAAACAGTTGTAAAGGAGCCAAATATGTTGTTCTGAATTGTAGTTCACTCTGTGTGTCTGTGGGTGTCGCTGTGTTGTTACCTGAGGGTCAGGTATAAAGGTAGCTGCCTGTTATTGGTTAGGTGTTTGACCCAGAAGGGCAAAAGGTTTTTGACCGCTGTAGCGCTAACTGCCGTCGTTATGGTTGTCGGATCAGTTAATGGAATAAATTAATATTTTAACTGCATCAGAAGAACATCATTCCGGTCCTTTTTCGATCAACACGCAACAGTAACGTTTACAAAATGCTAGTTAGCGAAGTGCGTCAGCCAGGCTCCTCTTGGTCAAACATCTCAGTAGCTTGAAGCATTAGCCTTAGCTCCTTCAAGTTGCTTGTACAAATTACAATAAAATGTAATCAAGTGCTCTGCAGACAGGATAATTGTCCTCCACCAGTTGTCCCTCTGCATTCTTAAAAAAAAAAAAAATGTCCAGACCTCTGATTTCATCATTTTAGTGGGTTGGTAAATGTCCTGCGTGCTATCACCACTTTCCGCCATGCTCATGTTACGATGCCGATGTTACAAGCTACATATTCACGCGAGACACAGTCGCGAGTCGCAACTTGAATGAGGCTGATTACATACATATTGATAATAAGATGAAGTCAAACATAAACGGTAATCGTTATCGCCTAAATTATTACCGCGTTTTACCGTAATACCGTAATTTTTTAAATACAAAAATACGACTCACCATCCAGCCTTTGAGTTGTTCCACAAATAAACTGATGATCTCAAATATGTTTAATTTTTAAACAGGAACAGAAAGCAGATCTGATCACAAACCATTGCATTTTTTTATTTTATTTTTTCACAGTAGCTGGTTCCAATATCACTTCTAGCATTCATCAAGACCCGTGCAATAGAGGTGGGCGGATCGATCCAAATATCGATAATATCGATACTAGGGGTGTGTAAAAAAAAATTGATTTGGCAATATATTGCGATTTTCGGCAATATAATATCGATTTTTCAGCTCCTAATATCGATTTTTTTTTTTTTTTTTAGGAAAATTAATGTATTCATGTATTAGACGCATTGTGAATACTTAAATGTGCAAAAACACTAATAATAAACAATAAATAGGTTTGTTTTAAGCAAATAGTTTTGACTCAATTTGTCCTCTGAATGATCAATATCATCTGATGAACATATACAGCAACTTGAGTTTTCATCTCTACCTTTTAATTTTGATACGAACTGGGTAGAATATCGCAATATATTGCGATATCGTGATGATATCTAATCGTGACTCAAGTATCACGATACATATCGTGTTGCGAGGTCGTTGCCAATACTCACCCATAAACGATACCAATGCTGGTATTGATATTGAACAATATTCATGTAAAAAGATCGATACTCAAGCTCTTTTCTCTCCCACAAGCACTGACTGTCTTTTGACGTTACCTTTCAGTCCAACAGAGTATCCAGGTGATCAGAGGGGGTCATCTTCCACATCAATTCAAATTAACTTTCAAGGTACATGTTGCTTAAGTCATATGTTACTGGAGCCAACTCAAAAAAAAATCTAATTAAGACCTTGAAATAACTCAGTACAGGTCATGTATCCCATTGAAAGGTGTTATCTAAGATAAAATAACACTAGATAACAGGGCTGTAGCGATACACTAATCATACGATACGATACACGATATTCGGCTCACGATACGATATATATCGATATTCATCTTACAAAACATGTACATCATTTTGTGAAAGATTTTAAAGGGACAAAGTGATGTTGGTGACATATCTAGTCCCGTTCCCAGTAACAGCCTTTCTTTCTGCCCCCTCCCCCGGTGCAGGTGGAGTGTCTTTGAGGAGCTCGCTGAAACAAGGCTGCAGAGATCATGGTGAACATCCCAGAATACTATGCAGGGAAAAACGTGCTGCTTTCTGGAGCGACAGGCTTCATGGGGAAGGTACCGTTGTGGTTCGTTAAACGAGTCATTCAGATGAAACGCTGCTGTTCTCGGTGCACTTTTAACACGTTTGCTCTTCCCGTCTGTCGTTAAAAGGTGTTGCTGGAGAAGCTGCTGAGGTCGTGCCCAGAAGTCAGAACCGTCTCTGTGATGGTCCGGTCAAAGGCCGGGCAGAGTCCACAGGCCCGCGTTGCTGACATGATTAACTGCAAGGTAAGAGATGAGATGCTGCGTTCTGATTTAGGGGTGTGAAAAAAATCGATTTGGCGATATATCGTGATTTTCGGCCGGCCGATATAATGTCGATTTTTTTTTTCAGCTCCTAATATCGATTTTTAGGAAAATTAATTCCTTGGCTAGTGGGCTACTGAGTAATTGCTTGGCCACTGCCGCTGCTGCTGCTGGGTTGAGATCCATCAGTCCAAAGCGCGTCAAACACATGACACGCGTTATTGCATGTTGTGTGCGCAAATGTTTCTGCATGATAGTCGTGTTCCCTCCCGATGCTGTTATCGCCACTTTACAATGACTGCTAGTTGCCTTGTTGCCATCTTTCTTTGATGAAGTGAAGCTAAACTTTGGAGCGTTTGAACCTGGTGGACGCCATTGTTTACAACTGCAATGCGCGTGCTAAACCGACGTAACTTAATCACGTAAGTGCTTTCTGGAATTGACTGTGCGTAACTTGCCGTAAATTACGTGAGATTCATGCTGGTTGGAATCGATAAGAGAATCGCTTGGATAAACTGCCAAATGATTCCATGGAACTGAAACACACGGAACCGGTTCTCTACAGAAACCGGTTCTCGATTCCCAACTCTAATTATCGTGATATCGCGATATCCCATGATATATTGCTATATTCTACCCAGTTAATATCAAAATTAAAAGTAGAGATGAAAAATCCAAGTTGCTGTTTATGTTCATCAGATGATATTGATCATTCAGAGGACAAATTGAGTCAAAACTATTTGCTTTAAAACAACCTATTTATTGTTTATTATTAGTGTTTTTGCACATTTAATAAATAAATAAATAAAATAAAATAAATAGAATAAAATTTTCCCCAAAAAAATCCATTTTAGGAGCTGAAAAATCGATATTATATTGGGCGGACGAAAATCGCGATATATTGCCAAATCGATTTTACTGTATACTGTAACTGGCATCATTTTGACTCGTCCACTTTCCTCCCAGTTGTTTGAAAGATTGCAAGCCGAGCAGCCGGGCTTCGCGGAGAAGATCGTAGCGGTGGACAGCGACCTCACGCAGCCAGAGCTCGGTCTCAGCGAGGCGGACCAGAGCGCTCTGGCCCAACGCATTAACATCGTCTTCCACTGCGCCGCCACCATCCGCTTCAATGAGCCGCTCAAGTGAGTGACTTTTCCCGCCACTTTTATTCACAACTCTGTTCCTGCCCGTGATTTCTTCCTAAGTTGACTTTAACCCACCAAACATGGTCTACCCTCCGTCTCCTTCCCCCCCGCAGGGATGCCATGCAGCTGAATGTCCTGGCCACCCAGAAGATGCTGGCGCTGGCCCGCAGGATGAAGCACCTGGAGGTCTTTATTCACATCTCCACGGCCTACGCCCACTGTGACAGAGAGGTCATCGAGGAAATCGTCTACCCTCCCCCCGTAGACTACCGCAAGCTCATCGATACTCTGGAGTAAGTTGAACCGCTTCCAAGCGCACGGGCCTGGATGGATCCGTCGAACCAGATGCCCTCGTTTCTTTCTTTTCTGTCTGCTGTGGGCGTTAAAAGCCAGGAGGAAGATGTTGAGATTAACGCTGGCGGCGCACCAAGTCTGTCTGCTTCACTCCGGTCGAGTGAACTGCAGCTCCAACGCACGAATGCAGATGCTGCAGTCCTCCGCTTTTCAGCTTGATTAGTGAGCCATTAAAAGTCTGCAGGGCAGAGATTAATGCCATGAGGAGATTGTATGCGTTGTAGCGTGAAGCTTTTAAGGAAACTGCTTCCGTGTGTGCGTGGTTTAACGTTACGTAAAGTCGAGCTCGGCTGTCTGAGGTGGTGGTTAACTGGTGAGGAGAGTCAAACTCCAGTTAAAGGGCTGTACGGTGGAATATCTTTCCGTTTGTTCCACTTTTGAGTCAGCTGATTGTGGAAGTCACATTGAGGTGCAAAGTGACTTTGCTCACATTGTAGGTCGTAAATCTTTTTTTTTTTTTTTTTCATCATGAGATGTGAGCCCTGTGGGTGTTGTTTTAGTTTTACCCAGATATTTGAAAAATAACTGATTTTGCTTATCTCATGAAGCTAGTCTGTGGTTTAAATATTACATAGGTTCTCCAGACATGCAGAAAAGTGTATTTTAATGGTTGAATAGGTTTTTTTTTTTGTTTATAATGTATGAACTAGGGCTGGGCAAGTTAACGCGTTATTATCGCGTTAACTCATTAATTTATAAATGCCGACATTTATTTTATCGCGCGTTAACGCATGTTGCTCACATGCTTTTATTTTGAAAAGTCTGTTACTGGCTGCTGCAGAATAGCAATATTAACAATTCTGTCAAAAAAAAATATGTGTTCACTCTCCTGCTGTTCTCTAGCTGGTTACTTCAGTGCGGCTCCATCTAGTGGCACAGATGTGTAATGACAACAGAAAGTCCAGTCCTCGATTATAAAACAAATGCAGTTCTGTGGCCCGTTTTTTAATTTCGTGTTTTTGATCCAAGTCTAAAATTGAAATAAAAAAAAAAAACAGGCGTTTTTTTGGGGGGGGGGTTTTGTGTTAGATTGGACATTGACATGGACATTTTCATTTTAAAGTTCTCCCAGACGGAGGATTCAACAGAAACAAGGTTATTTGTAACAACTGCCAAGTTGAAACTCCCCGTTAAAAGTTTCTGCTGTTACCTCAGAAATTACCTGTTTTAATGTTCTGATTGTGGCTCAGGATTTTGTTTGTAGCCTTTTTTTCTTTTTTTTATAAAAACAGGATGACATTAATGCCCTGGCAGTGGGAATAAACTTTATTGTATTTTACATTTTTTAAGATGAGATTTATACTAAATATGTGTTACTGACAAGTGTTGATGTTAAAAGTGTTTGAACAACAAATCTTATGGCACTTTAGTTCATATGGCAGCAGAACATTTAATTAAAAGTGCATTTTACACTACTTTTGAAGTCATTATTTGATTTTGCGTATACAATGCGATTAATCGCGATTAATCAGGGAAATAATGCGATTAATCCCGATTAAAATATTTTAATCGTTGCCCAGCCCGAGTATAAATTTGCACGACGTTCCCATGTTGTGAATCCTAAACATACGTGTCAAAAACACGAGCTTGTGCAGCAGATGAAGCCGCACCGTCGAGCATCTGGAAGAGTCTGGTTTCTCCCTGCATGGTGCTGCTGTACATGGGGCCTGAGGATTGTGGGTAGTTTTGTGGGATGAGGTCCGCCTGTGTGAGGAGGTTTCTGCCGTACATCTATCTGGATGTAAAGGCGGTCGGTTCTGTCCAGCACCGAGAAAACACCGTTATTGTTTTGTTCATTCACGGGGACGGTTCAGGTCGGTGTGAAAAGAGCGTGGACACGAACCCAAACCGATGCAGAGCAGCCGGATGGATAAAATGTTCCCGCTAACCTGCACGAGCAGTCAGAGCAACGTGATACGGCCGTCCACGTGCAGAGATGGCTCTCGGACAAGCCAGCCAGGCGGTCACTCGTAGCCTGAAATACGACGGCGGCCGTTAGACGGTTAAAAGGTTTCTGATCCCTGGAGTACGAGTGCTGCTGATTTTAATCCTCTAACTGTCGTGATTACACTCTGAAGCTGATGCTGCCGGCTTTCGCTGCTGTGTCTCTAAATTTGGGACAGATTGTCCTTTTTTTTTTTTTTTTTTACCAGAATGGGCTTCAGTTGTTGAATCTTCACCTAATTCAGCACAAATCCTGGACGGTGTCCTGCATGAGTCCTTTAAGATGTCCTCGGCTCTGTTTCGACAGCTGGAGACGTGCAGTTTAAATAAAGAAATCCTGGAATCAAACCTCAAGTCCAGCAACAAATGTAAATTAAAATATTTGGACTTTTGAACACATTGGAGGTCCATTGTGAAGCTGACTGCCTGCACTTCTTCTAGCTGACGTGAACGGTCTCGTAGCGTCTGGAAACAGCAGTTTCAGGGTTGTATTTCCCACCTGGACATCCGTAGCGCAGCTCCAGACATTCGGTGATGCAACCAAGCAGGGCCTGGTCATCCAGGACAGTTGATTGGCCGGTTTGTGCGCGCTCGTCTCCAGATCTTTGGCTTCCATTTGTGGAGTTTTCTGTCATTTCTAACTCCAGAGTTTCCCGCTGCCATTCCTCCCTCTTCACCTTTTGACTTGATAAACTCGTGCTCTTTCATGTGACGGCTCTTAAAAAGCTTGATGAGGTTGCATTCAGCAACGCCTCTGGAAACCCCGCTCTTGCATCATGAGCATGTTGCTGATTTCAGAGATGGAGCCATGAAGCTAAAGCTGGACGGCAGCTCTGTCAACAACTCCAGCTGGCGACTCAAAACAGGAAGCTGTGACGCCGCATTGTGCAAACTTCAGTCACATTAGTGCTCTAATTTTATTATTTTCTAAGGTAACACAGATGAGTTTCATGAAGGGGGAGTTTTGTTTTTGTTTTGTTTTTTAATTTTCGTTGTTTCTTTACACAGGATTTATTCATTTTACTCATAGCTAGGGCTGGGCAAGTTATCGCGTTAACGCATTAATTTATTAAAGCCGACATTTATTTTGTCGCGCGTTAACGCATGTTGCTCACATGCTTTTGTTTTGAAAAGTCTGTTTCTGGCTGCTGTGGAACCGGAAAACAATTGGCAGGTAAACATGTAGAAAAGCTAAAACAGACATGGAGAACGGTAAAAATCTGTGAACTTTACAGTTCGGATTGCAACTCAGGTAGCAATATTAACAATTCTGTCTGAAAAAGAAAATAATTCTGGACAGCAACAAAACTTTCTCGTCATTCCTCCATGTTCCATCAGATCTGCTCCATGTGTTCACTGTCCTGCTGTTCTCTAGCTGGTTACTTCAGTGCGGCTCCATCTAGTGGCACAGATGTGTAATGACAACAGAAAGCCTAATTGTTAATTATAAAATGGCCCCCATTTTTGAGAATATGAATTCTAGATTAAAATATTGTCCTATATTTGGGCCAATACGGTAGTTTGATCAATGATTTATTCAACAGCAGATGGGTGTCCTGCAATGCTGGAAATGAGCATCAGAAGATTCTGAGCTCGTCATGATCTGAGGAGGAAAAAGACTGATGTCAGACGCAGAGCTGGAGAGGCTTTGGTTCATCTATGTATGAGCTGAGTTTTCATTCAGATTTACACAATATTACAAATATTATAGTATGTGATTCCAGCGCCACCATGATACCTGAACTGATGCACAAAGACATTTCAGGGTCACTAAACCGAACAATTAAATATTAAAAACCAATTCAGTTCCGTGGCCTTTTTTTTTTTTTTTTTTTTTTTTTTTTTTTTTTGTATTTTGGATCCAAGTCTAAAATTTAAATATAATAAAAACAAGCATTTTTTTCTTTTTTTTTTTTTTTTGTTAGATTAAAAAATGAAAAACAAAATAAAATGTCACTTTTTAATTTTTTTAATTTTCGATTAAAAATGAAAAGAATGAATGATACACGGATTGGTAAAGTTACAGAACTTTAACATGGACATTTTCATTTTAAAGTTCTCCCAGACGGAGGATTCAACAGAAACAAGGTTATTTGTAACAACTGACAAGTTGAACTCCCCGTTAAAAGTTTCTGCTGTTACCTCAGAAATGACCTGTTTTAATGTTTGATTTTGTTGTTTTGATGATTTTGTTGGTGGACTTTTTTTATTTTTCATAAAAACAGGATGACATTAATGCCCTGGCAGTGGAAATAAACTTTATTTTATTTGACATTTTTTAAGATGAGATTTTTACTAAATATGTGTTACTGACAAGTGCTGATGTTAAAAGTGTTTGAACAACAAATGTTATGACTCTTTAGTTCATATGGCAGCAGAACCTTTAAATAAAAGTGACCTTTACACTACTTTTGAAGTCATTGTTTGATTTTGTTGTATACAATGCGATTAATCGTGATTAATCAGGGAAATCATGCGATTAATCACAATTAAAAAATTTTAATCGTTGCCCAGCGCTACTTATAGCTAATAATATTGGCGCAGGGTCTCTTTATATCGTGATAGACGCGATACAAATGAAGCTGAATTGAGTGAAGCACATAAAAGTCCCATTTTTTTTTTGTCTTCCTCTGTGTTCAGCTGGATGGATGACGATCTGGTCTCGGCGCTGACGCCCAAGCTGATTGGAGAGCGTCCAAACACCTACACCTTTACCAAAGCTTTGGCCGAGTATCTGTTGCAGCAGGAGGCGGGGGACCTCAACGTCGCCATCGTCAGGCCGTCGATAGTTGGAGCCAGCTGGAAGGAGCCCTTCCCAGTGAGTAACTCAGGCTGCCGTCTCCACGGCGCTGCAGCGTCTCTGCAGAGACGAAGAGCTGAGAGGGAGACGGTTATTTTCAGGCTTTAAGAGATGCCGCTCCCACGTGGAAGCGTTTGGAAATAATCATTTGATTTTGTCGAAGAGGACTTCTGTGTAATTCTTGAACTCATTTCAGCTGGAACTCTTTTGTTTCAGGGTTGGATCGACAACTTCAACGGGCCCAGTGGAATATTCATCGCAGTAAGTACAGAGAACCTGTTTGCAGTAATAAAAGACTGGAGGATGAGTAAATTATTTTGCAATGATTTTAAGGGATTTTAGATTTAAGGAGCCTTCTGATCACTTGGCAATAAATGAGTCCTGGAGATACTGACAGAAGACTCTGGACTCCTCCAGACTCTTCTGTAAACGGACAAAGCTCCACTTGTTGTTCTCCTTTGTCTCCATTAGGGCTGCAGCGATACACTAATCTCGCGATACGATACACGATATTCGGCTCACGATACGATATATATCGATGTTCATCTTACAATACATTCACATCATTTTCAGAAAGATTTTAAAGGGACAAAGTGATTTTGTTGACATCTTGTGAGTGTTCCAATGACTTTGTTTAAATTAATTGAAGCTTCAATTACACATTACAGTGATCCCTTGCCAATAAGCGCTTTAAGTTCTGCGATTTTAGTTATTCGCGGATTTTTTTCAGAAATATATAAAATGAAAAAAAAATCAAGAAAAAATTGCAGAAACATCACAGGATGTTGTGATGTCAGGATGTCTCTCACAGCAAAGAAATGTTGTGAGCCAGCCTGGCCCCTTTAAGAAGGTGGCCTTATGGGTAATGGGGTGGCCTTATGGGTAATGTAGTGTTTGTGTCGTGGGATGGCAGAATAAAAACAAGGTTAGATGAAAGAGCGGTTTGTTTACTACGGTTCAGAGACCAGAGGCTGTGAAGGTAACAGAAAGACCACAGAAAGAAGGGGGTGTGTCGCCGGTCCCCATTAACCACGAAAAATAAGAGATCACTATAATCACGATTTTCGGCCGCCCAATATAATACCAATTTTCAGCTCCTAATAGCGATTTTTTTTTTTTTTTAGCATGTTGTAATGGTTACTTAAATGTGCAAAAACACTAATAATAAACAATAATTAGGTTGTTTTGAAGCAAATAGTTTTGACTCAATTTGTCCTCTGAATCATCTGATGAACATATACAGCAACTTGATTTTTCATCTCTACTTTTAATTTTGATATTAACTGGGTAGAATATCGCAATATATCGTGATATTATGTATCATGACCCAAGTATCATGATACGTATCGTATTGCGAGGTCCTTGCCAATACTCACCCCTAACATATCCCAGAATCGATAAAATCGCTCAGCTCTAGTCTCCATGTAACATTACGCAGCGCAGTGACGTTCTTTTGTCCAGCATGATCAGTTTTCACCGGCCTGGTTTCTTAAGTTTTTGTTTTTTAAGGAAACCTGAGTGTTTGTCGCGTCAGTAGCGTCCGTCCTCCTCTCTGCAGGCCGGGAAGGGGATCCTCCGTACGATGAGGGCGTCCAACGACGCCGTGGCCGACCTCGTGCCGGTAGACGTGGTCATCAACGCCACGCTGGCTGCAGCCTGGTACTCTGGATCACAGGCGCACAGCAGGTCAGAGCACCGGGTTCAACCGTTGAAATGTTGAATGTCCGATGTTTCCTGTAACGTCTCATCCTTCCTTCAGGCCCAAAAGCATCCTGGTGTACAACTGCACGACCGGCGGGATCAACCCGTTTCGCTGGGGCGAAGTCGGTAGGACACTTGATTTAATCTTAATGCAGCGTGTGTTAAAGTCCTTTACAATAGAGGCTTGGAGGTGTGTTTAAATTCTGATTGTAATCTGATCCCTGCCTGCCACACCTAAACCATTTTGTCTTTGTGTGTGTGTGCACGCTGCCGGCTTACAGCAGAAGGATTACAGTTAAACCAGGGATGTCTTTTGTTTTTACTCCTTCAGAGCCGCCCTTTCTTCCAGTTTCCATGCGTCAGCGCTGACGGAGAAACTCGCTGCTACAAAAATGAGAGCGGCAGTTCACGTTTAGCCTAAACATTCATCTCCTGAGGTTACGGGAGAACTTGACTGAACGGTTGCGTTGGATATCAGTCGTCCTACAGGCGCTCGTCTTTTCCTCGAATGCCCGTCGCCAGCGACCAGAATCGAGTCTCACCTGGGGTTAAAAAGCTGGTTGTGCTGCTTGCGGGGCTCTGAATGAACCTGTAGGACTGAGGAATGTGAGCAGCTAATCCAGGCGTCTGAAACACAAACCTGGATGTTTCACGGCCATCAAACGGGCGCGTAGATGACCGGGCCTCCTGCAGGGCTGTTGCAAAAATCAAGCTGACTCATGGTGACTTCAGGAACGGTCTGACCCAGAAGAGAGAACATTTCCTTAGATTGTTCTTAATGAAATTAGTGCTGGGCGATATGGAAAAAAATCATATATCACGATATGGACTATTTTATATCACGATAATGATATATATCACGATATACCATAATAAAGTATGTTTTCAGTTATTCTCTGAAAAGTTTGACAAAAATTTCATTGCTTACTTTTCAACTTTATTTTGAAAGGACATTTAGCTGAACTGTCACAAACATACATTTTAGTGCAGCAAAAACAGGTACAGTAGCTTTCACATTTTTTTTTAAAGTGCACAACAGTGTCTGAGAGGAAAAACACATTTTTGCACTGAAGTTCAGCTATAAAAAATAAACACAAATTATTTTTCAACTTTCTAAAAATCTGTAACCTTGTAGTGCAAAGTTTGCAAACCAATATCCAATATAAAGTGTCTAAAGTAAACATCAGGGTTGATGAGAACTCTGTTTAAGGCATTAAACATGAATAGAAGTGAAAACATAAAAGGCTACTTTGTAGAAGTAGATATGATTCTATCAAATTTATCGTTGCAGGTTATTTAATTACATATTTGCTGTAATAATTGATAAAATTAGGTTAGAAATGATGAAGAGAAATGGCACGATACACACTTTTCTATCGTCCCCACGATATGTATCGTCATATTGCCCATCACTACTGGGCGGTATACCTGGTTCATACCGAATACCGGTGTTTATTTTTCTTATGATATGAATTTTCATACACCGTAATACCGGTGAGTATGTACTGTAGCGTACACAACGTTGGGAATGACGCGCGGCGGAACGTAAGTGCCGCAGAACATTGTTTGACAGGGGACTGTTTTGCAGTTGCACTGGAGGCACAACACGCTACTAGTTTATGGTTAAACGGTGATGGCTGCAAACAGCTAAAGCCCCGAAGTGGAAGCTCCAGAACGGCAACATGAGACTGAGGAACTTCTTCCTAAACGTAGTGTGGAAGTTCTTTGGATTTAAAAAAGACGACGTCCAACAAACTACAATAATCTGCAAATGTTGCCGAGCTAAAGTTGTAGCCGCGAGAGGCTACAATATTCACTCCTCGTGACAGTAAAATAGGTCATTCTAAGCCAATTTACTGCAGCAGTTCCTCGCTAAATGATTTGAAAGTGTGGTTAACACCCAGTTGTGCCTTCAAAAAAAAAAATACCGTGATATAAATTTTTGGTCATACCGCCCAGCACTAAATGAAATTGTGTTGCAGAGCTTGATGAGTTCTAGTCATTTTGTGTTGTTGTATTTGACTCCTGTCTGCAACGGCATCAAACTCCTGACGCTGACTGACGCGTGACGCTGCCGGAGCAAAGTGCTTCTTTTTGTCTGTAATAGTTTCACTTATTAGGATTTAGATCAGAACGCAACAGGTTTTAATTTGTTCTTCTGGTCCAGGTCCAGTAATCAGCGGCCAGTGTGGAGGTCAGACTGAGGTCGTCATGGACCTGCAGGGGTCTCCTCTGTGACTGAGGTGGCAAAGAGCAAAGTCATTTTTCTTTCCCGCCTCAAATCGCTGAAAGGGTCTGAGAAGTTTATGTTCCTGCCACATCTGTCGGAGGCTGTAACCCAGTTAGTGTTTCTCTTGTGCCTGATGATGTGCTGATGGTGCACATGCTGGTACCAAAATAAAAATGTCACCGAGTCGCCAAATACATTTAGGCAGCCGGCAGGAATATTAACACCCTGAAGGGAGGCCCTGCTGCGGTACAATAACTCAGTAGATCGGAAACCAGATGACCGGACTGGGGCTAGGACTGGGACTGGAACCAGGCCGGGACTGGAACCAGGCCGGAGACCGAACTGGGACTGGGACCAGGTCAAAGACTGGGACTGGGACTAGGACTGGAACCAGGCCAAAGACTAGGACCGGGACTAGGACTGGAACCAGGCCGGAGACCGGACTGGGACTTGGACTGGTCATCATGTGGTCGGATAATTGATTCTTCAGAATGTTTAGTTAGTTAGTTAGTTAGTTAGTTAGTTAGTTAGTTAGTTAGTTAGTTAGTTTTTTATTTTGGTCCATTAATCAATCAAAAACATGCATCACAGAAAGCTGGATGTATGAATAAATAAATGAACCAAAAAGGTGTAGGCTGAAGCCGTAGCTTATATAATGCCTACCCTTTTTTACAACATATCACATCACAACAAATCAAAATAAAAGGGATTACAGAGAGTCAATTACAACAAACTTGTGATATAAAGGATTTACAGGAGAAGCTGCTCTTGGTCATACTAAAAGTTTATATTTATCTATTGCCCTAAGTTTAAACATTTTTTTGAATTTACAGATAGAACTAGACATTTTTAGCTCATCACAGAGACTATTCCACAAGTTTACCCTTTAAACGGAAATACATCTGCTTCTAAAGTTTGTCCTTACCTTTATTTTTTAAACATACAAGTTCCCCTAAGTTCATACCGACTTTCTCTGAGTGAAAACATTTCCTGAATGCAGTGAGGAAGTAGGTTATTGGTGCCTTATACATTATAAGTGAAGTCCTTAGCTCGACTAGATCTACAAATTTTAAAGTATTTAATTTAATGAAGAGTGGGTTCGTTGGGTCGCGGTATTTTGAATTATTTACAATTCTTATGACTCTCTTTTGTAATTTAATTATTGGATCAATGTTTGTTATGTAAGTATTTCCCCATAGCTCCACACAGTAAGTAATGTATGGAACATGAGTGAACAGTACAATATGTAAGTGGATTTCCTGATTTAAAAGTTCTTTGTCTTGTATAGGATTGCAGTGGTTTTGGACAATTTAGATTTGATATTGTTAATGTGTTTCCAATCAAGTTTATCATCAATTATCCACGCCCAAGAATTTATTTTCACTACTCGTTCAATTTCGACATCATTAATTTGAGCTTAACTTTACAATTTTACTTTTCGGTTACCAAAGATTATAAATTTTGTTTTACTTAAATTCAGTGATAATTTATTGATATCAAACCAACTTTTAAGAACTTTCAGCTCTTTTTCCACTGCACTCTGTGAAGCTGTTCCAAATGTTTACCAGAGCAATATATACTGGTATCGTCGGCAAACAACACAAATTTTAACAGTTTCGACCACATTACAAATATCATTAATATACAAAATAAACAGTATGGGACCCAGCACAGATCCTTGTGGAACACCATAGTAACTTTAATAAATTAGAATTTTCATTGTTCAGATGTACATATTGGAATCTGTCTTCCAGGTAGCTTTGTAGCCATGTATAGGCTATACCTCTGATACCATATCTCTCCATTTTTTTCATCAAAAGCCTGTGGTCAATGGTATCAAAAGCTTTTTTTAAATCAATGAAAACTCCTACTGTAAATTCTTTGTTATCAACTGCATTGAAATTCTTCTACCAGTTCAGTCACTGCCATCGAGGTGGACCTATTAGACCTAAAACCATACTGATGGTCATTCAGTATATTGTGTTTATTTAGAAATTTATCAAGCCTTTGTATGAACAATTTTTCTAAAATCTTTGAGAATTGTGAGAGCAGGGAGATTGGTCTATAGTTGGAGAATGTAAAGTTGAATCAATCAATTTAACACATGAAGCTTTTTCTCCTCTCTGTTTATGCAGTTTATAAGACCAGGATGTGTTAAAAGATTTTATTGATCCCCTGTTGAACAACCTTCTCTTCTTAGAGTACCATGTAATATCCACATTCAAGAGGAACCCCCTTGAGCAGGCCTTCCGTCGGCCCAATGTTAATCTCACATCCAATCACCTAATCAATCAGTACTGGATCGCCGTGAGCCACAAGGCTCCGGCCTTCCTCTATGACCTGTACCTCAGGCTGATTGGACGAGAGCCCAGGTAACCTCGTCATCGCCGACTCCACCCCCCTCCGCTGCCTCTGTGCTGTCCTAACGGTGAAAAGCCCCCCTTCAAACTCCTACATCTCTGCTGCTTTATCCTGTCACTTTGGTTTTTTTATTTTTCTTTCAGTCTAGTCGCCTAACGTCGTAGCTGCATTGTTAACGTGTCCAAGTATGCTTGTGTGCAGTTTTGCGAGCGTTGAAGAATGCATAAGCCACCGCTCCCCCGAGCGAACCCGGGCCCGTCGGTGGGTTCTGCACTCTTCTGCTCTGCGGTTTATTTTCAGTTCTTTTTGATTTCCACTCAAGACATCAACATTTACGTTCACCTCGGAGATGGACAGGAGTTGTCAGATTCCTGCGGGACAAACGGGGTCGTTGTTGCGTTATCCCAGCAGTGTGACGGAGATGAGGCCGTTATTCAGGGCTCGCACCTTGCTTTGTATCAGTAAGAGGAGGAAACACACTTTATTCACCATCTCCTCCTCTCTGTCCTCCTTGTCCCGTCATATGTATCTCTCTCCTACAGAGTATTGTATAAACATGATCTTCAAGACCAATCCCTTAGAGCAGGCCTTCAGAAGGCCCAATGTCAATCTGCGCTCCAACCCCTTTACAAATCAGTACTGGACCACCGTCAGCCACACGCTGCCGGCGCTGCTCTATGACGGCTATCTGAGGCTGATGGGCCGCAAGCCCCGGTAAGGTTGCAACTGCCTCCCAGCTCCCTCTTCTCCTGCCAGCTGGCCTCACCCTTCCCACATGTTCCCACATTTTCACCCTCCCTCCCTCCCTGTGTGCTTTTTTTTGTTCCTGGTTTTTTTTTTTCCTGACTGGGACTTTGGAGACGAGGATGAGACCAGGGCAGAAGAGACAATGTGTGTGGTGTCTTTGCTCGACCTCGTAGCATCAGCTGGATTTTGTGTCATGACTTCATGATTTGCCTTGTATGCCAGCTTTTATTTTTATTAGGGCTGGGCAACGATTAAAATTTTTTATCACGATTAATCGCATTATTTCCCTGATTAATCACGATTAATCGCATTGTATACGCAAAATCAAATAATGAATTCAAAAGTAGTGTAAAGGTCACTTTTATTTAAATGTTCTGCTGCCATATGAACTAAAGTGTCAAAAGTGTTTGAACAACAAATGTTATAACATCAGCACTTGTCAGTAACACATATTTAGTGTAAAATCTCAACTTAATAAATGTAAAATAAAATAAATCTTATTGCCACTGCCAGGGCATTAATGTCATCCTGTTTTTATTTAAAAAAAAAAAAAAAAAAAAAAGTCTACTAACAAAATCCAACAAAATGATTGTGTCTCAGCACAATCAGAACATTAAAACAGGTAATTCTGAGGTAACAGCAGAAACTTTTAACGGGGAGTTCAACTTGTCAGTTGTTACAAATAACCTTGTTTCTGTCAAATCCTCCGTCTGGGAGAACTTTAAAATGAAAATGTCCATGTTAAAGTTCAGTAACTTTACCAATCTGTGTATCATTCATTCTATCCATTTACAATTGTCAATCAAAAAATTAAAAAAAAAAATTAAAAAGTGACATTGCATACGTTTTTCGTTTTTTAATCTAACACACACAAAAAAAACAAAAAAATGCCAGAATTTTTTTAAATTTCAATTTTAGACTTGGTTCAAAAATACGAAATGAAAAAAACGGGTCACAGAACTGAATTTGTTTTATAATGGAGGACTGGACTTTCTGTTGTCATTACACATCTGTACCACTAGATGGAGCCGCACTGCAGTAACCAGCTAGAGAACAGCAGGACAGTGAACACATGGAGCAGATCTGATGGAACATGGAGGAATGACGTGATCATCTTGAACGTTTTTTTTTTTCAGACAGAATTGTTAATATTGCTACCTGAGTTGCTACCTGAACTGTAAAGTTCACAGATTATTACCGTTCTCTGTCTGTTTTATCTTTTTCGGATGTTAACCTGCCAATTATCTTCCGGTTCCACAGCAACCAGTTACAGACTTTTTAATAAACTAATTAGTTAACGCTTTATATTTGAGTGAACTTGCCCAGCCCTAATTTTTATATTAATATGACATCAGCAAAAGAACAAGCTGTGCTTTTAACATGACATCCCTTGTTCCCCGCATCTCTCATCCAATCATGGGAAATAAATGAGGCACTACGGGACTCCCAGAAACTTGTTCAGTTGGAGGCGTCCACATGTCACTGAACGCAGCACCGTTGCATGTAAATGATTGTTTCTTCAGCCAGCAGTATTTCAGATTGGTTGATGTTTTGCAGCGCTTAGTTGTACGTCTTGCTACAACCCCAAATCAAGTCACGTTGTGATGACTTTAGAAAAGATAACGGGTTCTTCTCATTTACTTCTGCTTTTGTTTCTTTGCAGACAGTATTAACCCAAATGAGTTCATGGTCTGTTTTCTTTTACATCTGGACTGCATTTGTCCAGATAATGTTTTCTTCACTGTTTGTCACTGTTTTCTTATTTCAGCCCTGCAACACATTCCAAAAAAAAAGTTAACAACGTGATAATTTAGTGCTAGTAGTCACAGGGGGGAGGTTGAAGATGCAAGCAGCTGAAATGGGTTTTCTCCGAATGCTTGACTTAGGGATGCACGATAACCGCTTTTTTTTTTTTTCTTATAACCAATACCGATAACCGATAACACACATACAGTGGGGCAAAAAAGTATTTAGTCAGCCACCAATTGTGTAAGTTCTCCCACTTAAAAAGATCAGAGAGGCCTGTAATTTTCATCATAGGTATACCTCAACTATGAGAGACAAAATGAGGAAAAAAAATCCAGAAAATCACATTGTCTGATTTTTAAAGAATTTATTTGCAAATTATGGTGGAAAATAAGTATTTGGTCAATAACAAAAGTTAATCTCAATACTTTGTTATATAGCCTTTGTTGGCAATGACAGAGGTCAAACGTTTTCTGTAAGTCTTCACAAGGTTTTCACACACTGTTGCTGGTATTGTGGCCCATTCCTCCATGCAGATCTCCTCTAGAGCAGTGATGTTTTGAGGCTGACGCTGGGCAACACGGACTTTCAACTCCCTCCAGAGATTTTCGATGGGGCTGAGATCTGGAGACTGGCTAGGCCACTCCAGGACCTTGAAATGCTTCTTACGAAGCCACTCCTTCGTTGCCCGGGCGGTGTGTTTGGGATCATTGTCATGCTGAAAGACCCAGCCACGTCTCATTTTCAATGCCCTTGCTGATGGAAGGAGGTTTTCACTCAAAATCTTACGATACATGGCCCCATTCATTCTTTCCTTTACACGGATCAGTCGTCCTGGTCCCCTTGCAGAAAAACAGCCCCAAAGCATGATGTTTCCACCCCCATGCTTTACAGTAGGTATGGTGTTCTTTGGATTCAACTCAGCATTCTTTCCCCTCCAAACACGACAAGTTGAGTTTCTACCAAAAAGTTCTATTTTGGTTTCATCTGACCATATGACATTCTCCCAATCCTCTTCTGGATCATCCAAATGCTCTCTAGCAAACTTCAGATGGGCCCGGACATGTACTGGCTTTAGCAGGGGGACACGTCTGGCACTGCAGGATTTGAGTCCCTGGCGGCGTAGTGTGTTACTGATGGTAGCCTTTGTTACTTTGGTCCCAGCTCTCTGCAGGTCATTCACTAGGTCCCCCCGTGTGGTTCTTTAAAATTCTTTAAAAATCAGACAATGTGATTTTCTGGATTTTTTTTCCTCATTTTGTCTCTCATAGTTGAGGTATACCTATGATGAAAATTACAGGCCTCTCTGATCTTTTTAAGTGGGAGAACTTACACAATTGGTGGCTGACTAAATACTTTTTTGCCCCACTGTATACCTAAGATCATTACATCAATACTATGAACAAAATCAAAAACAGTTTTGACTCTTTAAATGAACAGATATTTCTTTTTTCCAATAAAAAAAAAAAACTATTGGCAAGCCTCTCAAACATTTTCGTAAAGCTATCAAACAAACCTATTTGCTATCTCACATTAACTTAAATAAGGGTTATTACTTACTGATATAAAAAATAAAGGCTCTGCTAAAAGTGCACTGAAAAAGTGCATTCAAGAATGTTACAAAAAAATAAATATACATAGAAAATTAATGCACTGATTCAAACATTTCTACCTTCTACCCATTTCTCCTTTGCCCCTGGGTCATCTTTGGCAAATTTCTTGGATTTTTCAGAAGCCACGTCGATGTGTGTAAGTCCCGGTGAATTCTCTGCTGCTGGCTTGCTAACTTTAGCGTTAGCGATGGTTATGTTTCAGATGGCTGATAGGATTTGACGTATTAAAATTGTGCTATTTTTCTTCCTCGTAGAATTCGCTTGAAGCATTTGTCACAAATAACCAGTGAACTATCTTCTTCGGAAACTTAAAGTTCCATACAATCGCCGCCATGTTGTTTGTTTTTCAGCAGTGCACTGTGCCGCAGGCTGCAATCAAGGTGTAACGTAAATTCCTCCGTTCCCTCGTTTGCTAGTCATTCTTTCAGCCTTTTCTATTTTTATGTGTAACATGTGTTAAAATACTGTGAATATCAATTCAAGTCAGCAACTACCAAAATTATGACCAAGTTAAGTTGTTTTCTGGCATGAGGGGGTATTCTTGATTTTCCTTACTGAGAAATTGTTTTTCTGATTATGCCGAAGTCACTTGAACATAACATTCACTGCCGGTCATTTGGCTCTCAGAGGGAGCGAGGCACTGCTGTGTTGACAAAAATATATATGTTATCAGGGCTGTTGGTCATGATATGGGACTTATCGGAATGACGTCATAATTTCCTGAATTATCGGCCTAACAGTTATCGTGCACCCCTAGCTTCAGTCGTCCAGCGGGGACCTGGAGTCGTCACTCCAGGTGGTTGGACATCTGATTAGGGTGGACACCTCCCTGCGGAGGTGTTTTGGGAATGTCCAATCGGGGAGGTGTCCTGAAGCAGACATTTCAGTTAATTTATTCTCCATTTAGATGCGAAAGGGTTCAGATCTTCTAGGTCAGCAGTCAATGCAGGATGAGAGAATATCAGTAAACCAAGTAATTTAAACAGAAGGCTGGAATAGACGAGACAAAACATATGAGGGATAAGAACTCGCAGGCGCCCATGAAGGGCGACACGCAGGAGAAACCCAGTTAGATAAAAGGATCATGGCCAGAACACAATATCAGAAATATTACAGTTTACATTCCATTACAAGGATTATGGTCCACTTTGCTTCGGGTGCTGACCCATGACCGACTCTGATTGAGTGGGAATTAATGAATGAATGGATGGATGTTCAAACACGATGTACCGTCCAGACCGTTATCAGCAGCAGGTCCAAAAACCAGGGTCTGAGCTGGTTCTGTGATGGTACATCTAGACTCTGGAGCACCACGCGCTGCCTTCAAGATGGCATCTTTTCTGGGGACTTCTGAGGTTTTCAACAAGCTGATATTTCGTACACAGTGCAAAGGCATGTCTGAGGAAGAGGAGGGTAGCAGTACTGGAGCGGCTGTGTGCGGTCCTGACCTGCCCCCAGTAGAGTGTGTGTGGAGAGTTTTTCCAAATGAAAGATTAACCCGTGCTGCTAACTGTTGCACACTTTGTCCCGCTCTTCTTGCACATCGCAAAGGGAACAACTGGATTGCTTCACAGCGGTTCCCATCATGCCAGGATGCCTTTTTAAATGTTGCCAGAAGACAGTGACGATATTAGAAAGTGTCTAAAACTGTCCTGTCCCAACTTTTTTTTGGAATGTGCTGCAGGCCTAAAATGCAAAATCAGACGTGAATTAATTAAAGCTAACCAGGAAAAGAGCATCAATGATCTTGATTACACCCCCCCCCCCCCCCCCCCCCCCCCATATGATGAAAAACCTCTGATTTTTGGGTTGTAATTCAGGATGTCCATCTACCACATTTAACCCTTTTCGCTGCCTGAAATGTCTTCTAGCTGACGATTATCGCCGCCTGCTTTCTGCTGAAGAAATTATTCGCTTTCTCTGAAAGAATCTGTGTCTTCTCAAACCACTTCCTAAAAACGGATCGTCGCTCCAAAACATCAGTGGCCTTTTTATTCACGTCAAATTAAAAAAACAAAACAAAACAAAACAAACTGAAAACACAGATTCTTTTAAAAGCTTCTCGAGCGGCTGTTTCTGTCTTCTGCATCCTCACCTGCGCTCTGAACTGTTATGGCTTTGATTTTGATCATGAACTAACAGAAATGAGGCCTAACTGGATTTGATGGCGTTACTCTGAGGGTCGCGGTCAGTCCTCGGGTTAACCCGAGTTAATTGAAGTAGATGGATGAACCTCCATCTGAAAACGTGTTCTCCGACTTTACACACATTAAATCCAGTTGGTTTTTTCACTAAACACAAAGTGCGTTGAAATTTTGAAACCTCTTGAGTTTTTGGCACACTACTAATAACAGACTTAAATTACAAAGACACAGACTAATATAAAAGTAATCCCTCTGTCATGTCTTGTGACCCACTTGATGTGTGTGGTGGATGTTTCTCAGCAGAAACTGTTGTGGGTGGAACATTTTTGAACAGACATCGGCGAGGGCAGGTTTGGAGGCGGGGACTGTAAGATGTAATGATCTGCCACAGAACCTTGTCAAATGAAATGCTTTAGCGCTTTGGGAAGTCCACGCCTGCTTGGCAGTGGAGGTAGCTGGTCAGGTTGGTTTATCCTGAAGGTTACAGGAAGTCCGTCTGTGTCCAAACCTGCCGTTCAGCTTCTCTTCATCTTTAAATTACTAAAGAAATCCCACGGGGAACTAAGAATAAATGAATGAAAGTCGTCCTCGCCTGGTCTGTACAGTAGCTGAGAAGTTAGGGTTGTGGGTTTCTTCTTGGTCCTTGTGGATTTTGGGGACTAGACGTGATTCTTTTTAATCCAATCAAAATTCTGGCAAAGACATGGCCATGACATAACTTCAAATACCCCAAAAAGTAAATAAAATGGAGTAAAATTAGACGCTTTGTTTTGTCTGGCTGTATATTTTTCTTTTTCGAGCCGGTCCGTCTTCTGCCTCTGATCCCTTACTTCTCCACCTTTCATCCCATCACCTCTCCAACGTCCGTCCTCTTGTGCTCCACAACTTGTCAGTTTCAATAACCGTTTCTTCATCGTTTCTTGCATCTCCCCCGTCCTTCACTCGCACGTTGCCCACGACAGGATGATGAAGACGATCGCTCGCCTCCACAAGGCCATGATGGTCCTGGAGTACTTCACCAGTCACTCCTGGGTGTGGAACACGGACAACATGGCCGTGCTGCAGGCCCAGATGAGCCCCGAGGACAAGAAGGTAACGGCGACCCCCGACGCTCTGCCCCCGGCGTCAGTCACGGCTAGGGCTGGGCAAGTTAACGTTATTATCGCGTTAACTCATTAATTTATTAACGACGACATTTATTTTATAGCGCGTTAACGCGTGTTGCTCACAAAGTCTGTTACTGGCTGCTGCGGAACCGGAAGATAATTGGCTAGTAAACATGCGGAACGTAGAGAACGGTAAAAATCCATAACTTTACAGTTCAGGTAGCAACTCAGGTAGCAATATTAACAATTCTGTCAGAAAAAAAATAAATTCTGGACTGCAACAAAACTTTCACATCATTCCTCCATGTTCCATCAGATCTGCTCCATGTGTTCACTGTCCTGCTGTTCTCTAGCTGGTTACTGCAGTGCGGCTCCATCTAGTGGCACAGATGTGTAATGACAACAGAAAGTCCAGTCCTCCATTATAAAACAAATTCAGTTCTGTGGCCCGTTTTTTAATTTCGTATTTTTTAACCAAGTCTAAAATTGAAATTTAAAAAAATTCAGGCATTTTTTTCATTTTTTTGTGTTAGATTAAAAAACTAAAAACGTAATAAAATGTCACTTTTTAATTTTTTTTTTTAATTTTTGATTGACAATTGAAAATTGAAAGAATGAATGACACACGGATTGGTAAAGTTACTGAACTTTAACATGGACATTTTCATTTTAAAGTTCTCCCAGACGGAGGATTCAGAAACAAGGTTATTTGTAACAACTGACCAGTTGAACTCCCCGTTAAAAGTTTCTGCTGTTACCTCAGAAATTACCTGTTTTAATGTTCTGATTGAGCTGAGCCACAATCATTTTGTTGGATTTTGTTTGTAGACTTTTTTTTATTTTTTATAAAAACAGGATGACATTAATGCCCTGGCAGTGGCAATAAGCTTTATTTTATTTTATATTTTTTAAGATGAGATTTACTCTAAATATGTGTTATTGACAAGTGCTGATGTTAAAAGTGTTTGAACAACAAATGTTATGACACTTTAGTTCATATGGCAGCAGAACATTTAAATAAAAGTGCATTTTACACAACTTTTGAATTCATTATTTGATTTTGCGTATACAAAGCGATTAATTGTGATTAACCAGGGAAATAATGCGATTAATCGTGATTAAATATTTAAATAATTGCCCAGCTCTGGTCACGGCTCGTGTCGTGTTGGTCATGTCTGGCCCCGCGACCCAGAACACTGAGGTTTCAGTCCAGTCTGCATCCCGGCGCGTTAATGTCTGACAGACGGCTGGCAGCAGCAGAGGGTCGTTGGTTCACTGCTGACGTCAGGTTAACAGACAACGGACTCATTGTTCAGGATGACTGCCAGGCCAGTTTGTGTTTCTGAAAGACTCGCTGGCTCTCAAGTATTCAAAATGTTGTTCTCGATCAGAAGCATATTTGACAAGGAACTGGATCCGTTACTTCTGCACACATCTGGGGCAGCGCATCAACAACAGGAGGATAATGTAAAAAAGAAAAAAAAAAAAAAAACAACCCTCGCTGCTGAGGGGAGCTGACACTTTCTGCCTTTGTTCCTGCAGGCGTTTAACTTCGACGTGCACCAGCTGCACTGGGCCGAGTACATGGAAAGCTACTGCATGGGCACCAAGAAGTACGTCCTGAACGAGGAGCTGTCGGGGCTGCCCGCTGCACGGAAACACCTCAACAAGTAAGAAACCCGTACGGCGCCAACGGGTTTCCATGTCCCGTCATTCAAAACGGCATCTCCTCAACTGCAGCATTATTTCTCAGTCCAGAAGTATTAATGATCACAAATGATCTTAGGAACAACCGGACAACCCTAAAACCAGAGGTTCCGACCCAACCCGAATCGGGTCTCGGGTACATTCAAAAGACGTGACTCCGGGTTTGGGTCGGAATTGGTAGTTAGTCTCGGGTCCGGTCGGTGCTCTCTGACAGGCTGGGTCCGCGTTTACGAGAGAGAGGTAAAGATACTGGCGGTGGCAGCTAATGTCAGGACTCGGGGCAGTTTAAAGAGGAACATTGCAGCATCAGGGAACCAGAGCACGCTGCTAAAATCATGAGTTCTTTTTAAAAAACACAAAAAGAAAATGTCAGATGAGCCTGCTCTCTTTTGTCACAAAGTCTAAACTTCCAGAAGAACAATCGCTCTTCTGTTCAGCCTGGAATTAAACGGTTACTGGAATGTGATGCAGATCTGAGTCATCTGACATGTTTTCTGTGATTGCGGTGGACTGCACTTCGATTCTGATGCTGCACGTGAGCTTTTAAAAACTGACGGCTTTTCTTCCGTCCGGGTCACTAGATCGGAGATAAATCTAGGACTTGTCTTCATCCTCCCATCAGCTGCACATCTTTTACAGTTATCAGTTTTATCCCTCCGCCCTGTTGCCGAATTAACGAAGCACAAATCTAATCCTGGGAGCTTAAAAAGAACTTTTTTTTTTTAATGCAGAAATTGCAATTTTAAGGAATCAAAAGAGATATGGAAATGATATTTGGTATGCAGAGAGTAGGAGTGCACGATAACTATCGGGCCGATAACAGGAAATTATGACGTCATCCCGATTAGTCCGATATCACGACAAATAGCCCCGATAACATATATATTATTGTCAACACGGCAGTGCTTTCGCTCCCTCTGAGCCTTGAATGACCAGCAGTGAATGTTATGTTCAAGTAACGTCGGCATAATCAGAAAAATGATTTCTCAATAAGGAAAATCAAGAATACCCCCTCATGCCAGAAAACAATTCGTTAACTCGGTCATAATTTTAGTAGTTGCTGACTTGAATTGATATTCGCAGTATTTTCCCTCATGTTACACATAAAAAAAGAAAAAAATAGAAAAGGCCGAAAGAACGACTAGCAAACGAGGGAACTTTGGAATTTACGTTACACATTGAATGCAGCCTGCATTGTGCTGATCACAACAAACATGGCGGCGTGGAACTTCGTTAAAATTTCAGAAGAAGATAGTTTGGTGGTTATTTGTGACGAATCCTCCGAGTGAATTCTACGAGGAGGGAAGCACAAGCTTTAATACGTAAAACCTGATCAGTCACCTACAACATAACAATCGCTTCCATGGAGTTTTGAAATCACGCTAACGTGAGCTAATGGAAGCTAATGCTAACGTGCTCCCCTCTCCTCTCCTTCATTCCTCTCATCTAAAGCTTCCATGAGTTTAAAAAATAAAAACTACTGAACCTCATTTACTTTAATTAAAGGTATTAATTTAAATGGAACCACAAGCCAAAATCCTTTAAATGTTAATCTTTTTCAGTTAGTAATTCTGATGCATGTATTTCCATCAGTTCAAGGAGCCTTTATTTTTTATATCAGTCAGTAATGAACCTTATTTAAGTTGATGTGAGATATCAAATAGGTTTGTTTGATAGCTTTATGAAAATGTTTGAGAGGCTTGTCAATAGTTTTTCATTGAAAAATAAATATCTGTTCATTTAATGAGTCCAAACTATTTTAGATTTTGTTCATAGTATTGATGTAATGATCTTAGGTATATGTGTGTGTGTTATCAGTTATCGGTATCGGTTTTAAACCGTTATGGTGCATCCCCAGCATGGAGGGCTCTGGGTTTGACTGAACCGTGTGTGTCTCTCCAGGCTGAGGAACATCCGCTACACCTTCAACACCATCCTGGTGGTTCTGATCTGGCGCGTCTTCATCGCCCGGTCCCAGATGGCCCGGAACATCTGGTACTTCGTGGTCAGCCTTTGCTTCAAATTCCTGTCGTACTTCAGAGCTTCCTCCACCATGAGATAATGACCCCGGGGTCGTGGCGGCGGGCGGATGAAGAAGGCGCCGCCTGCGGACGATGAGAGGAGCCGGCGCCCATCAGCCCCATTTTTCCAACGCTTGAGAAACGACGGGGCAAAGAAAAAAAAAAAAACCCAAAACTACTGGACGGGCCTGGAGTCTGCAGCTGTCCAAGATGCTCCGAGTCTCACCTCCGCCTCAGAAAACCCTCGCTCTGTCCCCCACCACGCAGAGCTCGGCTCGCCATCCGCGCACTTTTCTTCTTTTTTTTTTTGTTTGTTTGTTCTCAGCATTAACCGTTTAAACCCCGCCCCCGCATGAAGCAGCGCTCGCCGAACGGGGCTCAGCGCTCGCAATGTGAAGCATCAACCCGGAGTCCGTTCCGGAAACTTTCTCCAGTCCTGCATGTCCTCAGACTGCAGCGGCCAGTTCCCTCGTTTCAACCCGACGCTCTCAGCTTTACCGAGTGTCTCAAAACATCAGCAGATCTTCTGGAAGCTTCCACTTCAGTTTTCTTTTTTGTTTTTGTTTGTTTGTTTTATTCTGCTGACCGGTCTTTCAGGTGCACTGCTGTTCAGGTAACACTAACTGGAGGTTCTGCTGCTGCAGGTTCTGGTCTCTGGGATGCAGGTTCTGGTCTCTCTGGGATGCAGGTTCTGGTCTCTGGGATGCAGGTTCTGGTCTCTCTGGGATGCAGGTTCTGGTCTCTCTGGGATGCAGGTTCTGGTCTCTCTGGGATGCAGGTTCTGGTCCCTCTGGGATGCAGGTTCTGGTCTCTGGGATGCAGGTTCTGGTCTCTCTGGGATGCAGGTTCTGGTCTCTCTGGGATGCAGGTTCTGGTCTCTCTGGGATGCAGGTTCTGGTCTCTGGGATGCAGGTTCTGGTTCTCTGGGATGCAGGTTCTGGTCCATCTGGGATGCAGCCCGTCTCGTTTCTCTTGCTTTAAAACAACGAGCCTCATTCAACGAGGCTCGTTGCAGAGTTTGAGGATCCATTTCTGATGTAAAGTGTCATATTTCCAGAACCGCCTCGGTCTGCTTTATTCATGGTTCATATTTATTTATTGGGATGTTTCTGCGTTAATGCCTGGATGTGATTGCGTGCGTGTCTGAGGTTTTTGACGCGTCGATCCTGAACTGTGCCTGAACCTTTGTCTGTATCCAGATGTGAAAAGGGCAATCAAACGTGTGTTTTCTAGTGTTTTCCGCAGAGCTCTATTTAGGTAGACGTCAACAGAGTGAAACGTATTTTCCTGCTAAATCTCAGTGTGGTCGGTTCACATGTGAAGAGCTCGTTGAACCGCCGTCGGCTGCTGTAAATAAAGAAAAAAAAGATTGCAGTTATGTGAATTAATGTTCGGAGAAATTAGCTTTTAAGGCGCTGAACTGTGTGTTTGTGCACATTTCACCTTCTTTGAATGTAAGAGAAAACCGTCTTTGCACAGCCAGGTTATCAGCCCGATGACTCATCAGACTCGTCCCGTTAGCCGTCACGGCCTGCTGTCGTTCCTCCTTTACTTCCGCTCGCCTGGAGCTCCGATGATTGATCGAACGAAACGACCCACAAACGATATCGTCGTCATTTAAGTGACGTCACGGCTCTGAAACGATGAATTTCTATACGGATGTTCGTTGGTGACTGATGACACATTTATCTGCCGTTAAAGTAATAAAGTTTCAGCTCGGTTCTTTCTTGCAGGTTGGAGACCAACAATCTTCTTTTCTCCCTTTAAAAAAAAAAAAAACCCGGTTCAATAATAATCCACGTACAGATGTGGTTCTGATGACGCCTTAAGGCAGCTGTTAGCTGTAATATGTGAATTTGCTCATCTGCCGCGTGCCGCCGCTCTTCCAGACCTTCACCTGGCGGCGGGGCGCACGTGGCGCTCACGTGGTCGCCGGTACCAAAACCCAGATGAGCGGTCCAGATTCGTCCACGGTTCTGGTCCGGTCCTGGTTCTGGTCCAGTCCTGGTTCTGGTCCGGTCCTGGTTCTGGTCCAGTCCTGGTTCTGGTCCGGTCCTGGTTCTGGTCCGGTCCTGGTTAAAGCCGGACCACAGGAGGACGGTCTCACGTTAATTCCTGCTACTGTTCTTTCTGCTCCAGAGTTTCTGATGATTTAGAACGTTCGTGTTTCCTGGTGAAATGTAAAATAGTCGACGTGTCTGCTGTCACAGTTGGAGATGCTCATCTTTGTTTGTTGTTTTTTTTGTTTGTTTGTTTGTTGTTTTCCTACCCAGCTTCATTGCTTCGTTGTCAGAGCATGGGTCCACATATTTAAGGCTGCTGCATTCAGCGTCTGTTTTATGATAAACGTGTTCATGCTCGACTTCCAGCAGCGCCGTGAACGCCGGCTGCAGAAAGGAGTTTGGAGCTTCGTCAATGTGAAACTCAAAGAATAAATCGGTTGGTGCCTTTTTTTTTGTTTTGTATACCAAAAAACGGGGAATAAACAGTTTTAATCCCACTGATCCAGAGGTTTGGTTTCATTCTGACTGTTGAGTGAAAGCTGTGATTGACAGTGAAGCGGGTGAAGCATCTCGGCATCTCCGGCTGACCCGTCTCCGTCTCCGTCTGCAGCGCTGGAAGCCAGATTAAAGTGTCATATTGATTCATTAAGATTTAATGCTGCCTTTCAGGATTAAGCTTCACATGTTTTTTTTCTTTTTTTTTTAGATGGCTCAGTTTTCATTTACCAGACATTACTGGAAGGAGCGTCCCATCAAGAGGTTGTCGGTGCCCTTCTCCCCTGTAACCTTTGACCTGTGCTTGATTGACAGATTTGTCAGACCGAGCTTCACCATAAAAGCACCGCTGTAGACGGTGAGCCTTTAAAAACTAGAATCCATATAGCGACGGGGAATTATTTTTAAAGGGGGAAAAAAAATAGGGAGGGAGTTGTGACCCCCCCGGGTGCTGCTAATCATCAGCAAGTATGCAGATTTCTGTAGAAACGGTTGCTTCAGCAGTTTGTTCTGCAGCACTCAGGAGTGCGTTAACCCAACGCCAAAAGAGAAAGACATAAGTGATGGACTGCCACACGCTGCATGATTTCATACAGAATTATAACGTCTCACAAATCACTCAAATTTTTAATTAAAAAAAAAAGGTTTAAAAAAAAAAAAAAAAAAATCGAAGCCAGTACTTCCTGAAAAAAAATCACAGTTCGCAGAAACATGAAACATCTGAACATTTGATGTGATGAATTTGAAGCAACACTGAGCTAAACGCAGTTTTGATTTAAGCTAGTTATGAATTGTATTTCAGATGTATTCAGATTTTTTTTTCCTTCTAAGCCAGTTTGACTTTACGTCCGTGGTCTCTGAGGGTCTCTGAGGACGCTGCTAGCCAGTCTCGCTCTGCAGCGGCGTCCAGATGAGGCTGCAGGCAACGACTGGACGATAACGGGTCTAATTTTGACGATCAATGCCGGTCTTTAACTTTTATTAAACGACCGTCTCCGTGAAGGATCCGACTGCCTCTTGGCATCTCCTTCGGTCTTGGAAACTTTCTAATGATGAAGTGCTTGTAGGAGCTGGTCCAACTTCACATAAAGATTTCATGAATGTTAACCGAGCACCAGGAGCAAAGCCAAAAAACACTCTGACACTTGATCTTTATTTATGGGGGCGGGGTTTATTCCTGGTGTGAAGCTTTGCTCAGATGAGCAGCGGCCCATCTCATCGTCCGGACCATCCCCTGTTCTTTGTGCCTTCGAGCAAAGCTTGGCCACGCCTCCCTGGCAACTGTGGCCTAGCAACCACACCCCAGGCGCAGAGCCGTATCCAGCCATGCTCACCCAGAGAGGTCTGGGCCGCGGTGCTGCATAAACAGGAACCAGGGGGCTTAGAGGGCTTAGAGCGGGAGCCCCGAGGCCGAAAACACGTGCACGCTCGCCAGGCCCCGTTTAAAGCGGCCAACGGTGACGTGCACGTTCTGCAGCTCTGAACAAGGCAGCAGCAGCAGCAGGCTGCTGTTTCCAAACCGCCGACCACAGAGGGATTCACTCATCATTTCATGTTGTTGCTCCAGAGATGCTCCAACCTTCAACCACGAGGCGTTTAAGAGCTGCTGGAACCATTAGACAAGTTCACCGTTTATGATGTACTGAGATTATTAATCCAAGTAAGGCCTCTTTATTCAACGGTGGCGGCTTTAAAAGGAAAAAATAAAAGGTTTGGTACTATGAAGTAATGTCAATGATTCTAAATGTGCACCGTTTGTCTAATCAAGTCATTTTTGTTTCTCCTCTATAAATAAAATCAAAATATACAGTTTTGGCAGTGAACTTCTCTGTGAAACCAGTTTTTTTTTTTTCTTTAAAGGATGATGGTGAACGTCAAGGACAACGCGTTTCTTAGAACAAAACAAATGCAACGTCAGAAGAGGAACCGAACTTTTCTCACCATGCAATGATTTACATACTTTTCCAGCATCGGTATACATTATCAGCGTTGGTTTTACTGGATTGACCACGTTATAGTACTCCAACGACTGGAGAACTGGGTGGGTCTCTGGTGCTGCACTGAACTGGTTCAAAACTCACCTGGAGAACAGGAAGTACTTTGTGTCAGTAGGCAGCTTTACATCTGACCAGACAAAAAATTACATGTGGCGTTCCCCAGGGTTCCATCCTGGGGCCTCTTCTGTTTAACATCTACATGGTCCCACTGGCCCAGGTTATAAAGAACAACAATATTAGTGTTACGCTGATGACACACAGATATACAGTCATGGCTGAAAATTTTGGCATCCTTGCACATAAAGACCAAACATCTCCAAATGTCTGCAAAATAAGTTGAAATTGACAAAAGTATTTGGTGTCTCAAATTCTTTATTAAACTAATAATAGTACAGGAACTTTGTTTTTTAATCAGAACTTAATATAAAATTTTAAATAATATATTACACAGAAATAGCTGTGAAAAAAGTTATGATACACTTTTAGATTTACAAAGAATAAATTTCAAGCAGGTCGTTCCCCTTGAATTCACCTGTGGCGTTTAATAATGGGACAATACTGAGAACCAAAGACGTGATGTTTAGATGCAGATGCACTAATCGCTTCTCTTCGTGCGTTTGTGTTCAGCTCCGCTGAGTCGATACTTCGCAGAACCACCTTTCACCGCAGTTACATACATCTATCAGCTTTGCACGTCTAGAGATATTTTGGTATCATCTTCTTTTCTATGCTCAGGTCTAAACCATCGTAGCTCTGGAGGTTCAGGGAGGCCGTCCTCCATCCCAGTCCCAAGACTAACGGGTTTTCTTCCCAGATGGTCCCGTATTTGGCTCCATCCATCTTCCCATCAGCTCTGACCAGATTCCCTGTCTTTGTTCCAGAAAAGCGCCCCCACAGCATGATGCTGCCACCACCATGTTTCACTATGGGGATGGTGTATTCAGGCTAAAGGCAGAAAAAAGTTTTTTGTTTTTTTTTCCTACAGTTCCCAGTAGCTGGGACTAAAAAAAAAAAAAAATGAGTGGAATAACTGGCAAATCTCATAAACACATATGTTTTATTCAGAGTAGAGCACAGAAAACGTTGAACGGGTGAGTGTTGTTTGAGGATGGAAAGCTCATTTTGGACGTGACGGCAACGACGTGAATCCAAAAAGTCGGGACACGAGCAGCAAACGACTGAAAACGGAAGTGGTGCTAAAAGATCAGGGCTGTCAGATTCACATCAGCATCATGGTGGCCCTCCAGGGGCCAGATTGACAGCATGAATGTAACAAAATGCAATATAAATCAAAATAAATTAAACTACAGCTTATTATATTGTTAAATAACGGTTTCTGTTTTTATTATGTATTCAAGTTTCAAATATTTAAGTCATTATTATATTAAACTCAGAGTTTGTAGTAAACGTTACTGGGCTAAATTTAGCATACTTAGCTCTGTGTTTGCTGTCAGTTTTTTCACCTTCAGATACAAACTTTTTAATTGTTTTCTCATCGTTCATGAAACTACATTCCTTGTGTATCAGTTTTTCTTTTCTTGGACATGTTGGGGTTAGTTTGTAAAGGTTTTACTTCAGTCCATCAGTTCTGAAAAATCATCTTGCTCGTAGCTGCCGTTATCGCTGTGGGTAACGAAGAAATGCATGATGGGAGATGTAGTATATTGTCAATAATACGCGCTTTAAAGAGGTGTAAACTTATTTTAAGTCTTAAAATATTGGTTTAAAATTTAAGCCAATGATGCCCAAGCTCTGGAGGGCCACATAAAATGTGTTTCAGAAGAAGGTGAATGTAGTCCAGACCTCTGCTCCACATCTGCTACAACAATGTTGAGGAGCGGGAACCCGACATCAACCAGGACTCAGACCTACATGGATGTGGAGGACGTGGTCCTGGTTCCGACATCTGCTTTCTGTGTTCTGTTGTGAATAAAACATAGATTTGAAAATGCAAATCACTGCATTCTGTCTTTATTTACATTTCACACAGTGCATTGGCTTTATTTTTACTTTATTTTATTTGGAGTTGGGGGTTGTAGTTCAGAAACATTAAACATTTTCTTTTATTAACTGGGAGAGGACGTTCACAGGCCGAAGCTCTACCTGCACAGAGGTTGACGACACATGTATGTCACCTTCCTGGTAAGTAAAGGGATTTATCAGCCCTGCACGCAGGTGCACGGCGGTTGGATGCTTGAATCAGCGTGGTAAAGTTTCCTGTAAACGCTCTCTGCCTCAAAGGTCAGATGGTTTGGTATTTCCAGGCGCTGACTGGAAGCTCTTTAAACGAGCACCACAGCTGTAAACCTGACCTGCTCAGGGAATCAGAAACAACTTTGTTGTATTTTTTTAGGCTTAGCTGGCACTTTTCTTTCTTAAATGTCTCCCCGTCTGTTTTTATGACTCTTTCTCTCCTTTGTCTCACAGGAGCGTCTCAGTTGGACCGAGCCTCCAGCCAACACAGCTGACAGGGTTCATTTGACACTGTGACATTTGAACTGGCCGGACGCCACCGCCGCTGGCGTTTACGGCCGTGTTAACGGCGCACACGCGCGCGTCTCTATATAAACCCTGGTCTCTCTCTGCAGGGAGAAGCTCCTCACGTCTGCGTTAGCGATGAGAGCCGCCGCTGCTCTGCTCTCCGTCTGCTTCTGGATCAACTCCAGAGTCCAAGACGCTCAAGCAGGTCAGTTCTGAGGTCAGAGCTTCCAGGAACGTTGGTGCGTCTTTGCATGTCTCAGGTTTACGGCTGTAGTGATACACGATATTCGGCTCACGATACGATAAATATCGATATTCATCTTAAGATACATTTACATTTTTCTGAAAGATTTTAAAGGGACAAAGTGATTTTGGTGACATCTTGTGAGTGTTCCAATGACTTTGTTTGAATTAATTGAACTAAAAGCATCAATTACACATTATATGGCTGACAGGCAGCTTGTAAACGCGGGACAAAATGAATAAAAGATGTGTTGAGAAAAATAGTAGGGCTGGGCAACGGTTAAAATTTTTAATCACGATTAATCGCATGATTTTCCTGATTAATCACGATTAATCGCATTGTATACGCAAAATCAAATAATGAATTCAAAAGTAGTGTAAAATGCACTTTTGTTTAAATGTTCTGCTGCCATATGAACTAAAGTGTCATAACATTTGTTGTTCAAACACTTTTAACATCAGCACTTGTCAGTAACACATATTTAGTGTAAATCTCATCTTAAATGTAAAATAAAATAAAGCTTATTGCCACTGCCAGGGCATTAATGTCATCCTGTTTTTAATGAAAAATTAAAAAAAAGTCTATAAACATAATCCAACAAATGATTGTGTCTCAGCACAATCAGAACATTAAAACAGGTAATTTCTGAGGTAACAGCAGAAACTTTTAACGGGGAGTTCAACTTGTCAGTTGTTACAAATAACCTTGTTTCTGTTGAATCCTCCGTCTGGGAGAACTTTAAAATGAAAATGTCCATGTTAAAGTTCAGTAACTTTACCAATCCATGTATCAATCATTCTTTCCATTTTCAACTGTCAATCAAAAATTCAAAAACATGTAAAAAGGTACATTTTATTATGTTTTTCGTTTTTTAATCTAACACAAAAAAACAAAAAAAAATGTCTGTTTTTTTAATATTTCAATTTTAGACTTGGATCAAAAATCTGAAATTAAAAAACAGGCCACAGAACTGAATTTGTTTTATAATCGAGGACTAGACTTTCTGTTGTCATTACACATCTGTGCCACTAGATGGAGCTGCACTGCAGTAACCAGCTAGAGAACAGCAGGACAGTGAACACATGGAGCAGATCTGATGGAACATGGAGGAATGACACCAAAGTTTTGTTGCAGTCCAGAATTTCTTTTTTTTTTTTTTTTTTTCAGACAGAATTGTTAATATTGCTACCTGAGTTGCTACCTGAACTGTAAAGTTCACTGATTTTTATCGTTCTCCATGTCTGTTTTAGCTTTTCCAGCATGTTTACCTGCCAATTGTCTTCCGGTTCTGCAGCAGCCAGTAACAGACTTTTCAAAACAAAAGCATGTGAGCAACATGCGTTAACGCACGATAAAATAAATGTTGGCGTTAATAAAGTAATGAGTTAACGCGATAATAACGCGTTAACTTGCCCAGCCCTAAAAAATAGTTTCATTTATTTGAACAGTGCAAATTGTTGCTTGCAAGCTTTTAAAGCTAAGGGCACAATGGAGAGTTAAAGTACAGCAAGTGTCCTTCTTTGGCAGCTTGTTTGTCTTGATACTGAACATATGAGGTAGCTACTAGCCATTCTAGCCACCAGGTTCAGTAAAAAGCAACCATGGCAGCCAATAATTCAAGTCCATTGGAGCAACATTTAAGCCATCTTAAAACTGCACCCATCTCAGCAGAGTAGCTGGAGGACTTAATGGCTCTTCCTGCAAAGTGCAAAAACATTTCATCTGAAAAATCGATACTCTCTGGGGAAATAAAATATCGATATATATCACAGAATCGATAAAATTGCTCAGCTCTACTCATTTTAGGGCTCTAATATGTTTTCATCTCTAGGTCCAGAATGTGGTACCCGTCCCTTCCTGGGCCCAGTCGTCTCCTCTCTGAGGGTGGTAGGAGGGACCGAAGCCACGTATGGATCCCACCCATGGCTGGTCAGTTAGATACCATTCTCCTTTATTAGCATTTATAGCTTCTTAATGATTTTATTTATTTGTGAGCAGCAGTTGACTGGGATCTTTTTCCTCACCTGTTGCACAGACAAGCTTTTATTTTATTTTCTTTTATTTTCTTCGTGCAGCTCTGATCACTGTCAGCAGCCCTGCAGGGCACCACACCTGTAGCTCTGTTCCTCTTAGCTCTTTAAACTTTTTAAACAAATAAGAAACTGTAAAGTGGGGCGTGTAATATCATATATATTGGCCCCCTTGCTTTAATACTCTGTAGCGCCACCTTCTGCTGCAGTTCCAGCTGCCAGTCTGAAGATAAGCTATGGCCTCACGTCCTGGTTTAGATATTACACTGAAACGTGACACAAGACGTTTTGAGAAAGTGATTTTCCCGCTCAGTGATACATTTACATGTGCTGAGGTCAAGGGTGTAACTTTGAGTTGAACATGGGGGGGGGTTGAGTGACACAGGCTGCAGCCGCTCAGGTAGAGAGACGGATCAATAATTAAAATATAGCATAAATCACATTTACAACTAGGTTTAGGTTTATTTGTCCAAAGAACACACAGAATAATAAAAGTATAAAAGGTTTTAACCATAAACCTCAACTTTACAATACAACACACCTTACAATTCAACAGGATTGTATATGGTTTGAACTTGCTAACTAAAGTTTATGTTTTGCATTCTTTGTTTTACTGATGTGTGTTTTATCTCACTGCCCACCAGCACTAAAAGCACCATATACTCCATATACAGGTCTGTAGCTGGGTAGAAGGTGTTCATCCAGGTTTCTTGTTAGCCCCCCCAGAAAAAAATGAAAAATGTGCATGTGTATGTAAGCATGAATTTTAATTTTTAGAAATGGAAATAAAGGAAATAACATGGAAATAATATTATGATACTTTAGTTGCACTGGGACCGAAACCTCTTTAAAGGGCCACACCCCTTTTTATGATTTTTGAATTCATCACAACATTTGTAAATAAATTCTTGGAACTAAGAAAAAATACCCTCACAGCAGAATTAGTTGTAAATCTGTTTTATGGGTAGACTAACTGAAGATGCCAACAACATCATGCACACTTGAACATCACATCATGAACAGCAGTGAATTAACTAATCAAAACCTGGAAGCACTCATGCGTCATTTTTGATTTTACTGTAAATGTTTGTGATTAAACGTGATTACGTAGTCTTGATTGTGTATGTTTTCATTGGTTGTTGAATGAATGTGTTGGAAAAGGGTTTCTCTGCTGCTGTATGTTTATGGGCGTTACTATGGCGACAGATCTCAATCGGCTCATCTGGTTATGACGTAGAGCAGTGATTCCCAAAGTGTGGGCCGCGGCCCCCTGGTGGGCCGTCACGGTACTGCAGGTGGGCCGTGAGAGGTCATTAAAAATAAACAAATGTGTTTTAAATACTTGATTTTTTTCTAAATATGTTTTTTTTTTACTACTGTAAATATTTATTACATGATTTGAGAAACATTTAGAGATGATAAAATCAATTAATTATGTGTTATTCTACTGTCATCTTAACTTAATATGACAAGTGTCACGTTATTTGTTAACCCCTTATATTAATATTGGAATGTAGCTTTTAGTCTTGTATGTTGATCGAAGTGATGTTTAAATGTTTGTACGGGCCACAGAGATTTTTCACATTTCAAATTGGGCCTTGGTGTTGTGAAGTTTGGGAACGACTGACGTAGAGAGAAAAGGAGATTTTTACCGGGTCATGGAAGCAGCAGACTCGGGGTTCTGGTCTCAGACAGCAGCTTTATTTTTTGAAAGGAAGTCTGATCACAACATTTTATTGAAACAAATAGATTTGCACTATAAAAAAAAGCTTGAGAAACCATGGAAGTTTAAAATAATTTGTGTCTGAGCGCCCCCCTCTCAGCCCTGACGTTTCCAGCGCCCCCCTAAAGGCTCAAAACACCCCCTGGGGGGGCGGTACTGCCCCCGTTGAGAAAGTCTAGTTAATATAGTCATTTCATTCAGTCATTAGTGTGCTCTCCTCTCTCTGTCCTGTCTCTCCTCTCCTTTTCTTTCTTTATCCAGCTGGTCTTCATCAGGAAGGTCCCCCCATATGATCCAGGTCCTGCTCAAGGTTTCTTCCTCTTAAAGTGGAGTTTTTTCTTGCCACTGTTTGGCTGAAAGTTTTTTTTTCTCCCTATGTGGGAGTTTTTTACCTGCCATTTTCCTTGTTTAGGATTTAATATTATAATTTTAGTCAATAATATTTGCTCGGGGGTCATGATCTGGGTCTCTGTAAAGCGCTTAGAGACAACTGACATTGTAACAGACGCTATACAAATAAAACTGAATTGAATTGAAGCGACTGCAGTCAGTGAAGGTGGTGTTTCCTGCGTTCAGGCCTCGCTGCAGAACCGAGGCTCTCATTTCTGCGGAGGATCCATCCTGAGCGACCGCTGGGTCCTGACCGCGGCCCACTGCTTCACGTCCGTGTCAGAGTAAGGAGAACCGCCCTCCCCCAACGTCACTCGTGGAACATTTCCTGCAGGGCCACGTGAGGTTTTGTGTTTTCCCCCTCCAGGGCGTTCCTCAGGGACGTGAGGGTCCTGGTGGGGGAGTTTGACCGGAGAGCGGTTGATGAAGAGGAGCAGATCCTCCTGGTCCGGTCCGTCTCGGTCCATGAGAAGTACAGTCGCGCTCTGCCGATGAACTACGACGTAGCTCTGGTGGAGCTGGACCAGCGCATCCAGATGGGCAGGTTTCCCGTTCTGACGTTAAAGTGATGACTGGCCTCAGCTCAGGTGACTGACACCTGCCTCTTCAACAGGACCTCGCGTCCTGCCGATATGTTTACCTTTACCTGGCGGGAAAACCCTTCCCGGGACCAGCTGCATCGTGGGTGGATGGGGGAGGACGCGGGAGAGTAAAGTCATTTTCCCTCTCTTTTGATGAGTTCTGTTGAAATGTTCTGGATTTGAACGGCTTCTCATGTTTTCCAGGGGGCCGTCTTCCAGCGGTTCTGAGAGAGGTCCGCTTGGCTCTGGTGGACCCGGCCAAGTGTAAATACGTCCTCCAGACCGTCAAAAGTTCCCTCCTGAGCCGCCGCAGAGCGGGACGTCTCCATCCGGTCATGACGACTCTGTGTGCCGGGCCGGAGGAAGGCGGGAAAGATGCCTGCCAGGTAGAAAACAAGAGTCTTATTTTTAGGGCTGGGCAAGTTAACGCATTATTATCACGTTAACTCATTAATTTATTAACGCCGACATTTATTTTGTCGCACGTTAACGCATGTTGCTCACATGCTTTTGTTTTGAAAAGTCTGTTACTGGTTGCTGCGGAACCGGAAGATAATTGGCGGGTAAACATGCGGAAAAGCTAAAACAGACATGAAGAACGGCAAAAATCTGTAAACTTTACAGTTCAGGTAGCAACTCAGGTAGCAATATTAACAATTCTGTCTAAAAAGAAAATTCTGCAACAAAACGTTTGCGTCATTCCTCCATGTTCCATCAGATCTGCTCCATGTGTTCACTGTCCTGCTGTTCTCTAGCTGGTTACTGCAGTGCGGCTCCATCTAGTGGCACAGATGTGTAATGACAACAGAAAGTCCAGTCCTCCATTATAAAACAAATTCATTTCTGTGGCCCGTTTTTTAATTTTGTATTTTTAATCCAAGTCTAAAATTGAAATATAAAAAAACAGGCATTTTTTTTGTTAGCTTAAAGGTGGGGTGGGTGTTGTTTTTTTGCAACACTTTTTACAATATTGCCTGAAAACCTTTTCACATTTTCATTGCACCCACTGAAATAAAATGTTTGCAAAAAAAAAACTAAACATTTTGGTCCAGTCTAGAGGGTATAATCAGAGAAAAACTCTGACCAATCAAAAAAGTGATCATCACTATTTTGATTGGCTGCCTAATACGTCCATCAAATATCACCCCTCCCTCCCTCCCTGCGGTTCATGCAGTCGTGAATCATGTGAAGGCGTGGTTTCGAGGGGTGAGCTGAAGAGGAGGAGGCGGAGCCTTTGGGAGGAGGGAGGGAGTGTATATTTTCAAAATCTCACTTGAGTTGGATTGTTGGAACCGTTTTTCAAACAACACCTACTCCACCTTTAAAAAACGAAAAACATAATAAAATGTCACTTTTTATTTTTTTTTTATTTTTGATGGAAAGAATGAATGATACACGGATTAGTAAAGTTACTGAACTTTAACATGGACATTTTCATTTTAAAGTTCTCCCAGATGGAGGATTCAACAGAAACAAGGTTATTTGTAACAACTGACAAGTTGAACTCCCCGTTAAAAGTTTCTGCTGTTACCTCAGAAATTACCTGTTTTAATGTTCTGATTGTGCTGAGACAAAATCATTTTGTTGGATTTTGTTTGTAGACTTCTTTTTTATATTTTAATAAAAACAGGATGACATTAATGCCCTGGCAGTGGCAATAAGCTTTATTTTATTTGACATTTTTTAAGATGAGATTTACACTAAATATGTGTTACTGACAAGTGCTGACGTTAAAAGTGTTTGAACAACAAATGTTATGACACTTTAGTTCATTTAAATAAAAGTGCATTTTACACAACTTTTGAATTCATTATTTGATTTTGCGTATACAATGCGATTAATCGTGATTAATCAGGGAAATCACGCGATTAATCGCGATCAAAATTTTAATCGTTGCCCAGCCCTAGTTTTTTTTAGATCTGCCATGTTCTGTCATGATCATGCTAATCAGCTTCTACGTGTGGGAATCAATGGATCTGAGACGTTTTTATTTGCTCATCCTGTTCCCAGGGAGATTCGGGGGGTCCCCTGGTTGTGTCCGGCGGGGTCCGGGAGCGATCGCTGGGTGGCGCTGGGCGTAACCTCCTGGGGGAAAGGCTGCGGCCGGAGCTGGGGAAACAACAGCCGCCGCCCCCCCGCCAGCAGAGGATCCCCGGGGATTTTCACCGACGTCAGACTGCTGCTTCCGTGGATCAAACAGAAACTGAGGGAGGGTAGGTCACCGTCCGGTTCCCACAGCGATGACACGGATTTGACCCGTCTGACATTCTGGTGACCCGCGGGAAGTGTTGAATGTCCGTGTTGTGTTCAGGAACGGGGTTCGCCTGAGGTCGGGGTCGAGTTACACGCTCTGTTCCACGGGCAACGAGTAGACAAGTGACATTTTTCTGAACTTTCCCTCCAGAGTTCAGCCGAACTGCCCCGAGGCCACGCCCTGTGCTCGTGTTACCCTCAACGTTGTCAGTGGGAGCAGAGGCATGCTGGGAAGAGATTTTTGACCAAAAAAAAAAAAAGGTCTAAAACAGGTGTTGATATAACAAATCAAGCGCTGGGAAGTTTTGTTCCTCTATTTTGCCTCTTCTGACTCTCCGCTCTGTTCAGGACGGAGTCGACGGCTGTTTTTTTTCCCTTTTGAATACGATGGGGTGAATTCATACCAAAACCGTGAAGCTTCACTGCACACACATAGATGATGTTAAACTAGGATGAAACCGCTGCAGTCCTGGCCTGTAACTTCTGAGCAGTCACGCTTTCATTAACTCGCTCTGTGACTCGTTGAAGGTGATAAACAACTTTTTTTTCTCTTCCCTGCCCCCACATATAAAGACAGACAGAAACCCTCCTGACCTTTACTGTACTGCCAAATCCTCCTAATGAGACGTCACCAGTGCAAACAGGGTGCGGCTGCTCAAACTTGGCTGCTTAATCTGACGGTAAAGAGTTCAGGATCAAAAGAAGGTTTAAGGAATGTTTATGAAGAATAAAACCAGACGCTGAAGCGTATATGTGCACGCTACGAGACTTGACAGCCTGTGAACCGTTAACACTCGGCTGTGAATATCCAGCTATCCTGTTGTCGGTCTGTGAGCTGCACTTTTAGAGAAACGTACGTCTTCCGTCCAACTCAGATGATTTGTGTCGTGCTTCGTAGGAGTAGAACTATGTGCCGCGCCAGCGTCATAACTAAAAACAAAATCAATAAGCAGCATTTATCGGTTTGTGCATGAAGCTTATAGTTAACAAAAGGTATAGCATTCAAGGATATTAGGAAAGCTACCGTCAAGGATAACAACAGGCTAGCTAACGGAGTCACACATAGTACTGTAGCCTACTTGACAGAGTTGCTAGCTTAGCGAAACATGCTGGGATATGTTCGTCATGTCACTCGATGGACAATAATTTTGTCATCGTCTTTGATTTTCTCACTGACTGGGTGAATAGGCCTACAATACCCATAACCCATCAGTATGTTGAAATATTATATAATCAGAACGGCATCATCTTACCTATCCAGTAGAAACTGGGCCACCTTGGCGTCGGTCTGGAGCCCCTTTTCATTTTTTAGCTGGCGCCAGCGCTGGAAAGCCGTACCGATAACCACTCTTGTTCTGTTTGGTTCTTCGGTTAGCTTCCGCATGGCTGTTGCTTTTTCAACAACAGTTTTCTCTTTGATTTTGCTGCCGGTTGACGTCTTCTTCTCTGCCATTGTTGCAACGAAATGATCTGTGCGAGCTAACTTGATGGGGGAGTGCATTGATATTTGATGGACATATTAGGCAGCCAATAAATGCTGCAAAAAAAGATCTCCCACCATACCTTTAAGTTGAAATTCGAAGGACTGAAGATGGCTTTGGTTGTCATTGAGCCAGCGTCCCGGCACAACGAGATTCAGATGACAACAATTGTGTTGGGTCAGGTCGACTCAGATGATTTGCCGTCTGCCTTTACAGTCTCTCTGGTTTCAGCTCCACCTTCTCCAAGCTCTTATCCAGCCGGCTAGTGAGTTCGAGAACCACAGCTGGCCTTCGATTCTGTTCAAGAATCACATCCAGTTTGCGGTGTAGCTCACTAAGGCCCGATTGTACACTTCCCCTCACCCGTTAACGCTAGCCGCTACCTGCTAAAACAGTTAGGAACTGTGGTTTCTGCCGTAGAGGTGATTTGGAGTCTTATCTCTGTGTGTCTTCAGCGTGTCAAAAGTGGTGAAGAAAGGAACGCGGCTCCGAAGCTGTCTTTTAAATGCATATAAAGTTTATTTGCAAAAAAGAAGCTTAGTACAGACTTGCGCAGTGTCTGGGATCTTCTGGATCAGATTTGTGAGAAGAACAAAGAACGTAGATTAGGAGACAGTTTTTATAGTCATAGCCAGATCTAATTTCAGACAAACTTGGAATCAATCATGATTTCTTTGACAATTGTTTGACATGTTTTTCTCTTTAGACAATAACCATCTGGGGTCTAATGATAAGGACGCAGGAACACAGGATATTATTCCCTTTTTCTCTTAATTACGGATCTTCCAAATTTGTAAGTGTGGGAATGCGTCCTTGGAAACATCCCCATACAGAGGAGAAACAAACTCAGTGAACTCAACAGAGGCCTAACAGCTGTTAACAAGTCGCTAGTTAAACTCTATGTAAAAAGGTATCATGTTGTTCAGACACTACAGAACCTCCGCTAACCGCTAATGCAATCTTCCGCTCGCTAAAGCCGCTACCCATTATGCCGACTCCCTTACTCACAATGTAGGTGTGGCAATGGGCGTGTCTTTTGCCCTTTCCGCAAACTCGGTATCTTGGGATTGCGGATTTAGGGTAGTGGGTGGTCAGACTAAACCAGTGTTTCTCAACCGGGGTTCCGCGGCACCCTGGGGTGCCCCGCGCCCCCCCTCAGGGGTGCCGCAGAAACGCATCTGACAGTATGCAAAATAAGCTAAATTAATAAATAAATAATGTAATATAATTAATAATTGTTTAAATTAATACTCAAATACTAAAGCAGTGGAATCTTTCATAATAAAAGCATAGGACACAACAGTTAAGTACGACACATAGCCTATCTGAAATAAACCTGCAACTTTGGAACGTGAGTCGTGACGTCTACAAATTTGTTACTTTAAATGGGTTTGATATCGGAGTCGCCATAACATAGCAGCTAAGAGTTGTGTTACAGACGGTTGCAACAATGGACAAGTTTCTGAAACGAAAAGCTCCAGAATCTGACGCCTCTGAATCTGAAAAAAGGGTGTTGACTTTTTCATAAAACATTTTTCTTTGAACTGTCCTTTCTTTTTGAATTTACGGCCTCTTTAAGTAAAAAAGTAAACACATGTACACTCAGGAAACATTAACTAAAAAGTGCAACAAAAAAAAGTGCTGTGTTTTGTCTCCCCACACACACACACACACACACACCACTCTTGTGCTGTCCCTGGTGGTGACCCCTACACTATCCTGAACAACATTGTACTGCACTGTTTTGCATTACAACTTATTACTTGCACTAAGGACTATTCCTCAATTTCATCAGTCACTTTAATCTGTTCACTTGGATTGCTGCAAGGCACCTTATAATGACACTTCTGGCCACTGTATTCTAGTTGATGCGATGTCAGAGAGGGACTTCGGCCATGTGTGGCTCCGTTGCCAACAACAAACACGCGTTTCCAGGCTACGTCTCTGACTACCAGCTGGATTACCGTAGTAACTGTAGTAGCAGCGTCCGCTGTAAATATCCATGGTCGTTCAAAACCGCTCTGTGAAAATGACACTTCTTATTCTTTGCGTTGGTCACGGGTCCGGACAGAACCATTTTCCCGGTCCGGATCTGTTGCGTGACCCCCGATGTAGCGGGTAGCACAGGTGGGATAGCGGGTTTAGCAAGGGTGGAAGATTGCGTTCTTTGCGGGAGAACGCCCCTCCTGCTACCCGCTATCCCTAAATAGCGGCTTTAGCAGATCTGGCGGAAGATCGAAGCGTTCCAGTCTGAGTGATCACAGCCGACTTATCCCGTCACACTCGACAGGCAGCTTCACGATGACCAGAACAGCTGCTGACGTTTTCCGAGTTTGTAGAAACACCAGGTAACCGCCAACTCCACTCTGTATTTATTCGTCAGTAAGTTTCTGACTTTGAATGAGCAGTTTATGAAACAAAAACTTATTTTGACTTTGCTTTTTAGTGGCAGCTGTTTTTCTTTTTCTCTCGGGAAGATGTGGAGGTATAGAAATGCACAAATGGAACAGTCTGCATGCTGTTATGATGTTGAATCAATGTTATGTACAGTGGGATGCTACCAGTTTGTGTTTGCCATGTGGTGATAAAGGGCTTATATGTCATTTCCATAGCAACTCGAGGGGTTTCACGTTCCTTTTATGCATCAGATGCAACAGAAAACAAAATCGTTAGCCTGCATCCTTTATTCTTCTCTGCATTCTCCCCCCTCTTTCCTCCTGTGGGGGTGTGAGAAGGTGTGAATGTGGTTATTTTTTGCTGTAAGACGTGCTTGGCATGAAACGATCTGCAAATAAGATCTTGGTCCTCTGATGAAGTGGCCTCACTCTGTCTTTCACTTCCTCAAATGCAGCAGCTGCTCCACCTTCCTCACCTGGGCCTCAGAGGAGCGGTCCAGTTTACATACTGGGTTTTATTTGCAAACATTAATGTGAAATAGTTTGTCTTGGTATGCTTTTAAATCAGGGATCCCCAATCCAGATCCACTGATGTGCATGTTTTAGGACCATTTTCAGAACTGTTCAGAACTGTGTACTGCTCTGACAGTGTAGTATACAGTATGTACTGCATACTACACTGTATTACACCATTTATAACTTTGCTTCAGGACCATGTGTGGCACAAATGGAAAATGGCCACGTGACAACTCCATCCACATTGCATTATGGGATACATTACATGAGCTGGACCGGTCAGCTGCACACTAGAAAGTTTCCCGGAAGTAGTAAACCATCATCGCATGTGTTAGGGTTAGGGTTAGGGTTAGGGTTAGGGTTAGGGACTGGATAAGACTGGATTAAATTATAAGTGTGCTATGACAGCGCTGTTGTTATAGTCAGTACTGGAATGGCTGGAAAAGAGAGAAAGGAGTTTTGGGGTGTCTAGTAATGTGCCTGCATTTGCGGTTGTGGGCTTTCTTCCACTCAGTTCAAGTCAAGATGGTTTAAATGTGATCAGAAGATCTTAAAGTTCAAAATAAAGAACTTAAATCTCCACTGAAATGCTGTGAAATGAATGAATCTTGAAATAATGAAGAAAAAGTGAGATGACTGAATTCCTGAAACTGTTATATTCTTCTGATTTTCCTCTGTCTTTCATGTTTGTGTCTCCGTTAGCTGAGCGTCAGCAGGGAGCAACATTACCAAGTGAGTTTCCTCCCCCTCATCACCACGACTCTCATCCATCTATATTTCATAAGGCGCACATGCTTCTTTGATGTTTTTTGCATGTGCCTGTGTGACGGGTCTCTGCGGTGTGAGAGATGGGCCCGTCCCCGACGGCGAGGGGGTGATCAGAAACCCCGCCCCCCCCGCCGATCGCTATGACAGCAACCAGTACGTGATGCTTCGGAGAAGTAGAAAGTATCCGTGGTGCTGAATCTGGAGTCTGTTCATCCGTGACGGAGTAACGTTTGTGTTGTTCCCCTGCAGGCTGTGTTTGTGGAGTCTGACGGCTCCTGCAGGTTCTGGTATTCTGCTGGAGTTTGATCACTTCGACGTGGAGAACGACTCGTACTGTCAGTATGACCGACTCACTGTCTCAGCTGGAGCCCACAGGCCCGTTGGTGAGTCCCCCCCCCCCCCGCCTTTGTAGTGGACCTGCAACCAAATGAAAATGTGGTGTTTGATGTCAGGATGGGCAAAGATTAAAATATTTAATCGCGATTAATCGCATGATTTCCCTGATTAATCACGATTAATCGCATTGTATACGCAAAATCAAATAATGAACTCAAAAGTAGTGTAAAATGCACTTTTATTTAAATGTTCTGCTGCCAGATGAACTAAAGTGTCATAACATTTGTTATTCAAACACTTTTAACATCAGCACTTGTCAGTAACACATATTTAGTGTAAATCTCATCTTAAAAAATAAAATAAAGCTTATTGCCACTGCCAGGGCATTAATGTCATCCTGTTTGTCGTTTTTTAATCTGACAAAAAAAAAAAAGAAAAGAAAAGAAAAAAATGCCTGTTTTTTTATATTTCAATTTTAGACTTGGGCCACAGAACTGAATTTGTTTTATAATGGAAGACTGGACTTTCTGTTGTCATTACACATCTGTGCCACTAGATGGAGCCGCACTGCAGTAACCAGCTAGAGAACAGCAGGACAGTGAACACATGGAGCAGATCTGATGGAACATGGAGGAATGATGCTAAAGTTTTGTTGCAGTCCAGAATATTTTTTTTTTAGACAGAATTGTTAATATTGCTACATGAGTTGCTACCTGAACTGTAAAGTTCACAGATTATTACCGTTCTCCATGTCTGTTTTAGCTTTTCCTTACGTTTACTGTTTTCTGGTTCTGCAGCAGCCAGTAACAGACTTTTCAAAACAAAAGCATGTGAGCAACATGCGTTAACGTGCGTTAAAAATAAATGTCAGTGTTAATAAATTAATGTGTTAGCGTGATAATAATGCGTTAACTTGCCCAGCCCTAGTTTCATGTAAACCTGCAACTAGAACTACAAGCCGGATCACAGTTGGCGCTGGTCTGTTGGACCAGCACACCTCCACCATCGCTCTGGATTTTCCTCCCAAGAGCCATCCAGCCCTCTCAGCATCAGTCATAAGCACGACCGGGGCGACAAGCCCATCACGCAGAATGGGGGGGCGTGATTTGAGGGTTGGGGAGATTGAGAAAGACAAACGAGAAACATTTGAACAACTGTTGTTTTCTGTTTTTTTGCAGGGATTTTCTGTGGGCACATCCTGCCGGGCCCAGTGCTTCTACAGAATTCCCAGAGTGCAACGCTTCTCTTCTCCTCTGACATTAACATGGGAGGAAGTGGCTTTGTAGTCAGGCACCGTGCTGTCAGGGGACACTCCTCTGCCGGTGGGGAAACTCAGCACACTGAAATCACAAACACAGGCACCTATTATTTGTTCCTGATACCGACAACCGTGGTGCTCAGCGCAGTTTGGTAGAGTGGTATAAATAACTGTTCTGTGATCAAGCTGTGCACCATTTTACATCATATATGTGGTTCCTGTGACACCATGTTGTCCCTCATAAGGGCACATAAGCAGCTTGAGACAAACACTTGGATATACGTGGAGTGATGCCTGTTATCCCTGCGTCTGTACGGTTTCTCTGTGCCATCATGATGCGGGGCGATTGTTCTGGTCCAGGATCAGGGCGAACTCCAAAGCCCAAGACTACCCACAGCCCTACGGTAACGACTGCAGCCTCCGCTGGGTCGTCCACGCTCCACAGGGCCACGTTGTTAAGGTGATGAGCGCCGCTCGTTTGCCCGACGCTCTCCATCACGCCGTCTGTAGACGTTTGCATAATCAGAGCTTTGATTTCAGCTGGACTTCGCCGAGTTTGCCCTGGAGGAGTCGGAGAGGTGCTCGTACGACTCCCTGACCGTCCTGGGAGACGTTGAAGGAACAGAGGAGATCGGTGGGATGTTTCTGTCACGTGAAGCTTCTCCACTCGGCTCTTCTGCGTGACTTTGAAACTATGTCTATAATTTTTTTTCTAATGTTAGCAATGCTGTGCGGCGCCGCCGTCCCTCCCCCTGTCCTGTCCTACCACAGCACCATGGTGCTTCAGTTCACGTCAGACGGCAGCATCATGCATCAGGGCTTCAGGGCTTCACTGACCTTTATCGAGATCACAGGTTCGACCGCATTTTTGTTCGTTTCCCACAACGAGTCATCTGTAGAGTCCATTCATGGTGAATGTCCCTTCCTTTCACAAAGATCCACCTGCTCCTGCATAACGACAAGACTAGTTTGCAAGATAAAATCTCACATCTGCATGTCATCCTCCAAAAATGCAGAGCACAATCAATACTAATGACAGAATTTTACTGTATATTTACTGTATTTAAATCCTCCAAACTGAAAAAAAAAAACACATTTGACACGATCTAAGCTAGGGGTGAGTATTAGCAAGAACTTCGCAATACGATTTGTATCATGATACTTGGGTCATGATGCGATATTATCACGATATATTGGAATATTCTACCCAGTTAATATCAAATTAAAAGTAGAGATGAAAAATCAAGTTGCTGTATATCGCAATATATCGTGATAATATCGTATCATGATATATTGCGATATTCTACCCAGTTAATATCAAAATTAAAAGTAGAGATGAAAAATCAGGTTGCTGTATATCGCAATATATAATGATAATATTGTATCATGATATATTGCAATATTCTTCCCAGTTAATATCAAAATTAAAAGTGGAGATGAAAAATCAGGTTGCTGTATATCGCAATATATAATGATAATATTGTATCATGATATATTGCGATATTCTTCCCAGTTAATATCAAAATCAAAAGTAGAGATGAAAAATCAGGTTGCTGTATATCACAATATATAATGATAATATTGTATCATGATCTATTGCGATATTCTACCCAGTTAATATCAAAATTAAAAGTAAAGATGAAAAATCAAATTGCTGTATATCGCAATATATAATGATAATATTGTATCATGATATATTGCGATATTCTACCCAGTCAATATCAAAATTAAAAGTAGAGATGAAAAATCAAGTTGCTGTATATCGCAATATATCGTGATAATATCGTATCATGATATATTGCGATATTCTACCCAGTTAATATCAAATAGAGATGAAAAATCAAGTAGCTGTAAGCTGTAAGTTCATCAGATGATATTGATCTTTCAGAGGACAAATTGAGTCAAAACTATTTGCTTCAAAACAACCTATTTATTGTTTATTATTGGTGTTTTTGCACATTTAAGTGAATGAATTAATTTTCCTAAAAAAAATCTATATTAGGAGCTGATAAATCGATATTATATCAAGCGGCCAAAAATAAATCAATTTGGCGATATATCGCCAATTCGATTTTTTTCACACCCTAATCTCAGCCCAGACTGCAGTCAAGAGAAAATGATCTTATCTACAGTAAAGATAACTGGTGGGAAGACGAACTGCCTTCTTTCATTTTCTGCAGACGTGCTCGATCAGAGTGATGAGGGAGATCCACGCCTCTTCACAGCCGACCAGCAGGACTCCACATCTCACGGTTGGCTTCATCTTCATCTTACTGTGTGTGTGTTTTTTTTTCCTCTGGATGTCAGTGTGATGTTGAACATTAACAGGAAAAGAGTTCAGTGGGAGTGAATGATTGAGACTTATGTTCCTACTTCTGAGGAGTCCCTGGGTGAGGCGGTAAATACTCTGCTGTGGAGCTGCTCGCCGGTCACCAGTGGGAGGAATGAACGGTATTTCACCGCTGCAGCACCAGCTGCAGCAGGAAAGGCATTTAGAACGCCGCTAGGACATTTAACACCAAAGCTGCAACTCAGACACGACGTGCATTTAGCAATATGTGTGAATCAAGACGTACACGCGTGTTCACTGAAACATTCTTTTGTTGGAAGCCCGAGAACAGAGGAACAGGGCCTTGCCCCGTGCAGAGGTTGGACCTAGTTATCAGTGACGTGGACAGGCCAACCACCGTCCACGCCGTGTCCTTAGAAAACTTCAAAGTTTAGATCTGAGTCCATCACTACACCTATATTTCTGGCCTGGTTGGTGGTTTTTAGATCTATAGATTCAAGCTCTGTGGAGACCTGCAGTCATTTCTCTTTGGCTCCAAAAACAATCACCTCAGTTTTGTTTTTGTTCAGCTGTAGGAAGTTAAGGCACATCCAGTCATTAATCTCCTATTCAGGGCCTCGGTCTCCTGGTTACATTGTAATATATACCTGTGTGTCATCAGCGTAGCTATGGTAACTAATATTGTTGTTCTTTATAACCTGGGCCAGTGGGAGCATGTAGATGTTAAACAGAAGAGGCCCCAGGATGGAACCCTGGGGAACGCCACATGTAATTTTTTGTCTGGTCAGATGTAAAGCTGCCTACTGACACAAAGTACTTACTGTTCTCCAGTAAGTTTTAAACCAGTTCAGTGCAGCAGCAGAGACTCACCCAGTTCTCCAGTCGTTGGAGTACTATAATGTGGTCAATCCAGTAAAAACAACACTGATACTTTTCCAGCGTCGGTAATCAGACATTTGTCATTCATGACTGACTGGAAGACATCATAGCAGTTGTTTTTTCTTAGAAAGTCATTTAGCTGATAAAAAAACAGCCTTTTCAATTATTTTACCTAAAAATGGAAGATTGGAGATTGGCCTGTAGTTGTCCATCTGTGTTTTGTCTAGATTGTCTCTTTTTAGCAGGGGTCAGTCTCCTGGTGACATTGTAATATATATATATCTGTGTGGCATCAGCGTAACACTAATATTGTTGTTCTTTATAACCTGGGCCAGTGGGAGCATGTAGATGTTAAACAGAAGAGGCCCCAGGATGGAACCCTGGGGAACGCCATATGTCATTTTTTTGTCTGGTCAGATGTAAAGCTGCCTACTGACACAAAGTACTTACTGTTCTCCAGTAAGTTTTGATTTGATTGACGGGTTTAATTACAACTGTTGTCAGTGGTTCTGGGAAAACACCCGACATTAAAGACGAGTTCACAATCTGTAGACAAACAATGTGCGTGAATGTTGGTTCAGACCTAAATGACAGAACGGAGACGTTTCATCCAGCCATGTTATCGTACAGTCCCCCCATCAAGGACATCGTATGAGCTCAGTGAAACAGGAACGAGGGTTCAGTGGAAAACTACCGAATAGGAATAAAGTCCACGATGTCTTAAAGCAAAGCCACTTAGAACAGAAACGACTGTCGACTATTCAGGTTGTTCTACAAATCCTGTAGAAATGAGGCCGAGTTGACGTCGCATTTTTGGCTGGTCAGCGCTCTCTAAGATCCTCCAGGAGGAAATGTAAAGGTTTAAAATTATAGGAAAGAAATTAACTTCACTGTGAAGAAATCCAGCAGCTGGACTTCAGTTTGGAGCTGTAGCTGTGAGATGCTCCTCACTGCATCTCCGTTCTGGGAAACGTGCAGCTTTCGACATGTTTTTGTCCATTCAGGAGCTGTTCTGTGAGTGTTCAGGGTGTTTCTACTCGACCTGATGTCTAAGAAAATCCTCCAGCAGGTTCCCACTGATGACAAAAGAACCTGAGAAACGGGAATTTGCAGTTGTGTGTTTTCTTAGAAGGAATGTTTGACCTCCTTTTGTACGGAAGGAAGAAAAAAAAATCTTTCGTCTTTAAAACCTTTGAATTGGACGTGAAGCTGGATTACGCCTGGACTGCACGTGATGCCTGTCGCAGTCTTTACGTTGTTCCTTTCAGCTGTTCTGCTTCCTCCGTCACTTCTTTGTGTTTGTCCTCGGGGCTCTCACCTTCACCACACCTTGGTGCCTCGGAGACCATGATGTTGCTTTGTGATGCCTCCCCCACCCGTTCGGCCTGTGAAGCTGGGAGCTCCGCCCTCTGAGGTGTGCGGTGACTCAGAAACCTTGCAGGCGACAGGTGTGGTCGCCTCGCCGACGTGCACCTGGAAGCGTGTGGGCAGAGCGTGGGCCAGTGAGGACTTGAATGAGTGTGCAGCGTTTAAACACCAGCAAAGCTGGTAATTCAGACTATTTTCTGCAAGCTGGCCAGTGCAATTATTTATTTAAAGTAGTTTAAATCAAGATTAATTAATTTGCATGGGCCTTCAGTGCTGGCTTGTGTTTGCTAGATGGATTTCAGAAGCTGCACAGTAATGCTGTGATCACTTGTCCCAGTCGTCACAATCGTCCTCTCAGCCTCGGATGACGGAGAGGCTGATGATGTCACAACCCCTGCTGAGACCAAGCAGCCTGCGTTGCCCCTGAACCTTGTCTTGTCCTGTCTTCTAACTCATGCCAGTGTTTGACACAATGGAAGTCTGTTCAGCTGGAAGGAGAGCCAGGTACCGGGGCTCCCCCTAGTGGCGGTTTCCGGGAACTACAAGGAAAATTGCATCATCTGAACACACAACTCTTAATACTCTATATAAAAGTGCCCCATTTTGATATATCACAGTTTAAAAATAATTTAGTCTTTAATAAATGAGAAGGGCAGCTCTTTCAAGCCTGTTTAAGTGCATCCTCGCGTAGTTGTGAGCTGATTCCCGGCAGAAATGGATGCCAGATTTGGACTTTCGGACTCAACCCAGTTTACTCGCTCCACAGGCACTCGTTTCTGCTGCGACTGGTGGCTTTTCTTTCGTACCATCTACCTGAACATATTCACGGTGGGATCTGTTCTGCAGTGTTGCACAGACGTCCAGCCCCTAACCACGGAGCCGTTTCACCACAGCAGCCGTGTGACTGATTTACATTTCAACACGTAACTGGACACCAGTCAGAGATAATGGAAATGGATGCATCCGTGCTTGAATAACTGTAGGCCTTACTGGTTCTTCTGGTTTTCCATCAGGTTTTCTGAAATAACTGCAAGCTTCTCTGCACGTGCTGTTCAGAAATCCTCCGTCTTTGCTTCTTCTTGCATGTAAAAGCCGTTCTTGTTGATGCGGGAAGCGAGCCGTTGAACAGGTGTACATCAGCCTGAAAGAGATGGAAATGAAGGGTTAGGGGTTAGGGGTTAGGGTTTAGGGGTTAGGGGTTAGGGTTAGGGTTAGGGTTAGGGTTAGGGTTAGGGTTAGGGTTAGGGTTAGGGTTAGGGGTTAGGGTTAGGGGGGTTAGGGTTAGGGTTAGGGTTAGGGTTAGGGTTTAGGGTTAGGGTTAGGGTTAGGGTTAGGGGTTAGGGTTTAGGGTTTAGGGTTAGGGTTAGGGTTAGGGGTTAGGGGTTAGGGTTAGGGGTTAGGGGTTAGGGTTAGGGTTAGGGTTAGGGGGTTAGGGTTAGGGTTAGGGTTAGGGTTGGGGTTCGGGTTAGGGTTAGGGTTAGGGGTTAGGGTTTGGGTTTAGGGTTCGGTTCGGGGTTAGGGTTCGGGTTCGGGTTAGGGTTGGGTTAGGGTTGGGTTAGGGGTTAGGGTTAGGGTTAGGGTTAGGGGTTAGGGTTAGGGTTAGGGTTAGGGTTAGGGTTAGGGGTTAGGGTTAGGGTTAGCTTGTTTCAATTTTACAACCTCCAGGTCATCTCTTGTAGTCTCGGCTGTGCGTAGTTTGAGATGACGGCTGACTCTTGTCTCTTCTGAAACGTGTTGACTTCACGTTTTGACACACACCTGTGTTTCAACGACGTCCTGCGTTGCAGATCCGGTTGAGCGGCGGTCCAGCAGCAGAGGTCTGCACTGCCGGGGAGCCGCGGACTCCATGACCTCGGAGGAGGCCGAACTGTGTGAGGTCCAGGCTTCAGACGATGAAGACCACGGCCACGAATCCTCGGGGGCTGGACCGGGACCTGCCGGACGGAGGGGGGAGTCTCAGCTGTGATCCGTCCCCCCCCCCCCCCCCCCGCTCACTGGTTTTAACACGGTTCCAGTCGAGGCGCCACACCAACAACACTTCTTTACGTGATAATAAATTTATGTAGACTCCGTGGACACCAGACTCTCCCTTTCGCCTTCAGTCACCTGAACTGTTTAGCTGCAGGGATGCTTCTTAGTTTCATCTCACCTGTGATGCTACAATTCATTTTTTGAATTAAGGAAATAAAATACACTTTTGTATTAAATCAAATGCACAAAATAAAAATCCTGAAATTGCCAATATGCCTACAGAACTGGTTGGTATCAGATTGTCTTCACTCTGAGACTAAATTCAACCCATCTAGGCGGCGGGCCGAAGCTTCGTATCTGCTTTAGTTTTACAAAATAATGATCCCTATGCAGGGATTATTTTATTCTCCATCAGATACGGGTTGTTGCCACTCGATATTCTTGCACATTTTCCACAATTATAATTTAAAGTTTGTTTAATATGCAGGCAAACGCTGCGGGCTACTATTACAGTTTGGCCAATAGAACACTAAGATTTTGAGGGAGGGCCGGCGTTAGCCTATCAGAGTTAGCTACACTTAGCACAGCTGTTCAACTGAGGAAGCGGCAGATCAATCAGTAAGTAACGTTATTATTAGGGATGCACGATAACTGTTTTTTAAAACCGATACCAAGAACCGATAACACACACATATACCTATGAACATTACATCAATACTATGAACAAAACCAAACGCAGTTTTGACTGCTTGAATGAATAGATGAATATTTTTCCAATAAAAAATTATTGGAAGCCTCTCAAACATTTTCATAAAGCTATTGTAGTGTCTGAACAATATGATATTTACATGATATGTATCTGATATGTATACGATATTTACCTTTCTATGAAGTTTAAGCACAACTCTGTAACAGCGCTTTAACAGCTGAAATGGCCTGATAGTTAGGCCTCGGTGAAAAAGGGTTTACTGAGTACATTTGGCCAATTTGTGGGAAAATACATTTTCAGCACGTACAGCTTTTTGAAGGTCCCTAAATTAAGAGAAAAGGGAGTACATTCTGTGATTGGGGTCTTATCGGAGACACCAGATGTTCGTTGTCAACAGGACAAACCTGTCAAGTTATTGCCAAAGAAAAGTGTGATTTACACCATACATGTTTGTGATTAGATCTGGATATGGGTATAAAGTAGTGTCTCTTGGCATACGTTCTTTGTTCTTCCATCAATTCGAATCTGTGAAGACCCAGACCTGATCAGTCTGTTTTAAAGCCTCTTTTTTGCAAATAAACTTTATATGCATTTAAAGACAGCTTTGGAGCCGAGTCCATTTTTTCATCACACTAAGAAAGAAGAAGACAGAAGACTTCAAAAACACCTCTCCGGCAGAAAACTACACTATCAAACAAACCTATTTGATATCTCACATCAACTTAAATAAGGTTCAATACTGACTGATATAAAAAAATAAAGGCTCCTTGAACTGATGGAAATACATGCATCAGAATTACAAACGGGAGCGGAAGGTTGCTCCTGGCTTGCTCACGTTAGCTCATGTTAGCTCACGTTAGCGCAATTTCAAAACTCCATGGAAGCGATGGTTATGTTTCAGGTGGTTGATTGGGTTTGACGTATTAAAGCTTGTGCTATTTTTCCCTCCTTCACTTGGAGCATTTGTCACAAATAACCAGCGAATTATTTTCTTCTGAAACTTTAACAAAGTTCCATATAATCACCGCCATGTTTGTTTGTTTTTATCAGCACACTGTGCCGCAATGCTGCATTCAAGGTGTAACGTAAATTCCTTCGTTCCCTCGTTTGCTAGTCGTTCTTTCAGCCTTATCAATTTTTTCTATTTTTTATGTGTAACATGTGTTAAAATACTGCGAATATCAATTAAAGTCAGCAACTACCAAAATTATGACCGAGTTAAAAAGTTGTTTTCTGTCATGAGGGTGTATTCTTGATTTTCCTTATTGAGAAATTGTTTTTCTGATTATGTGTCACTTGAACATAACATTCACTGCCGGTCATTCAAGGCTCAGAGGGAGCGAGGCACTGCCGTGTTGACAAAAATATTAGATTAGATTAGATTAGATTCAACTTTATTGTCATTACATGTATAAATACAGGGTAACGAAATGCAGTTTTGTATCTAATCGGAAGTGCAAGAGCCGAAAGTGCAGTATATACAGAATATACACTATGATATACAGAATGAACATTAAGGGCAGTAGTAAGCCATTGCTATTGGATAATTTAGCATGATATAGACTATAATAATATACAACTGGTAGGTGTAGGGATGAATATAGATAATATAGACTGTACAATTTACAGACAAATTATTGAACAATATATACATGGTGATGAATAAGTATAGGACAAATTAGCAAGATATAGACTATAATAATATACAGCAGGTAAGTGTAGAGATGAATATAGAAAGTATAGACAGTATGTACAATTTACAGATGAATTATTGAACAATATATACTAATGATAAAAAATCAAAAAATATATATGTTATCGGGGCTATTCGTCATGATATCGGACTTATTGGGATGACATCATAATTTCCTGTTATCGGCCCGATAGTTATCGGGTCGATAATTATCGTGCACCCCTAGTTATTATATTATAAAAAAATGTTTGCAACTTGTTTGTTTTGTACATTATTGAGTTCAAACGTATGGTAACTTTTGCATGTGTAAAAGTAACGTTAGCATTAGCTTTTGAAAAAAGCGCTCGCTAGCAGCTTCATGCACTTTCCGGTAACGTGAAGTTGAAGTGGCTTGCATCTCATTTCTCATTAGGTTGTCTGTGCTGTTCCACACTAATGTATACCTTATTGGTTTTTGTAAAAGCATGATTTGCTAATAAATGCTAATTTAAAAAAAAAAAATCATTAGGTTATGTTAGTTACGTTAATCCTGAAGGTGATGTGGTGATGTTTCTGGTTTCTGCTGACTTTAATGTCTTTAATGGCTTCAGGATCATTCAGTCACATGACCATATTCTATGATAAAAGCTTGTGCTCTTGTCACATTTCCATGATGATGGGTCCTTGCATGAAACGTTCAGCTGACAGTTTCCCCGTCTGTTAGTTAACTTCTGCACCACATGGTTTGAAAGTGAATCATTTGTTTTGGGTCAGAAGCTTTTAAAATGTGAGTTAGTGACGTTTATTCCCTGTAGTGAGTGGGGTGTTCCCCTCCCTGAGGGTCCTGGTGGTGGCGCTACACCTCTCTCCTCCCCCTCTGTCGGTGGTGTGACTTCCAGGCTCTTCTGGCTGCCTGAGCACCACCTCTGACTCACGGATCATCATCAGATCTGCTCTTCCATTGGAGCCCTGGGCCTGCCACCTTTCCCCCAGCGGTAAGCCACGCCCCCTTTGAACCCGTGCGTGTGCGTGAAGCTGACAGGACTGTGTGTGGACTCTGGTCTCTGAGGGAGGAGGAGGTCACTCTGACACACTTCATTTCTGTCCAGCCATGGAGCAGACCTTGGTGAGAATCAGTGTTTTCTTTATTTCCCTTCAAGTCTGTTCAGCTTTTTCTAAACTTGAAAGATCATGCCATTTATTCAACACCTACTTGATTTAAACTTTCTCTGCAGCCCTCTAATATTAAAGTCCTGCTGAAATAGTTAAACCCACAGTAGGAAGCTGCAGCTTTCCTACAAAACTGCACCTGTTTTTTTTCTGCACAGCCGTATTAAAACTGTTTCCCGTCCTGCAGGTGATCCCGGTGCTGCTGGCCGTCTCTGTGGTGGTCGTCACAGTGCTGTACTTCCTCCTGGGGGGCTCCGGGGCAGCGAGGAGGAAGGGGCCCGTCACCCTGCAGGACCCCATGATGAAATATCCTCTACCCCTCATCAGCAAACAGGTGAGCTGCGTCAAAGTCTCTTTGAAATCCCTGAAACCGGCCTGTTTATTCACACCATGCTCAGCTGTTATCTTGTCAGACTGCAGAAAGGAACGATGTAGCGTCTGCCTTACTGGAGAAAACGCGGATGTAAAATGTTTTTATTTTAGAGGCCGATCATACTTGTGCAACATCTGTATCTTGATTTCTGATCTAAATATGAGCGCATGCCAGATGCACAAAGTTCTTTTTGAGTGACACCTTGAACTCTGAGTGATCTGGTTCAAAGTTGAGTTGCATTGTGGTTAATGTAGGCTCCAAGTGTTAAAGGAAGTAGGAACGAGTGAATGATATTCAAACGACAAAGTTTCTTTTGTATCAGTTCATAAGTCTCTTGATTGTTTCTCTTTTAATTAGGGCTGGGCAACGATGAAAATTTTTAATCGCGATTAATCGCATTATTTCCCTGATTAATCAGGATTAATCGCATTGTATACGCAAAATCAAATAATGAATTCAAAAGTAGTGTAAAGGTCACTTTTATTTAAATGTTCTGCTGCCATATGAACTAAAGTGTCATAACATTTGTTGTTCACACTTTTAACATCAGCACTTGTCAGTAACATATTTAGTGTAAATCTCATCTTAAAAAATTTAAAATAAAATAAAGCTTATTGCCACTGCCAGGGCATTAATGTCATCCTGTTTTTATAAAAAAAATATTAAAAAAGTCTACCAACAAAATCCAACAAAATGATTGTGTCTCAGCACAATCAGAACATTAAAACAGGTAATTTCTGAGGTAACAGCAGAAACTTTTAACGGGGAGTTCAACTTGGCAGTTGTTACAAATAACCTTGTTTCTGTTGAATCCTCCGTCTGGGAGAACTTTAAAATGAAAATGTATATGTTAAAGTTCAGTAACTTTACCAATCCATGTATCATTCATTTTTTCCATTTTCAATTGTCAATCAAAAAAAAAAAAAAAAAAAAAAAAAGTTACATTTTATTACGTTTTTTTAATCTAACACAAAAAAAAAAAAACGAAAAAAAAAATGCCTGTTTTTTTTATATTTCAATTTTAGACTTGGATCAAAAATACAAAATTAAAAAACGGGCCACAAAACTGAATTTGTTTTATAATCAAGGACTGGACTTTCTGTTGTCATTACACATCTGTGCCACTAGATGGAGCCGCACTGCAGTAACCAGCTAGAGAACAGCAGGACAGTGAACACATGGAGCAGATCTGATGGAACATGGAGGAATGACGCAAAAGTTTTGTTGCAGTCCAGAATATTTTTTTTCAGACAGAATTGTTAATATTTCTACCTGAGTTGCTACCTGAACTGTAAAGTTCACGGATTTTTACCGTTCTCCATGTCTGTTTTAGTTTTTCTGCATGTTTACCTGCTAATTGTCTTCCGGTTCTGCAGCAGCCAGTAACAGACTTTTCAAAACAAAAGCATGTGAGCAACATGAGTTAACGCGCAATAAAATAAATGTCGGCGTTAATAAATTAATGCGTTAACGCGATAATAACGCGTTAACTTGCCCAGCCCTGGTCTTAATATTACAGTAGAAATTGAGGTAAAGAACAGCTATTAATGACTCGGTGCAACAGTTCTGAGGTTCTTGTGTGGTCTCTGAAGGCTTTACGACACGAGTAACATATTTGTGTGTTTAGCTGAAAGAACAGCCGACTACTTCAGGACATCCCAGAACAAATTTACACCCAGAACAAACATACCCAGTCAAACTGAAGTACTGCTGAACAGATGGTTCTGTCTTTGTCCTCATTCGTCTGTGTCCTTGTACAGGAAATCAGTCACGACACGAAGAAGTTTCGCTTCGGCCTCCCGTCTGCGTCTCACATCCTTGGACTGCCCGTAGGTAAAGAAACAGCTGCTCTTGCTGCACCGTCTCACCTCTCACCTGTCGTGCTTGAACGTGCCAGGTGAAGGACTGCACTGAACTTTGATTTTTTCGTGATGTCAGAGGACGTGAACACATAATTGCATCTTTAGGTTGTAATTCTCTGAATGTGTTTCCACTGACTTTGCTGCTAAATGTCCAGTCAGAATAGATGAGTCATGGTTGTTGAATCCAGATGTGTTACAGTGAAGTGCTGGAACCTTCCTAGAATCCAAAGCGGAGGCGAAACTCCGTCATTGCAGACCACAGTTCACCAAACGTTTGCCTTCCTCTGTCGTCCACGCCAGGTCAGCACGTGTATCTGTCAGCCAAGGTCAACGGGTCTCTGGTGGTCAGGGCCTACACTCCAGTCTCCAGCGATGAGGACCAGGGATTTGTTGACCTTGTTGTTAAGGTAATTAACTCTGCTGATACGGGACCTGTTACCCAGATGCAGATGACGTACGCGGTCGTGCCCAGGTCAGCTGTCACGACGTACACGTACACCCCTCTATGTTACTGGCGCTCACATCCACAGCTATAATCTCTGTTTTCATGTCAGTTTGAGGGTTTTTCTGATCAGTTAACAACTGTCATCACTGCATCCTCCACAATCAGCTGGTAAACATTCTTATCAGCGTAACAAAGATCAGTCCTGACCAGCACCAGACAACGTGAGGATAGTAACTGCAGCAGGAAAACATCTGCATTTGAGTGGTAAAACACTCAGCTCCACTGGTGTGTTAACACGGTACCAGTCAGTTAATGAGGTCATAAGTTAAAGGCTCTTGGAGTAGGGGGTGAGTATTGGCAAAGGACCTCGCAATACGATATGTATCATGATACTTGGGTCACGATACAATATTATTGTGATATATTGTGATATTCTACCCAGTTAATATCAAAAAGTAGAGATGAAAAATCAAGTTGCTGTATATGTTCATCAGATGATGAAGGACAAATTGAGTCAAAACTATTTACTTCAAAACAACCTATTCATGTTTATTATAAGTGTTTTTGCACATTTAATAAATAAATAAAATAAAATAAATAGAATAAAATTTCCCTAAAAAAATCGATTTTAGGAGCTGAAAAATCTATATTATATTGGGCGGCCAAAAATCGCGATATATTGCCAAATCGATTTTTTTTCACACCCCTAACACATATATAAGACTGCTGGGCAACTAACAGCAACAACATACTTGTTTAGCTCCCTTCTAGTCTGGGAACCACTCAAGGCACTTTTACAATGAAAAGCAGCTAATTGAAAATTAATTAAAAACCCACATTCAGGACCTATAACCAATGAAATCTAACCCATGTCAGTGATTTCGGTTGGTTGAAATATTCATAAGAAGTTCATCTTCATTTCCCTTCACTTGTTTAAGGATAACAAGGATGTGTAGCCGACTTTGTGAACTCATTTCTAAACTCATAATGTGCATTTGTGAATGAAGATGAATCCAAACCAACATATCCAGGACCTGTAACAAACGTAATCCTGCCCATGTCGATTATTTTAATCATTTCAGTTGGTTGAAATATTCAATAACGGACCATAAATAGTACATCTGAGCTGCCTTTCACTCATTTTAAAATCCAGAAAGATAAAGTTGTGTTTTTGCACATTTAATAAATAAATAAAATAAAATAAATTAAAAAAAAAAACTATATTAGGGAGCTGAAAAATCGATATTATATTGGGCGGCCAAAAATCGCGATATATTGCCAAATCGATTTTTTTCACACCCCTACTCTTGGATCCAGTAAAAAAAAGGGTTTGCCTTTTACTGTGTTTATACGTTATAAAAGCAGCTTAGGTGTGTTCTTTGCTCATTCATCATAATGTCAATAACAGAATTAATTTGAATATATTTAAAACTAAAGTGATGTGTTGATACAAACTGTATTTGCAGAGTCCACCCGGTGATGTTACTCCAAGGCTGACATGACAGTAGCTGGTCGGATTATTGTAAAATAATGAAGAAGATCTACCATTTCTGACTGTCTAACATGAATAAAGCTGAGTTAACCTGCTGCAGAACGTCTGAGCGTGCGACACCGGTCATGTTTCCAAACCTGAGTTACCGATCAATATATCTGCAGAATACTCATTTCAAACACATTTTCTGCATTTCTTCAGCCTTTATAGATGGTTGTAAGGCAAAAGGAAAATAAATGGCAAGGTGAAGATGAAACACTTTGTTTTTAAAAACTTTTCCAGGTCTACTACAAAAACTCCCACCCGTCCTACCCAGATGGAGGCCAGATGTCTCAGCACCTGGACAGCATGTCTATCGGGGACAGCATTGACTTCAGAGGACCTAACGGACTCCTGGAGTACGAGGGCAGAGGTCTGGACTCCTCTCTTCCCCCGTTCGTCCCTGATCAGAGGAAAACCAGAACAGATCATTTGAATCCATCGTGTTTGCATGCTCTGACCAGCAGGTGGCACTGTCCCACAGTGTAAATCTGCCTCCGCTGACCTTTACAGGTAATGTTGACTCTCTGTCTCGTCCCATCAGGTCGGTTTGCCATCAGAGCCAACAAGAAGTCGGAGCCGAAGGTTCGGAGGTTTAAGCATGTTGGAATGATCGCTGGTGGAACAGGTTCATTTACTTTCCTATTAAACACGCTGCAATCACGTTGATCACATGTAATGATGTCTCTGTTTCAGTCAAACACGTCAAACTTTTGTCAGGAAAACGTGCTCAAACCCGCAATCGTGTACAAAATAAAGCAAGGCACATTTCAGATCTCAGGTTTTAATTATCAGTGGGACATGATTTTAAAAATGAACAGGTCCATACCAGGTCTTAAAATTAGGTAAATCCAGCCGCAGATGAAAAACAGTCCATGAGACATTGAGCTGTGGAGGATCTTTGGCGTTCTCTGTATCTGTATCTGTGGTCCCGCCACTGTATTTCAGTCCAGCTGAGCTCTGGGCCCTGCTGGACTTTCAGCTGACCTCTGGACCCAGCAGGACTTTCAGCTGAGCTCTGGACCCAGCAGGACTTTCAGCTCAGCTCTGGACCCAGCAGGACTTTCAGCTGAGCTCTGGACTCTGCAGGATTTTTAGCTGAGCTCTGGACCCAGCAGGACTTTCAGCTCAGCTCTGGACCCTGCAGGACTTTCAGCTCAGCTCTGGACTCTGCAGGACTTTCAGCTGAGCTCTGGACCCTGCAGGACTTTCAGCTCAGCTCTGGACCCTGCAGGACTTTCAGCTCAGCTCTGGACCCAGCAGGACTTTCAGCTGAGCTCTGGACCCTGCAGGACTTTTAGCTGAGCTCTGGACCCTGCAGGACTTTCAGCTCAGCTCTGGACTCTGCAGGACTTTCAGCTGAGCTCTGGACCCTGCAGGACTTTCAGCTGAGCTCTGGACCCTGCAGGACTTTCAGCTCAGCTCTGGACCCAGCAGGACTTTCAGCTGAGCTCTGGACTCTGCAGGACTTTTAGCTGAGCTCTGGACCCTGCAGGACTTTCAGCTGAGCTCTGGACTCTGCAGGACTTTCAGCTCAGCTCTGGACCCTGCAGGACTTTCCTTCACCGTCCTGCTGTAGACTTGCTGGTATTCTGGGGATCTGAACCGGTTTCAGCCAGGCGTCAGCAGACCTCTGGGGTACAGAGGAGTCCACGGTGGACTCGGGGACTGCATGGTGTCCAATGCAGGTCCTGATCATCACTCTTCCACTACCGTGCTCCTCAGCTGTTACATTAAGATCCACTTTTTTTTCTGATTGAACTGTCTTGAACTTCACCATTTAACATGCTAACATGCTAACATGCTAACTGGGATCCAGCTGTTGGGCTTTTTTCTTCTAGTTTCTTTGAGCATTGTCTCTCATGCTCTAAGGAGAGGGACGTCCACTGGCTTGAAGGTTTTACACTTTCTTACCGTAAAACGATGGGACTCCAGATTGTTTGGAAGTTGACTTAAAACCCTTTGAAGAGTTGATGGGCGACAAAAAACAGTTTTTCTAAAGTCATTGCTGGTGTCGTTTCTCTTTGGCGTTGTGTGGAGACACAATGGATCAAAAAAAAAAAAAATAGAGGTGGTCACACCTGACGATGCATTAAACCTCAGAGTTGAAAGAGGGCGTACTTTCTTTTTCTATCGTATGGTTAAACCTTTAGACACATCCCAGCGTTCCCAGTGACCACTCATCTCAGCCGTCATCTCTCTGTCTGCCTCAGGTGTCACTCCGATGCTCCAGCTGATCCGCAGGATCTCATCAGATCCCGCTGACAACACCAAGTGCTCGCTCATATTTGCCAACCAGGTGAGCGGTGTCTCAAATGTTCTGAAGATTTTCTTTTTTAACCTCGTTCTTAATGTAAATGTACTTTAATGGAACGTACCTGCTTTATTTTCTCCATCTCAGACTGAGAAGGACATTTTACTGAGGGAGGAGCTGGAGGAGGTGCAGAGGAGTCACCCTGACAAGGTTTCGCTCTGGTTCACGTTGGACAAACCTCAGCAGGGTGAGATCGCACGTCTCCAGACTCACTGGACCTATCGCTCAGCTAACTTTTCCTTTTAAATGCTCCGGTTTTATTGTTTTAGTTTAGTGTCAATGCTCTCTTATGTATAAAAATTAGGGCTGGGCAACGATTAAAATTTTTAATCGCGATTAATCGCACGATTTCCCTGATTAATCACGATTTATCGCATTCTATACGCAAAATCAAATAATTAATTCAAAAGTAGTGTAAAGGTCACTTTTAATTAAATGTTCTGCTGCCATATGAACTAAAGTGTCATAACATTTGTTGTTCAAACACTTTTAACATCAGCACTTGTCAGTTACACAAATTTAGTGTAAATCTCATCTTAAAAAATGTCAAATAAAATAAAGCTTATTGCCACTGCCAGGGCATTAATGTCATCCTGTTTTTATAAAAAATAAAAGAGTCTACAAACAAAATCCAACAAAATGATTGTGTCTCAGCACAATCAGAACATTAAAACAGGTAATTTCTGAGGTAACAGCAGAAACTTTTAACGGGGAGTTCAACTTGTCAGTTGTTACAAATAACCTTGTTTCTGTTGAATCGTCCGTCTGGGAGAACTTTAAAATGAAAATGTCCATGTTAAAGTTCAGTAACTTTACCAATCTGTGTATCATTCATTCTTTCCATTTTCAATTGTCAATCAAAAATAAAATAAAAAGTGACATTTTATTAAGTTTTTCGTTTTTTAATCTAACACACAAAAAAAGAAAAAAAAAGCCTGTTTTTTTTTATATTTCAATTTTAGTCTCGGATCAAAAATACGAAATGAAAAAACGGGCCATCTGATGGAACATGGAGGAATGACGAGAAAGTTTTGTTGCAGTCCAGAATTTTTTTTAGACAGAATTGTTAATATTTCTACCTGAGTTGCTACCTGAGCTGTAAAGTTCACAGATTTTTACAGTTCTCCATGTCTGCTTTAGCTTTTCCGAATGTTTACCTGCCGATTATTTTCCATTTCTGCAGCAGTCAGTAACAGACTTTTCAAAACAAAAGCATATGAGCAACATGCGTTAACGCACGATAAAATAAATGTCGGCGTTAATAAATTAATGCGTTAACGCGTTAACTTGCCCAGCCCTAATAAAAATATGTGGAAGCTGGGAAACTTTTTATTTCATCTCTTCATGAAAAAACATCAAACCTGCTGTTACATGGATACGAGCCTGAATTAAGAAAAGGGTCTAATTTTTTTTTTTTTTGCACGAGCTGCTCTGAACCAGCTCAGTTAACTAACAGCCAACACTTTACTCAATGTCTTTAAAATATGCTGCCCATACATGAGCCATAACTCATGCAACTTTATGCAATTTGGCTCCCAGGTGAGAAAAAGAAATGAACCCCTGGAAGCACCTTTAACCATCTTTTACTTCATTGGCCTTTTTTTTTCTAGCTTAAAAAGAAAATCTACAAATGGACTAAAATTCTGCTACAAAATTCTCAGAGACCAGTCTTGTTTTTTTTTAATTAAATGATGTTATTTAACAAGTTTCTCATGACCACCTGTCCAACAACGGCGTCTGCCAGCACCTAATCATTGAAATCAACTTATATTTTCCAGTTAATGTATCAGTACACACAAAAAAAGCCCTTTTAAATGTTGCGTTCGCATCATCACACAGTGACGGATTCGTACTTCTCAAAAACATAGACTTTGCTGCAGAGACACGTCACCAAACAGGATGTACTTATGAGTATTTAGTGGTGAAGAAGGCTACGCCAGGCTGAACAAATCCTCAAACTCGGGCGTTTGATTTCTCTGCTGAATATTCAGAGGAGCCAAACAAAGACTCCTCGGATGGAAGAAAATCTGCAGGCCGAGGAACGAGGTGTCACAGTAGCTCAGAAAACACTCCTGTCTCCTCTTGCATAATCCTTGAGCATAATATTGTTGCATAATCTGTTTTGAAGGCTTTTGAAAGCTCCTTGAACGGTGCCTCGTCACCTCTTCATTAGTTCGGAGCTTTTTGAGCTCTGCTCGTTCTCCGTCAGTGGAGTCGTTATTTGGTGGCCTCTAGGAGACGAAAGGTCAGGTTCAACAAACAACTGCTAAGATCAAAACGGATTTAATTTCTTTGGGGAGTCAAGGTTCACACGTGAGCAGACATCCTCTTGTTTTTTTTTGTCTCCACTTCCCTCTGCTGAGACGCTGCAGACAGCGAGGCGGTTTAAAATAAAAGAGGAAGTGTGCAATGTGTGATATTCAGACAAGGAGTAAAGAGGGGATTAGGAATGAAGATCTTAATTGCAAATAATCGAAAAATGTTATTTTATGTCCCGTCCTCCAGACTGGAAATACAGCTCAGGATACGTGACGTACGACATGATCAAGGAGCACCTGCCTGCTGCGTCCCCTGACGTCCTCATCGTCCTCTGTGGGCCCTCACCTATGATCCAGAACGCTTGTCTGCCAAATCTGGACAAGCTGGGACACCAAAAAGACAACATCTTCTCCTACTAGTGGTCTCGTACCACTGTTGATAGGATTTCTGACAGGAGTGATGGATAAACAGCCACAGCCTTTATCACATGTGACTGCCATTCATTTTTTTTTCTTTTTGTGCATGATGATTGTAATGTGCCTGTGCATGGGTGATGTGCAGCAGGCTTGTTTTTCTGCACAGCAAACATCCTGAACGCAGCAACTTCCCCATCAGCAAGAACGAACACAGACGGAGCAACGATAGCCAACACGAACACAACGGCGTACTCACACTTGTTTCATTTGATGAGCAAACTCATTAATGCAGCGAGCTACAGTTTTTCATTACCTAATCTGGGTCACTGGCGGAGCAGCGTTTATGGTCAGAGCCGCAGATGTGAGAAATCACGTAAATAGAACCAGTCTGATGGCATTAAGTAGGTAAAAAGGTCTTCAAAAAGGATCTGAAGAAATTCATGAAACAGATGAGATCCCAGGAGTGGGAGGCTCACAAAAATGACTCCAAAAGCACATCGACGATTCATCGTGGCGGTCACAAAAGAACCCAGAAGAGCATCTAAAGCTCTGCAGGCCACACTACACTGTAACTGCATTGGTCAGATGTAATAATTTGTAGTAATTTTGTCCATTTCCATATTTTAGTCCCATAATTCACGAGTATTTGTTTGAGCTCTTTCATTGTTTTCAGTAATATTGGTTTAATTTAATTGAAACTGTTTGAATTAGAAAATAATTTAATTGAATTAAATAAATATTTACTGCTATATGAAATGTTGAAAGAGTTGCAGCGCTGAATTCAACCACTGTAGCAGAAATGCGTTTCATCAATATCTCGTCTCCTGTGTGACTGTCATGAACCGAAGTAAAGTCTGTAAATGACCAACGTTGTTCCTCCATCACTTAAACAGTGTCATGTTACACTAATGAAATACGGTGTAATGTTTTTTTTTATCTGCCTCTGTTCTTTTTTCTTCTCTATTGGTTGTCAAAACTTCCGGAACAAATGAATGACTGATTGTTTTATTGATAATTTACCGTTTTTATGGCTTCTATGGTTATAAGTGAACCGGGAGATATTCCCGGGCTCCGTGAACGCATCATCGGGTGGTGGGCGTGTCCGTCGACCAACATGTCGGTGTAGGAGTTTCTATGAAAACTTTACAGTCGTCGATCAGTGATTTTTGGCGTTTTTACGAGTTGCAGATGTTGAAATATGGCGCGTGAACGAACCTCGGACCTAGCGGGCCCGTCTCAGAGCGGCCTGCTTTTCAGGTTTACAGTTTTAGTGGCATTTATCGGCAGCAACTTACCAGCTTCGGGCTGTGGAGGAATCAGTCCGGAGAGAAGCGTCGTCTGGGGTCCGGGACTGAACCCCGACACCGTCTTACCTGTCCGCTACTTCTTCATCCAGGCCGTCGACTCCAGAGGAGAAAACCTGACGACATCTCCAGGTACTTCGGTCTGTTGTGTCTGGTGTTTTTTTCCCATCCACCCTTTTTTTCTTTTCTTTTTTTTTTTAAAGCTAAATCTAAACAAATTGCTGACATAATTTCTGAACATCTGTTTCAGACGTCGGCTGCTCGCGCGCTTTAACGTTTCGTCAGTGTGTTTTTCAGTGGTTGCGTTTGGAAATTGTTTTAATATTAACCCTTTAGGCGCCGGAGTTTTTTTTTTTAAGAATTTTGATATCAAGATTTCAAAAGGCTCTTACTTGAAAGCAGTTTGACATAAAGGTATACTGTCAATGAGAAAATTGTTCAGTATGACTCAAAGTCTGTGAAGGGAGTGAAATTATTCATCTAATTTGCATGTTGTGATGTCACAAGGTGGCGGCCATATTGGAAAATGTTCAATTTTTATATCAAGGTTTCAGACGTCGCTAGCTCGTGCGCTTTGACGTTTCGTCGGTGTGATTTTTAGTGGTAGCATTTGGAAAACTGTTTTAATATTAATATTTGATGGTAAAGTTGGCCTACAGGTGAGTTATTAAATTGGTGTTGGCTTGAAAAATCGGCATTCGGTGTTCTGAAATTTCTTCCCACCTAAAATTTTTTCCTACTGTAGCGGAAAATTATAGCCTCAACTGTAACTTTTTCTTACATTGTAACAATATCCTACGAGCACATATATCTGCTCTCCTCTGTGTTTTGGGTGGTAGCATATTATTATGGATTTTTTTGCAGAAAATGTTCAGATGTAACTTTAAAAAGTAATCATAAGTCACCAATTTAATTGCGCATTTTTCTCGCGTAATGTAACGGATTACAATTATGTTTGAGATTTATCGTCTTGCCAACGAATATATGACAAAAGGAAGATATTATGAGTAGAAGTCTTGAATGAGTCCCGTAGCAGAGCAGCTAACGCTGCTCATGTGCCTGCGGGAGGAGATGACCTCAATGCTGTTTATGTGTGATGTTCAGGGAAGGACGCCTTTCAGGTCAAGATAAGTCCGCTGGACCAGAAGGAGCACATCCGTATCCACGTCCCTCCGCCCCTGGACCGGGGGGACGGCTCCTTCCTGATGCGGTACCGGCTCTACGGGTCCGCCCTGAGGGGCCTGAAGGTCCAGGTCCTCCACCGGGATGCTGCTGTTGCCGGGTCACCGTACAGCATCCCAGGTTAGTCACGAGGCCCACTTGCCACAGAGCTTTCAGTTTACGTGTCTCAAAAAAGTTTACTTCATTCAAAAATCCTTTAAAAAATAAATAAATATAGATATATATATATTATATATATATATATATATATATATATATATATATATATATATATATATATATATAAATATATATATGAAACAGGCTGGAGAAGTAATTGGTGCACATCAGAAACAAATCAGAAACAAATGGAGGAGCATTTGAGAACTTGACTGGGTATAAAAGGAGCTTTTTCAGAGAGACGGAGCCTCCGGATGTAAAGATGGGCTCACCGATCTGAGACAAACTGAGTCTAAACGCTGTGGAAGAATTTAAGAAAACTGTTCCTTGGTGTAAAATTGTAGAAAGTTTAAAGATCTCACCCTCTACAACACTTAATATAAATAAAAAAAATCAGAGAGGGACGAGGCAGAAGGTCCAAACTGGATGGTGGAGATCTTCAGGTCTTCACGCAGCACTGCATTAAAAACAGACATGATTCTCTGCTGGACATCACTGATGGACACAGGAACACCTCCACAAACTGTCCGTTGAAGCTCATGCAAAGGAGAAGCCATATGTAAAAAAAAAAAAAAAAAAAAAAACATCCAGAAACACAGCTGTCTTCTTGGGACCGAAGCTCATCTGAGATGGTCTGAGGATAAATGTAAAACTGTTCTGTGGTCAGAAGAATCAAACATGGAGACCGTGTCCTGCAGACTAAAGAGGAGGATCCATCCAGCAGTTATCACAGTTCAACAGCTGCATTCTCTGATGGTCTGAGGTTGATCAGTGTCTATGGTGTGGACAGCTGGAACATCTGGAAAGGCTCCATCAATGCTGAAGAGAACATTGAGGTTTTAGAGGAACATCTGCTCCCATCCAGGCAACGTCTCTTCCAGGGAAGGTCTTGGATATTTCAGCAAGACGATGTTAAACCCCATCCTGCATCCATCACAACAGCAGGGCCTCACAGTAGAAGATGTCCAGGTGCTGAACTGGTCTGCACTTCCCAGATGTTTCCAAACAGATGTTCAAAGAAGAGGAGATGATACACAACTTTTTAGAGATGTGTTGCTGCCATCAAATACTTTAATGAAATGGTAAAATGTCTGTTTCAACATCAGATATGTTCCACTGGTAATTAAAAATGGGTTAATTAAATTTCCAGATCATTACATTCTGTTTTTATTTACGTTTTTAAAACGGCATCTCAACTATTATTCTGGAATTGTGGTTGTTCTTTCATGCGTGAAGATGTCAATGTTTTGCACAAAAGTGACTGTAAAGCGAGTGTTTGTGCGTTAAACCCTCAGGTCCGGTCCATCATGAATACTGTGACTGTCCCGAGCCGGACGCCTCCGTCTGGCGGAGCGTCATGCAGTGTCCCGCCGAGGAGCCCCAGATTCTGGCCGACTTCCAGTCTTTTCCCTCCGTGGACCTGCAGCATCTCAGACAGGAAGTGCCTCGCAGGTTCGCCAACAGAGGCGGTCTGGTTCACTACGCCGTCATCGACAACCAGGTGTACAGGCGCACGTTGGGGAAATACACGGACTTTAAGATGTTCTCTGATGAAATGCTGTTGTCCCTGACGAGGAAGGTGGGCTCGTGTGTCTGGTGTTTTTGTCTTTTTTATCCGTACGACGTGTTTTGCAGGGTTTGCATTCTCTGACTGCTCTGTTGCTCCGCCTCTGAAGGTCAGGGTGCCCGACGTGGAGTTTTTCGTCAATGTGGGCGACTGGCCGTTGGAGACGAGGACCGAGGGCGCCGTCCCCATCTTGTCTTGGTGCGGCTCCACAGAGACAAGGGACATCGTCCTCCCCACCTACGAGGTCACGCACTCCACCCTGGAGACCATGAGGGGCGTCACCAACGACCTGCTGTCCGTTCAAGGCAACACGGGTAATTTACACGCATGTGAGCTCCTGCAACGGTTTGCTGTGGCGGCGAAGTGGAACCACAGTATAACGCTGTCGATGAGCAGAAACGAACTGAGCTGCTGTCTAAGTCTTTGTTAAACCCGTATGTGATATAAGACAGGCGTAGCTTGATTTCAGTTGCGCTATCCTCAAAAACGACAGCTCACCAGCAACCAGAGCTGTATTTGCTCAAAGCTCATACAAGTAGGGTTTAAGAAGAGTCTAAGGGTGAATTCCAATTCCTCCCTTAACCCTCAACCTCAACCCTCGCCCTTAACCCTCAATTTTTTGCCCTCAATCTTAACCCTCGAAAGTAAGCGTAAGGGTTATATTGTGACTTAGAAATGGGACACCCCTTGAGTGCAGTTACGTCTTCAGACTGAAATGTTTCAGAACCCGTGTTGTTTCTGTATTCCCTGAAATGACACAGGGATAACATTGAAAAGAGCGCCGTTTATTCTCTAAATCACATGTGTCAAACACAAGGCCCGCGGGCCAAATGTGGCCCGTCACGTCATTTTATATGGCCCTCGAGAGCTTGTGCATTATTGGCTTGAATTTTAAACCAATATTTTAAGACTTAAAATAAGCTTACACCGCTTTAAAGTGCATATTGACAATAAACTACATCTCCCATCATGCATTTTGTCGTTACCCACAATGATAATGCTAGCTATGAGCAAGACGATTTTTCAGAGCTGATGGACTTCAGAAAAACCTTTACAAACTAACCCCAACATGTCCAAGAAAAGAAAAAAATGATGCACAAGGAATGTAGTTTCATGAAAGAAACTACATTCCCAGAAGCGAGTTTGATTGGAGGATAACTCGGACCAGGCACATGATTGGCTTAAATCATGGTGTCAGCTGACGTTCAGAGGCTTTAACAGCAACAGGATACAATAAAAGTACTTTATTTATTACAGCGAATAAATGTTTTTTTCTGGATGTGAAGTCATTTTTATGGAGGCTGTGATTAGGTGGTGAGTATTGGCAAGGACCTCGCAATACGATATGTATCGTGATACTTGGGTTACAATACGATATTATCACGATATAGCGATATCACGATATATTGCGATATTCTACCCAGTTAATATCAAAATTAAAAGTAGAGATAAAAAAAATCAAGTTGCTGTATATGTTCATCAGATGATATTGATCATTCAGAGGACAAATTGAGTCAAAACTATTTGCTTCAAAACAACCCATTTATTGTTTATTATTAGTGTTTTTGCACATTTAAGTAATCATTACAACATACTGACGATATCGATATTAGGAGCTGAAAAATCAATATTATATTGGGTGGCCGAAAATCGCGATATATTGCCAAATCGATTTTTTTTTTTTTTTTTTTTTTTTTTTTTTTTTTTTTTTCACATCCCTAGCTGTGATGGCTTACCGGGTTCAGGATGACATTCAACAAAGTTTAACTTTTGCCTAATAAAAGCTTTTGTATTGATCAAAACATTTACCTGTTTTTTAGCCTGCAGAGCTCCATATACTATTTATTTTCCAGGCTAATGTCGGTTTCATAACATTTTTGGATCTAGTTCATGTAAATCTGAGAACGTCTTGGACCTCGTATCGTCATGCGTTGGGTTTTTCTGTTAATCTCCTGACCACCTTCCGCCAGGGCCGCCGTGGGCGAACAAAACGGAGCGGGCGTTCTTCCGCGGTCGGGACAGTCGCGAGGAGCGCCTCCAGCTGGTGTCCCTGTCCAAGAAAAACCCGGAGCTGCTGGACGCAGGCATCACGGCCTGGTTCTTCTTCAGGGACAGGGAGAAAGACGTGGGCAAAGCACCGCTCGTTGGGTTCTTTGACTTCTTCAAGGTGAGGAAATGTGTCTAAATGCACAATCTTATCACACGTCTCTGCTGCTTCTGTTTAACTGCTGTGCTCTGAGGTAATCCACATTGATTTGACAACTTAAGAATGTATTCTTGAGGCATTTTTAGATTCTTAATGACCATACTTTTTGTCTGATGCTTCCACCTGGAGCACTCACCAGCCTCTTTATCAGGTCCACCTCTTGCCAGGACCAGGTTGGAACCCCATGCCTTCAGAACTGCCTTAATTCTTTGGGCCAGATCTGCTAAAGCCGCTATATAGGGATAGCGGGTAGCGGGAGGGGTGTTCCGCCGCAAAGAACGCAATCTTCCACCTTCCTAAACCCACTATCCCACCTGCGCTAACCGCTACATTATACATAGTGGTTAGGGTGTTCCACCTGTTAAACCAATCAGTGTGTCAGCAGCCATTGCCTTTAAGAGCAGGTTGCGCTACCAGCTAACCGCTATGTAGCGTCTTTTCATCCAGATCAGAGCAGCTCTCATGCGCAGCTCATCTGGGACTCTGCTGTAGAGCTTCCTCCTCTTCCTTCCTCCTCCTCCTCTGCACTGATATATACATATAAATATTTTTACACAGACAATTCCTATCAGCTACCTGAAAGTCCCAGATAGTCGGTGTCCTCCCAGTAAACACGCACTGGTCGTCTGTGGTTTAACTGGCGTGGAAGCCATTTAAGACGATCTCTGCTATTTTCTCAGGGGTTCAACTGAGGTCAAATCATGCTTTTTATACAAGAGTTAATTCAGAGGTAGAGCCGTTTGTGCACGTCCACATGTGACCAGGTGGACGCACATTGATGCCATTTGGACACGCTCTTGTACGCGCCGACATGCAAACCCTAAACCCGCGATCGCAAGATACTGAGTTGGCGGAAAGGGACAAAAGACACGCCCATTGCCACACCTACAAAGTGAGTAAGGGAATCAGCATAGCAGGTAGCGGCTTTAGGGAGAGGGAGATAGCATTAGCGGTTAGCTGAGGTTTCTAAACCCTCTATTAGCAGCTTGTACTAACGGGTAAGGGGAGGTGTACAATCGGGGCCCTTTTGTCATAGTTTCAACAACGTATTGGAAACACTCCTCGGGGATTTTGGTCCATATTAACATGATAGCATCACATAATTGCTGCAAACCTTTCAGCTGCACATCTGTGATGCAACTCTCCCCCAGTAGATGCTCTACTGGAGAGATCTGGTGACTGTGGAGGCCACTGGAGTAGTGTCATGTTTTGTTTTTTTCAAACTGTTTTAGATGATCTGAGCTTTATGACATGGTGCGTCATCCTGCTGGAAGTATCCATCAGAAGATGGCCCACTGTGGTCATCAACGATACTCAGGCAGGATGTGGTGTTTAAACCAGGCTCAGTTGGTGCTAATGGGCCCAAAGTGTGCTGAGAAAATATCCTCCACAACATGACACCACCAGTCTGAGCTGTAGATATCAGGGCAGGATGGATTCATGCTTTCACGTATCAGATTTTCAGTTACTGTTGCCTTTTCTTTTCTTTTCCTTTTTTTTTCCAAACCATTCTCTGTAAACCCCAGAGATGGTATTGTGTGAACATCCCAGTAGATCAGTTACTGAAATACTCAGACCAGCCCGCCTGGCACCAACAACCAAACCACGTTCAGAGGTTCATAGGTTCATAGGTAACTGGAACTGGAGCCCGAGCCCCCCGAGCCTCAATAATGTGTTTAAAATATGTTTAAAAACCCCAAAAAAGTAGCGAGGTACTGCAGCGAAACAAGACAAAGGTTCAACTGTGGTCTTTCTGTTACCTTCACAGCCTCTGGTCTCTGAACCGTAGTAAACAAACCGCTGGTATTGTGCTATTTTTGGCTCGTAATTAGCGGCTAACACGCTAACAACAACAAAAGAAACAGTCCGGTTTTCTCTGGATGGAACGAGCACTTTATTCTGGCACTGCAGGAACTTGTAACATCACACAGGTTGTATTGTTGGGCTTTTGTCGGTTAACAGAGAATGTAAATCTATAAACGCTGGGCTGCTGTTTATGCTCACTCCACTTTTCATCTAACCCCGTTTTTGCTCTGCTGTCCCACGACACACACACTACATTACCCATAAGGCCACCTTCTTAAAGGGGCCAGGCTGGCTCACAACATTTCTTCGCTGTGAGAGAACGCGGACAACATCCTGTGATGTTTCTGCGATTTTTTTCTTGATTTTTTAAATTTTTATTATAATATATATTTCTGAAAAATCCGCGAATAACTAAAACCGCGAAACTTAAAGCGCGAATTGGCAAGGGATCACTGTACATCATTTTCTGAAAGATTTTAAAGGGACAAAGTGATTTTGGTGACATCTTGTGAGTGTTCCAATGACTTTGTTTGAATTAATTGAACTGAAAGCATCAATTACACATTATATGGCTGACAGGCAGCTTGCAAATGCTGGACAAAATGAATAAAAGATTTGTTGAGAAAAGTAGTTTCATTTATTTAAACAGTGCAAATTGTTACTTGCAAGCTTTTAAAGGTGGGACACGGAGGTTTTGAAAGAAGCTTAGAATATCGATACCCATGGCTGAAAAATCGATACTCTCTGGGGAAATAAAATATCGATATATATCGCAGAATCGATAAAATCGCTCAGCTCTAGCTAACGTCCAGTTGAACAGGTGGACCTTAATAAAGCAGCCGGTGAGTCGCACATATCTCACATAATAAAACTTGACATCAGGAACAGTCACCTTTTGTGCGTCTCTTGCAGTACAAGTACCAGGTGAACGTGGACGGGACGGTGGCGGCGTACCGGTTCCCCTACCTGATGCTGGGGAACAGTCTGGTCCTGAAGCAGGACTCTCAGTACTACGAACACTTCTACAGCTACCTGAAGGCCGGGACTCACTACGTCTCTGTGAAGAGGAGCCTGTCGGACCTTTTAGAGAAAGTCAGATGGGCCAAAGAGAACGACGCCGAGGCGCGAGAGATCTCCAGAGGAGGACAGGCGGCGGCGAGGGAGCTGCTGCAGCCCAGCAGGCTGTACTGTTACTACCACAGAGTTCTGCAGGAGTATTCTGATCGACAGGCGGGGCGACCGACGAGACACGCCGACATGGAGCTGGTGCCTTCAGCCGGACGACCACACCGCCGAGTGCACTTGTGCTCGTAAGAGCGGGAAGGAAAATAGCGACGTGAAGGAATGAACTATGACCTGTGCCTTTTTAAATGCCGTCATTTTTAAATTTTTCTGCAGACATTCCTGACTCCCTATAAGAGCTACTGATGGTCACAGGACAGCGTGAGTTCCAGTTTACAGTCGAATCAACTGTCGGTTTTATTTGGGACAGTTGTTGGAGAGATTTATACTGTGGTTGTAACTTTTTTAACGGTCTTTTGCTTTAGATATTTGTGTGCAGTATCGTTATAACTGAAATCTTTGTTAGTTTACTTGAAATAACTTGCTGTAAATAATCCAGATCTTTTACATTTAAAGTCTGAACGGATCGACCTGTAACCCTGCAGCTCCGCCCACCGTCTCACACGTGTAAGTACAGGCCGGACAGGTGTAGTCGCTCAGTAGCAGGTAACATCCAGCACAACTAAATGATTAGTTTTAGTTAGTTGATTATTTGAAGACACAGGTTTACTGTGTTTTAACTGAGTTCTGGACGCCTCTAACCTGCAGATGTGACGTCTGCCAAACTGAACAGAGAAAAGTAGCTACACGCACGGCTGTGATGAAGAAACGAAAGACTAAAACAGAAAAGGTTGCACATTTACTCAGTGTTGCAGAGGTAATTTATTGATAACTGAATCTTAGTCGTATCAAAAGTTTGAACTGGGGATGCACGATATTGGATATTTGCTGATATCCGATATTTTTTGAAACATTTGTCGATTTTGCAGATACCGATATGATCGCCCCCTGCTGCTGCTGATGCAGTAATAAAGAGCGGTCACATAACAGGAGTTGGTGGTTAGTTAGTGGGGTTTGACCGATGGTGAGCATTCACTGCAAACAGCAACTTTCTGACACATCTTAGGTTTGTCCCTCTTTTACGCTCATCAACTTAATGTCATCTCTCTTTTTTATTAACCATATATAAATATAAATATTTACCTGCAGATACCGATGTCGTGCATCCCCCATTTGAACAATGGAGAAATGACCAAACTGACCAGTTGACCTTTACGTCAGGAACCAATGACCAAAATTGTATTAAGCCTCTCTGTGTAGCAGTACCACTTCTGACCACCAGAGGGCATAACTCCCAGGTTAAAATGTCTAAAGGGCGGCGTATACTCTCGCAGCAATGTGTCACCGTCAGCTTGCCGCAGAGATGCCGCAGTCACTTTTGATTTATGCTCAATTTTGAAGCACGGACAATCACGAACTAGCTAAACTTACTAAACTTATCTCTTGTGTTTTTCCACTTCCTCACCGTCTCGGCCGTATCCAGACCCACATTCATCACAATCTCCCTCCATGAATTACTAGAATATGTGCTGTCTTTGTAGTGTGGAGAACCAGAATCGTGGGTACTTCCTCATTTCTTCGATGACGGGCTCTTTTCTAAGCGGATGTAGAATTAACCAATCAGAGGCCTCCTTTCTCTCCTCTCTGCGGGACTGTCTGCGGTCACCTACAATTTTGGGGAGGTGCACCGGAGTGTCTGCGTAGGGTGGGGGGGCATCTCTGCGTCGTCTGCGTATGTGACGCAGATGACCTGACATCCTGAATATAAATCAGGCATAACTTTGCAGCAGAAATAAACATATTTCCAGCCTGGTACAAAAAAAAAAAAGGGTTTTGGCCATAATAACTACTGTTTTTTTTTTTTTTGTACCACATTAGGTAAACGGATATAGAACAGCATGTGTAATTACATTGCATTGACGGCCTGTATAGTTTTCAGTCTACTTTAGCTACTCTGCACCGTCTGGACTGCTGGGCCGTGAATAAACACATGCATCGGTGTTCATATTTCACGGGGAACACGTCTTGTCGTGCTGTGGGTCGGGCTGGAAGGGTCCGGGCAGCAGGGAGCCGGCGCTAACTGCTGCGGTCATCTCTGATGTCACCAAAATGACCTCTGCAGATGTTGGCTGGCAGCTCCACAGCTCCTCTGAACTGGTTCAGCTGAACCAACTGAGAGCCACCGTTAAGCATTTCAGGACCCTTCCAGGAGGACGTCTGCGGTGAGGACACAGCTAAGACATGCAGGACAGTCCTCTAGGACTGGAGCTGAGGACACCTGGTCTGGAGGGTCTCAGATGTGTCTTCAGCCAGGGGCTGATACATGAACTCTCTCGTAAGTGCTGCCCCCGTGTGGTCACGAGTGGTATTGCTACATTGAGTGACTTTAAAATTATATATTTGAAGTGAACATTGTAAATCAAATCCAACCTTCATGTTACAGTGTAACTTTATCCTGCGTGTAGATCTATTTTACACTGAAAAACAACTGGGAAAGTTTTTTTTAAGTTGGTTAAATTAACATGAAGCAATCTTAAACAGTATAAAATGATTTCAGTTTCATACAGGTGGACATTAGCTACACATCTGAAAGGTTAGTCATTGCAACAGTAAACAAAGGAAAATTACATGTTTTAATTTTTCCATGTGCTTTTCTGGCGTCCCCACTGGGCAGCGGGGCCTTATTTCATACATACTCCATCAGAGAACATGTTTCCTGTCCGTGTGCACACGAGTCATGCAGCTGCACGCTTCAGCTAACACAGACGGACAACAAAAAGACGAGTCAGTGGAAAACACATCTCAGACTCCAGTTTCAGTGTAAAACGTAGGTTTGTCTCGTCTTCGAAACGTACAAGTTTGTTACAAAAGAATGTATCCTGTTATAAGACTGGTGGCCGTTTCACAATGAGAACTGAACTTTCTTTGTCTGAGTGTTTGAAGGAGCGTACTTTGCTTCCCCGTCGAAAGTTCAGTTTCCTGTGGCCTAAATAAGATGACGGGCATGTTTTTCTACAACAGCTCCCTTTTCAAACACGCTTTTAGGGTTTCAGGATTGGTGTTCAGTTTCCAGATGAACCATTTTTGATCAGTCTTGTAACACGTACTCTCATTAAACTTACAGCACCATGAATGACAGATTTATTATTTCCTCTTAAAGCTGTGAGTCAGGGTCAGGATCCTGGTATTGTTTTTTTATTTGTTGTCTTGGCTTACTGGGAAAGAAAATGTGTTTTTTTTTTTCTCCCTCTCTCTGTTACAGAGCAGAGACGCTGGTCTGTAGCGCTTTAAAGGAAATCATGTAAACAGAATGAAGTTAATATTTAGGGCTGTAGCGATAATATCACGATACGATATTTATCGATATTCATCTCACAATACATTTACATAATTTTCCAAAAGATTTTAAAGGGACAAAGGGATTTTGGTGACATCTTGTGAGTGTTCCAATGACTTTGTTTGAATTAATTGAACTGAAAGCATCAATTACACATTATATGGCTGACAGGCAGCTTGCAAATGCTGGACAAAATGAATAAAAGATTTGTTGAGTAAAATAGTTTCATTTATTTAAACAGTGCAAATTGTTGCTTGCGAGCTTTACATCTGACCAGACAAAACTTGCATGTGGCGTTCCCCAGGGTTCCATCCTGGAGCCTCTTCTGTTTAAAGGTGGGACACGAGGGTTTTGAAAGAAGTTTAGAATATCGATACCCGCAGCTGAAAAATCGATACTCTCTGGGGAAATAAAATATCGATATATATCGCAGAATCGATAAAATCGCTCAGCTCTATTATTATTGCTGTTAGTTACACCTGAGTCAGAATGTCCACTTTATTCAGTTAATAATAGTCCAAATGTTTCAAGCATGACTTTTTAAAAATGTTTTTTGATATAAGGCTTTTGTTGTTTTTATCATCTTGTAAAAATGCCACTTTTCTCTGTAATGAGTCCAACAGGTGAATAAAGTAACCTGATTCCTGCAGCTCCCTGTGAGGCCAGGCTCTGGTGGTTTCACTGTCTGGTTTGAAGCTGGAACAACTGGGAGCTGAAGCCTGAAAATATCCAGCTGAGATGCTCAGATGTGAACCTCCATCAGGAACACGTACCAGCTGACCACAACAGGGACGAGGCGATGATGCAATCCAGCAAACATGAGTGTGCAGCGTACGCCAGACCCGCTGGTCTCAGCGCCGTCACGTTCAGGCAGCTCCACGTCTGCCTGTTCTGCTTCCCAACGACGACCAGGAAACAAGCAGATAGTCTGGTTGACTGGCAGGAAAGGAGACAAGTCGTTTCCTCAAGTCTAGTTTTTTTTTTTTTCTTTCAGTGCCCCAGCCTCTACTGACAGATGTTACTCATATTAATCTCACATTCATTATCCAAATGTAAAGATGACTTTAGCCCAAAAAACCTACCTACTAAATGTTTAAGTTTTAGTGCTGTAGCTGTCTCCATCCTTAACTTTTGAAACCAAAAATTACAGCAGGAGATGTGACTGGAAACAGTGGAAACTACCTCCATCCACCCACTGGTTGGAGTTTCCTCTGCTCCATCATCCCCTCTGGACCGGACCTGAATGATTAGAGATCCAGAACTGTTACATAACTAACAACAGGATTCATTAAAACCTTCAGCTGTGAACCGTCGTCTTTATATTCTATTCATTTTTAAAATGTCATTACAGTCTATGATTTGAATTTCTAGTTCTCCAGTTAGAACATCTACAGATAAATAGTTTTACAGTGATCCCTTATTTTTCGCGGTTTATGGGGACCGGAGCCCCCCGAGCCTAAACAATGTGTTTAAAATATGTTTAAAAACCGTAAAAAAGCCGCGAGGCACTGCAGCGAAACAAGACAAAGGCTCAACTGTGGTCTTTCTGTTTCCTTCACAGCCTCTGGTCTCCAAACTGTAGTAAAGAGACCGCTGGTATTGTGCTATTTTTGGCTCGTAATTAGCGGCTAACACGCTAACAACAACAAAAGAAGTCCGGTTTTCTCTGCATGAAACGGACATGGAGTGCTCACTACACTTTTCATCTAACCCCGTTTTCATTCTGCCGTCCCACGACAACACACACTACATTACCCATAAGGCCACGTTCTTAAAGGGGCCAGGCTGGCTCACAACATTTCTTCAGTGTGAGAGAACGCGCACAAAATCCTTTGATGTTTCCGCCATTTTTTCTTGATTTTTTTATTATATTATATATTTCTGAAAAATCCACGAATAACTAAAACCGCTGAACTTAAAGCACGAATTGCCGAGAGATCACTGTATGTTCTTAAAAAAAAATATATGGTCAATAATTTCCTTCATTAGGTTAGCAAGACTGAGTAAATGGATTTACTTGTTTTTTTCTACCATCAATGACTATTATATTGCCTATAATATTCTGTAACTAATTTATTTCCCTACGACTCAGTCTTCCTGATAATTAAATCACAAGCGCTCTACTTTGCCCTCGTACATCCTTGACCATCCTCAGGAGCTGAATTTAATCACGAGTGTGAGGGGGGGTCGCCCGTTTTTTTGGTCATTATTGCTTGGATTATTCCAGAAGGTGTAGAAAAATACTTTGAATAAGTTCTCCATTAGAGCTCTATCTATGCTGCCACATTTTCCAGCTGCTGCTGAGGACACCGTAGATGTTCCTCTTTTCTCCCAAAGAACAAAAAGAAGGCGTAGCAGTCTCTGCCCAGAAGTCCACCATCCTCTCGCACGTGTTCTTGTTGCCCGACTCCATCCGCACAGATTAACTGCAGGCCTCCGCGGTGGCGGCGCTCTCCTCGCAAGGCAGTCTGGGTTTTGTGGTTCTCGGTGGGTCGCCCCAGCACGGCCCAGACCCAGGAGCAGGCGCTGCTCAGGCGTCATGGCCGTGCAGCTGAAGGCTTCCTGTCACCAGGAGGACCTGCCGGAGGAGCAGATGCTTAATGACTCTACACAGGTTGAGTTTCTGGGGCGTCAGTGGAGGATGCCGATGATCCAAGCAGGTACCTGAGTTAACACATGGGGGCTTGGGTAGATCTGTGAACACGAGGTTCTCCTGGGTTCTGGTCCAGGCTGTGGAAATCCAGCTGTCGACGAGGCGTACGGCATCGCTGGGGTTGTTGGCGGGAAGCTTCACCAGTGGGGCGACGTGTCGATCGAACCAAGATCACCTGGATGAGCCCGTTTAAAGCAGAAGCAGATGTTCTTGAAGCGGTTAGGAGTGGGACTGACCCATGATGGAGTGATCAGGGGGCAGGAGATTAGAGGGAGGTCTCCCTGATGTACTGAAAGAAAAAGTAACATTAGCTTTGCATTTGTAAAAACATGAGTTCTGACAGAACCAAAGATGTTAACTTTATCTGTACCAGGATGGGTCCAGGGGTTCCTGCAGCTCCGCCGCCTGGCGTCTGTCGCCGTCTCCTGCCCTGCTGAGATACACAGTGTCTGTGCACGTCGCTCTTCGTGCACCGCTCAGTGCTTCTGTTCAAAAGTGACCCCTTTAGGGCGTCAGCGTGGCGTTCACAGCCGGGTTAAGCTGAGTTAAGCCTGCAGGTGTTTCACAGGTGAACTAAACACTCAACTGTCTCCTTTCAGAGGTGAGCGCCAGTGAAGATGTGGTCGTTTATAGTTTATAGTTTACTCACATCAGCAGATTAGATGGGAGTTTTCTAAAGAGACCAGGGACACTTTGTCTTTATGTGAGGTTGTAGATCAGGGGTGTCAGACACATTTTCACCGAGGGCCACATCAGCATCATGGTGGCCCTCGAAGGGCCAGATTGACGGAATGAATGTAACAAAATGCTATGAAAATCAAAATAAATTAAACTACACCTTATTATAATGTTAAATAACGGTTTCTGTATTTGTTTTGTATGCAAGTTTCAGATATTTAACTTATTATTATATTAAACTCAGAATTTGTGGTTGTAAGAGTATCTATTACCTTGGTTTTAGAAGCGGAAGCGATTCTTTGTTTTTCTTGCAGGCTAAATTTAGCATACTTAGCGCAGTGTTTGCTGTCAAAATGCCGACGTAGGTTAAACTCTTTCACGACTGACACCCGCCTCATAATACAAAAGACATACTGTTATTTCACCTTCAGATACAAACTTGTAATTGTTTTCCCATCTTTCATGAAACTACATTCCTTGTGCATCATTTTTCATTTTCTTGGACATGTTGGGGTTAGTTTGTAAAGGTTTTTCTTAAGTCCATCAGTTCTGAAACCCGTCTTGCTCATAGCTACCTTTATCGTTGTGGGTAATGACGAAATGCATGATGGGGGATGTAGTTTATTGTCAATATGCGCTTTAATGCGGCGTAAACTTATTTAAGTCTTAAAATATTGGTTTAAAATTTAAGCCAATAATGCCCAAGCTCTTAAGGGACACATAAAATGACGTGGCGGGCCACATTTGGCCCGCGGGCCTTGTGTTCAACACATGTGTTGTAGATGGTTACCTGAAGCCAGTCTGATGTGCAAGTGTCTTTATTCAAAATGTTGTTCAAAGTGTGTTTTTAGTGCTTGTTTTTTTAAATATATATATATAAATAAATGCACATACAAAATATTCAACAGTGGGGAAGAAAAAGTTTGGTTCAATTTACAAGCGGCATCGTCCTCGTGTTTAGTTGGCTGAACAGCTGAGCTTAAAGTCTTTGACGTTCTCAGAGCGACATTAATGTCGTTTTAGCAATAAAAGCGCAATAAAAAGAATTATTATATAAATATTCTGGGGCGAAATCAACCTCAGGTCTGTTACTAGATGGTGATGAGTCCAAACTTTTGTTAAAGACCAAAAACTAGGTTTCCTGGATGGTCTTTGTTAACGTTAGCCCAAGGCTAGCTGCAATATTAGCATAAATTGGCTTTTTAGGCCTCTGATAAGACAAAAGTGTCATTCCACTTAAGTGTCAGTGTCCACAGGGTCCTCAATAGGGGTGTGAAAAAAAAATCGAGGTCCTGTGAGGTAGCAGCACTGCTGTGGTCGGGTTGATCGTTAAAGGGTAGTTAAAGGAAGGAGAAGGATGCTAGTTAATGGCTGGTCAGTGGCAGTGATTCTTGACTGTTGCTTTGCGTTTCCACGTCCTCTGTGTGCGGCGTGACTGCAGGTGTTAGATGAGGTATCAGCAGCCAGAAGACGTAAATGTGACCAGAACCACGCTGCAGGGTTAGGGGCTGGAGCTGGAGGTGCAGTTCAGGTGTGAGGCAGGTTGCCGCCGGGCCGTCGCTCCTCAGACCAGCGCCATCTGAGACCGCCTCAGCTCCTTCCGCAGCTCGTCCCGGCTGAGCAGGTACTGGAGGCGAAGCATCATGGGAACGGGAACGGGTTAGAGAGCTCAGGGGTTGGTGTTTGCGACTGAGCTGGGATCAGTAGATATACTTCCAACATACTGATGAAACAATATAAAATACAGTCATGGAAAAAATGATTAGACCACCCTTGTTTTCTTCAGTTTCTTGTTCATTTTAATGCCTGGTACAACTAAAGGTACATTTGTTTCGACAAACATAACGATAACCACAAATATTGCTCATAAGAGTTTTATTTAAGAGCTGATATCTTACCATTTTCCATGGTTTTCTTGATTATAACCTAAATCACTTAAGTTTTTACATCAATAGCTATGGCGTTGTACTGCCAAAAACACTGCTTTTATGCATTCAGTGTTTTCTTTTCTGTCTGTTTTAGTCACATGATGACGTTTAGTGGTACCAGGTATTAAAATGAACAAGAAAGTGAAGAAAAAATGGTGGTCTAATAATTTTTCCATGACTGTATGTCTTAAAGATTCAACCTGGAAGTAGCAAACATCTGCTTCATGGTTTAAATTAACCCTTTAGGCACCAGAGTTTTTTCAAGAAAATATACAACTTTGATATCAAGATTTCAAAAGGCTCTAACTTGAAAGCAGTTTGAGATAAAGGTATACTGTCAATGAGAAAATTGTTCAGTATGACTCAAAGTCTGTGATGGGAGTGAAATTATTCATCTAATTTGCATATTATGACATCACCAGGTGGCGGCCATATTGGAAAATATTCAATTTTGATATCAAGGTTTCAAAAAGCTCTAACTTTAAAGTGGTTTGAGATAAAGGCATACTGTAAAGGAGAAATATCTTCAGTATGAACCAAAATTTGGAATGGAAGTAGATTTGTCATCTAATTTAATTATTGTGACATCACCTGCCCAAATCTGCCCAGTAGTCTTCAATTTCAGATTTTGCGCCATGCACAATGAAACCTTCCATTTCAGGGACAATCACATCATAAAGTCATGAAATCAGGAGTTTGGTTTCAATATTTCCCTTTTAAAGAACTGGTGGCCTTTTCTATTTGTTTCATTGGTGATGAGGCTCCAGAATTCATCATTTGGAAAAGGGATGAAATCAATGGGCTCAGAATTTGTCAGATCGTCTCCACAAAAACCAACAGGCTCATCAAAATTTAGGCTCCACTTTCGATACTCTTCCTCTTCTCTCAAGAACTCCCAGCCACCATCATCATCATCACCGTGATTTCCGTAGCTTCTCCCGCGTTGCCAGGTCAACCGCATTTTTTTTCCCATCCCCGCTACATTTTCCATATTTGCTGTGTCATGAGCCCCCCTGACACCTCGACCTGCTTGGCGATCGCAGAAAGCTTCCACGCTGAGGTTACTTGTCCTCTGTATAAGTTAGTGACTTTGGCGCTTAAAGGGTTAATGAAGGGAAATTAAGTCTGTTCAAGGTGAAATGAAAAATTACTTATACTGCCTTTAATGACGCTGAGAAGAACTGATCCCAAGTCAGTCACGTATGCAGTTTCTGAACTGAAATTTAACAATGATTCCCTTTTTTTTTTTTGACAACATATTTTACTTTGAAGTCAGTGTCTCTATGAATAACATTTAATGACATCATCCTATCTTCCAGGCATCAGTAGAGATGCAGGTTTGTCATCTAAAGCCCTGACGCTCAGCTACTAAATTACTGTCGTGACTGCAGCAAATGGAGCAAAAGCAAAAAGAAGCACAGCTGCTTGATAACAGCATGAAATAATAATAATGAAAAATAAATTAATTAAGTGTCAAAACGAGCTGCTTCACACCGGTGGTTAGAGATTCATGGTGTTTCAACAGAGTCTCTCCCTCATCACGAGCATTTCTCTTCGTGAGGGATTCGAAGCTTCTGCAGCGGCAGACAACGAGCTGCTCGAGTCATTAACCAGCAGCTTGTGTGTGTCGGTTCTTACTGTGAGGTTGTTGATGCCTTGAGACAAAGCTTCTATCTGCAAGACGCCACTTTCAGCATTCGCCATCTGCAAGACACACGCACACGAGTGACAATTATAGACATACTGTGCTCTCAATTAAACAATAGTTTTCTTGATCTTTTCAACATTTCACTTAGAGCTGAGCGATTTTATCGATTCTGCGATATATATAGATATTTTATCGAGTATCAATTTTTAAGCCGCGAGTATCGATATTCTAAGCTTCTTTCAAAACCCCGTGTCCCACCTTTAAAAGCTTGCAAGCAACAATTTGCACTGTTTAAATAAATGAAACTATTTTTCTCAACACATCTTTTATTCATTTTGTCCAGCATTTACAAGCTGCCTGTCAGCCATATACAGCGATCCCTTATTTTTAGCGGTTAATGGGGACTGGCGCACCCCCGCGAAAATCTAAATCAGCCAGCGGGAGCCGCAGCCCCCCGAGCTTTAATAATGTGAAACAGCGAAACAAGACAAAGGCTCAACTGTGGTCTTTCTGTTACCTTCACAGTCTCTGGTCTCTGAACCGTAGTAAAGAAACTGCTGGTATTGTGCTATTTTTGGCTTATAATTAGCGGCTAACACGCTAACAACAACAACAGAAACAGTCCGGTTTTCTCTGCATGGAACGAGCACTTTATTCTGGCACTGCAGGAACTTGTAACATCACACAGGTTGTATTGTTGGGCTCCTGTCAGTTAACAGAGAATGTAAATCTATACACGCTGGGCTGCTGTTGATGCTCACTACACTAACCCCGTTTTTGTTCTGCCGTCTCACGGCACACACACTACATTACCCATAAGGCCACCTTCTTAAAGGGGCCAGGCTGGCTCACAGCATTTCTTCACTGTGAGAGAACAGGATTTTTTTCTTGATTTTTTTTATTATATTATATATTTCTGAAAAATCGTGGAACTTAAAGCACGAATTGGCTATGGATTACTGTAATGTGTAATTGATGCTTTCAGTTCAAATAATTCAAAGTCATTGGAAAACTCACAAGATGTCACCAAAATCACTTTGTCCCTTTAAAATCTTTAGGAAAATGATGTAAATGTATTGTAAGATGAATATCGATATATATCGTATCGTGAGCCAAATATCGTGTATCGTATCGCGATATTAGTGTATCGCTACAGCCCTAATTTTACTGCAGGTGTGTGTCTGTGTGTGTGTGCATCCAGACTGGAGTGTGTGATGTTTGTACCTGCAGCGTCACACTGAGCCATACTCAAACATGCGCTTCACCTTCAACACGGCTGGTCAGCAGCCATCTTGGCTCGGATGGTTCAGCGGAGGGTGAAGCTGGTGTCATAAGCAGCCATGACAGCGGCCATGAAGGTGAGGATGATGATGATGAAGGCAGGTTAGTGGTTGATGCAGGTAATGGAGACATGCGTCTTCTCGAGGCTCCACATGGTTTTTTTAAATGGTATTTGTTCATAAAAATGTGTAACTGAATGAATATGACAATTAAAACTTTATTATAGAAAAAAGGGATTCAATTTTGCACACTTATTTTTTTTTTTATTTAGTGATTTGATAACTCTTTTAGCATTTACATATGTGAGATTCCTTTAGTAGATTTTTTTTTTGCTATAAAAATACTATTACAGTCAATTATGAAAATAACAGTTAAAAATCACGGCGTCGGGCATCAAACAAAACATGCCATTTTAATCACTCGCTCCGCAGTTACATAAATATTAAATAAAGTCCCTCCGTAAATGTGTGCAAATGTTGCACAGGTTCATCTCAGCCGCGTCACAGAGCTTTATTCAAGCTGGTTAGAAAAATCCAAAGAGGTGAAAATCTGACTCGTACGTATAAAACCATCCACTGTTGGAGCGCTAACGGCTTCGTACGTCATGGGGGAGGAGCTTCTACATGAGCTGTGTGGATTAGAGAGGATGTCACGGGGATCCAGAGAGGCTGCGCTCTCTCCCGACGTGCTGAGTTAGATCATGGCGCGGGTTTGAGGCTGAGGTGGGGTTAGTGAGTCATCGGACCGGAGGTGGAGCCTAAATGATTCATGGTCTCCATGCAGCCTGCAGCATGACAGCAGTTGGTTGTGAATCAGTCAGGTGGGTTCATCTGGGAGTCTCTGAGTGTTAGGAGTAAGGCACAGGGTGGGGCTGGGGGGCGGGGCTTTCAGGGAGCAGGAAGGGGACGGGCGGAGGTATCGTGGGCTTCAAGCAAAGAGAAGCAAAGTAGCAGCAGCGGTAACTGATCAGGAAGCGTGACCCGCGGTCTCGCCTCGCCGTCGCAACGGGCGGCGTCACGGTGACGCGTCAGCAGTGCCGTCCCCGAGCCCCACCTGGTCCCTGGCGGGCTCCCGGTCCAGGATGGGGCTCAGGCCTCTGAAGCCGACGTACGGCCGCACCTGCACCCCGTTCGCCGCCGGCTGTCCCGACTGAGGGGAGGACGACTCGACGGGACAGACGTAGTCCGTGGACTCGTCCGACCGCCTCCTCCTGAGATGCGTCAAGTTGGAGAAGCCGAGCTTCTTCGGCTGCAGAGAAAGACAAGAGAAAAAAAGTGTCTATTTACAAGCTGCCTGTCAGCCATATAATGTGTAATTGATGCTTTCAGTTCAATTAATTCAAACAAAGTCATTGGAACACTTACAAGATGTCACCAAAATCACTTTGTCCCTTTAAAATCTTTCGGAAAATGATGTAAATGTATTGTAAGATGAATATCGATATATTGCACGTGTCAAACACAAGGTCCGCGGGCCAAAAATGGCCCGCCACATCATTTTATGTGGCCCTCAAAAGCTTGGGCATGATTGGATTAAAATTTAAACCAATATTTTAAGACTTAAAATAAGCTGACACCGCTTTAATGCGCATATTGTCAATAAACTACATCTCCCATCATGCATTTCATCATTACCCACAACGATAACGGTAGCTATGAGCAAGACGATTTTTCAGAACATGTACAAGAAAAGAAAAATGGAAAAAAAAGGAAGGCAGTTTCATGAATGACGGGAAAATAACAGTGTGTCTTTTGTGTTATGAGGCGGTGTCAGTCGTGAAAGAGTTTAATCTACGTCGGTATTTTGACAGCACACACGGAGCTAAGTATGCTAAATTTAGCCTGCAAGAAAAACAAAGAACCGCTTCTGCTTCTGAAACCAAGGTAATGGATGCTCTTACAACCACAAACCCTGAGTTTACGAGATTCGATTCGGGGCGCTGCCAGCTCTGAACTCTGAACAATCTTTCTACCCATAAACCTCCCAAACGGAAGCAGCTAAATGATCGAAAATGCAAAGGAGCAGCGCTGAAATTAACACGCTGTAGAGCTGTGACGTTTAGAGTGGTTACGCCCAGGAGGAAAACCGTGGGCGTCATCTCAGAGCGCACTGATGTCGATGCACGCCTCGCACTGCGGCGGCGTTACCGACCAGAGAAAGGTCTCCTTTAATCTCCTCTGAACATCACATCTGTGCATGATGCAGGTTTTCTTTTTTAATATCGACCCTTTTATTTACCTCGACGGGCTGCGAGTAATAAGCGACAGCAGCTTCTCCAAACGTGCCCTCCGAGCCTCCTCTGTCTGTGATATTATCACGAAAGACTACAGGATATCATTTCGTAGCTCGCTGGCCCCGAGGGGAGGGGGGGGGGGGGGGGGGACCACACACACAAAACAAATCTATTTCGGTGTCCTTCAGCTCTGCTGTTTATTCAGCATCCCGGCTTATATCCGCTCGCGTAAATATTTACTGCACGCGGAGCTTTAGATATTTAAGATTTAAGGGTTCGAGGTCATAAACGGTGCAGGCGGCTGTATTTTTTTATTTTTTTTTTTTTTTGGTGGATTATTCTGCAGTTTTTCTTCAGAGGAGCAGGGAAGGACTTAGAGCTGAGGCTGCAGGGTCTTAGAGCTGCGAGGAGACGCAGAGCGGCGCCACGTTCGCCAGCTCTCAGGCTTAAACGCAGCGAAGGGCTCAGAGATTAACCGGAGCTGACACACCGAGGTCTCACCACAGATTAAGGTGCTTTTCCTCACACAAAGCAAGAGAGGACGAATTAACTGCGTTTGTGTTTTCCTGCTTCTCCCAGCTCTCCCAGCTCTCCCAGCTCTCCCAGCGCCTCGCCCTGACTCTTCTCACCTTGACCTTGGCCGTGATGCTGAGCGGCGTGTATCCCGCCGCCTCGGTGAACTCTCTCTTCTCCTGCTGGGCCTGCGCTCCCACCAGGTTGTTGAAGTTGGTGGTCAGGTGGCGCCTCAGCAGCGTTTTCTGGGGGGCGATGTTCAGCAGCATGGCGAGCGAGTCGGCGTTGAACCGCGGCTCCAGCATCTGTCGGAGAGCACGTGGTCAGAGACGGTTTTCTACAGTCCCTTTACCTCATAGACGGCGTGATCGAATGCGCTCACAATCAGCCCTCCGTGGACGCCGCTGCCCCTCAGGTTGGGCGCGTACTCCGCCAGGTCCACGGACCTCAGCCACTCCATGACTCTGTGGTTGGACCACTGGACCACCTCACTGGGAGTGAACTGGTTCTGAAACCAACAAGGACACCAATGACAGCGCACTAGCGAATCCATGTTTCATCACATTTAGGTCGATTTGATGAACTTCAGTGACACTTGACACTTTTAAACGATAACTGCTCATTTTATTTCATCATTACAACCTCCATCCATCCATCCTTCCATCCATCCTTCCATCCTTCCATCCATCCATCCATCCATCCATCCATCCATCCATCCATCCATCCATCCATCCATCCATCCATCCATCCATCCATCCATCCATCCATCCATCCATCCATCCATCCATCCATCTATCCATCCTTCCATCCATCCATCTATCCATCCATCCACCCATGCATCCATTCACCCATCCATCCATCCATCTGTCCACCCATCTATCCATCCATCCATCCATCTATCCATCCATTCACCCATGCATCCATTCACCCATCCATCCATCCATCCATCCACCCATCTATCCATCCATCCATCTATCTATCCATCCATCTATCCATCCATCCATGCATCCATCCGTCCACCCATCTATCCATCCATCCATCTATCTATCCATCCATCTATCCATCTACCCATCCATCCATGCATCCATCCGTCCACCCATCCATCCATCCATCCATCCATCCATCTATCCATCCACCCATGCATCCATTCACCCATCCATCCATCCATCCGTCCACCCATCTATCCATCCATCCATCTATCCATCCATTGACCCATGCATCCATTGACCCATCCATCCATCCATCCACCCATCTATCCATCCATCCATCTATCTATCCATCCATCCATCCATCCATCCATCCATCCATCCATCCGTCCACCCATCTATCCATCCATCCATCTATCCATCTACCCATCCATCCATGCATCCATCCGTCCACCCATCCATCCATTCATTCATCCATCCATCTATGCATCCATCCACCCATCCATCATCCATGCATCCATCCATCCATGCATCCATCCACCCATCCATCCATCCATCCATCCAGCCATCCATGCATCCATCCATCCATGCATCCATCATCCATGCATCCATCATCCATGCATCCATCCATGCATCCATCATCCATCCACCCATCCACCCATCCATCCATCATCTATGCCCGGTTGGTCCTATTTATGGTCGGGGGATCTGCTGGAGACCATCCCAGCTCTGTCTGGGTGAAGGGGGGGGGGGGGGGGGGGGGGGGGGGGGGGGGGGGGGTCCACCTGGACATTTATCACCTATTTTATTTTATCATTAAAAAGCTCACAGCTAATTTCGTTGCTATTTGCACTCTGAAAGAACACAAAGCAGAAAACGTCCGCTCTGCAAACCTCGGTCGCTTGCTGGAGCTCATGGTTTGCTTTCTATCTCCCCTCAGAAACCGAGTTCTCGCCACGCGTTTCCCCGCTAAGGTTTTAGGGCTGTTAACGCACGCGTTGAACCGAGATTCGTCTGCCGCCACCGACTGAACGATACCTCGTTGCCAGGCCTGCGTTTGAGGCAGTTGGGGTTGAATCTGTTGACGTGGAGAACGTGAATGGCGCACTTGATGCTGAGATGGTGCAGCTGGCTGGTCACTTTGAGGAACAGCAGGTCATTCTGAGACGGAGAGGAGAAAAAAAAGGATGAGCGAGCGCACGGTGAAGCAGAAACCCCTGGAAGTGTTTCCCGCCACTGGAGAGAAACTCACGACGGTGAGGTACTGCAGCATCTGTCCGTCCACTCTTCCTTCGTTAAACTGGTCTTTGTACTGAGGGAGGCCGATGTCGTCCAACCAACCTGGAACGAGAAGCGGCATTTCATGATTTTTCCCGTCAGGACAAACGTGAGTCAGCCGGGTGTTTGGGTGCGATTTCGTACGGGTGACCCAGATGTAATCGAGTTCTGCGGATTTCTCCGGTTGTTTGTTGGTGAACATTTTCAAAGATAGCTGGAGCTTCTTCCTGTGCAGTGGATTCTTCATGGACAGCTCCTGTAGACATGAGAGAGAGAGATCAGTTATCAGATCAATTATCTAACGATAGTGCTGGGCGGTATACCGGTTCATACCGAATACCGGTGTTTATTTTTCTTATGATATGAATTTTTCATACACCGTAATACCGGTGAGTATGTACTGTAGCGTACACAACGTTGAGAACGCCGCGCGGCGGAACGTAAGTGCCGCAGAACATTGTTTGACAGGGGACTGTTTTGCAGTTGCACTGGAGGCACAACACGCTACTAGTTTCTGGTTAAACGGTGATGGCTGCTAACAGCAAAAGTCCCGAAGTGGAAGCTCCAGAACGGCAACACGAGACTGAGGAACTTCTTCCTGAACGAGGAGCCGTGGATTTAAAAAAGACGACGTCCAACAAACTACAATAATCTGCAAATGTTGCCGAGCTAAAGTTGTAGCCGCGGGAGGCTACACCAGCAATCTGCTACTTTATATGCTGCTACAGGAAAATCCTTTTTTCCAAAACTTGAATATTGCAAGTTGCATACTTTGTTTACTATTATTTTTTTAAATATCTCGAGAACGTTGTTTACATTGTGTAGTTAATGTTGATTTTTTTCAAGTTGTTTGCAAAATTTGAAAAATAAAAGGGTTCTGTATTTTAACTGCAACTATCATCATTCTGATTCCTTCACTTAATTAGAATCACGAGTGCCACCTCTTTGTAAATAGTATCATTTTGTGAGGCCATGCAAACCTGTATTAATACTAGTGTAGATATGAATGTTTTTCTACATATTTTACTCCTCGTCACAGTAAAATAGGTCATTCTAAGCCAATTTACTCTCTAAATGATTAGAAAATGTGGTTAACACCCAGTTGTGCCTTCAAAAAAATAGCGTGATATACCGTGAAACCGATATAATTTTGAAAAAAAAACGTGATATAAATTTTTGGTCATTCCGCCCAGCACTATCTCACGATCATGATAAGTTTAAAAAGAGAGAGTGAAAGGTTGTGGGGGTGTGAGGTATACGACTGACAGTGTTGAGGGTGAAACTAAAGGGCTGGCTGAAAAAGCAGAGACAGGCGTTACGAAATGCCACAGCAGAAAGGCAGACGGTGACAAGGATCCGACAGGTAGAACTGACGACCGTGTGACAGGACGGATGGACCATCGTCGCTGCAGATAATCCAGGAGACACCTCAGACTCTCCGAGCCAGAAGGATGTCCGTCGTTCCGCGTGCGTCCGTACCTTTTCTAGGTCCTGAGGGACGGCGGACAGCAGCGTCTGGCCGCCGGTGACCCACTGGTGAGCCGGGAGTCCGTACTGACCCAGTCCGATGTCCTCAAGCCAGTCGCACACCTGCTCCGTGGTCCACTTAGAGAACGGCAGCTTCAGATCTCTGAAGGAGAGAAGAATGTTTAAAACTCCACTGCTGAAAATGCAACCGCACACACGGCACCAGTGATAATGGCATAATCCGTACACAAGGCGCTTTACAGATGCATAAAATCACAAGAAGGCAACTAGAATCATTCCATAAAAGCATAAAAATAATCATTAATAAATTAAATTAAAATGAAGAGTGCAGATAAAATCCTTTCAGTTGTCATATGCACATCTAAACAGAACTGTTTTCATCCTGGATCTGAACAGTGGCCGCGGTTACATGATGTTTTTTAATTCTGAATTAATTATTCCAAATTAAATAATTCAGAATTAAACTATTTTCCTTCGAGTTTACATGAAAATAGTAATTCTGAATTGAGGTTTACATGGAAAACACGTTTGATCGGCTTTATCCAATTCCGCTTAAGCTCTGGGAGTTGGGAAGGGTTCTGATCGGATAGGGGGGCGGACATCTTTACGTATTTTTATGCTACCGGAAGAAAACAAACTTACTTGATTAGCAACAACATGGAGGACTGCATTATTAGCATCCTTTTTGGATTTGTTTTGATTTTATTTTTTATTTTAAAGCTCTTAATGGTCTTTTACCTCCTTACATCAGTTCCATGCTTTCTTTTAATGAGGGCTCTTATCAAACTTGGTCTTGTGATTGGATTACGCTGCAGGTGCCAGCTGATTTTACTGAACTTGGAAAATCCAGTTTTTCATATTGTGCACCTGCAACTTGGAATAGTATGCAGAACTATTTAAAGCTTTCATCTTTTTTTTATCTATAGGGCAATTTAAATCTTTAACTGTATCACATTTTACTTCTAGCTGTTCCTGTTTTACCTGATTATTGTTTTTACATTTTAACTAAATTTAAATGTAATTTTAATTATTCATGTTTTATTTATTTTTTTTACATTTTAATTGTAATTTTATTGTGTTTTTTAAATTCTTGTCACTTTTATGTCAGTTTCTCTTTGGCTTTTTTGTGTCTAAGTGCCCTTATTTTTATTTTTGTTGTTTCACTCGGCTGCATTGTAAATGAGGTTTCGACCTCAATGTATCTCCGGGTTTAAATAAAGGTAATAATAATAATTTTTGAAACAGCAGCGCGACAACATCATCTCGATGATTTTCTTTCGAAAACAAGCCCAGCGCGGAATATAATCGTCATCGCGACAGACGGGCAAGGGAACGAGCATGCGCAGAAAGACCGGAATTAAATTAAAGAGGAATGAGTGTATACATGACCGCGGAATTATATTATTCGGATTTAAAATCAGAATAAACCAGCCACTTACTTCACAATTAAGTTTAATTCGGAATGGACATTTTTATTCGGAATTAGGTGTTTACATGGTAATTTTTAATCATTTTAAATCTGATTTAATTTTACTTCTGAATTAAAGAGGAATTAAACGTCCCATGTAAATGCACTAATTGTCAGAGTTCAGGTCTGTCTCACATCTTCTGGAAGACTGTTCCAGATTTTAGGAGCATAAAACTGAAACACAGCTTCACCTTGTTTAGTCCTGACTCTGGACACCAGCAGGAGACCACTACCTGAGGTTCTCAGAGTCCAGGTTGGTTCATATGGCTCTAACATGTCAGAGATGGACTTTGGAGCCATGAAGAGACTTGAACACAAGTAGAGCTGTTTTAAAGTCTGTTCTCTGAGTGACAGGAAGCCAGAGACCTCAGGACTGGACTAATATGGTCGTATCTCCTGGTTCTAGTCAGGACCAGTGCAGAGACCTCAGGACTGGACTAATATGGTCGTATCTCCTGGTTCTAGTCAGGACCAGTGCAGAGACCTCAGGACTGGACTAATATGGTCGTATCTCCTGGTTCTAGTCAGGACCAGTGCAGAGACCTCAGGACTGGACTATATGGTCGTATCTCCTGGTTCTAGTCAGGACCAGTGCAGAGACCTCAGGACTGGACTAATATGGTCGTATCTCCTGGTTCTAGTCAGGACCAGTGCAGAGACCTCAGGACTGGACTAATATGGTCGTATCTCCTGGTTCTAGTCAGGACCGGTGCAGAGACCTCAGGACTGGACTAATATGGTCGTATCTCCTGGTTCTAGTCAGGACCAGTGCAGAGACCTCAGGACTGGACTAATATGGTCGTATTTCCTGGTTCTAGTCAGGACCAGTGCAGAGACCTCAGGACTGGACTAATATGGTCGTATCTCCTGGTTCTAGTCAGGACCAGTGCAGAGACCTCAGGACTGGACTAATATGGTCGTATCTCCTGGTTCTAGTCAGGACCAGTGCAGAGACCTCAGGACTGGACTAATATGGTCGTATCTCCTGGTTCTAGTCAGGACCGGTGCAGAGACCTCAGGACTGGACTAATATGGTCGTAGGACTGGACTAATATGGTCGTATCTCCTGGTTCTAGTCAGGACCAGTGCAGAGACCTCAGGACTGGACTAATATGGTCGTATTTCCTGGTTCTAGTCAGGACCAGTGCAGAGACCTCAGGACTGGACTAATATGGTCGTATCTCCTGGTTCTAGTCAGGACCAGTGCAGAGACCTCAGGACTGGACTAATATGGTCGTATCTCCTGGTTCTAGTCAGGACCAGTGCAGAGACCTCAGGACTGGACTAATATGGTCGTATCTCCTGGTTCTAGTCAGGACCAGTGCAGAGACCTCAGGACTGGACTAATATGGTCGTATCTCCTGGTTCTAGTCAGGACCAGTGCAGAGACCTCAGGACTGGACTAATATGGTCGTATCTCCTGGTTCTAGTCAGGACCAGTGCAGAGACCTCAGGACTGGACTAATATGGTCGTATCTCCTGGTTCTAGTCAGGACCAGTGCAGAGACCTCAGGACTGGACTAATATGGTCGTATCTCCTGGTTCTAGTCAGGACCAGTGCAGAGACCTCAGGACTGGACTAATATGGTCGTATCTCCTGGTTCTAGTCAGGACCAGTGCAGAGACCTCAGGACTGGACTAATATGGTCGTATTTCCTGGTTCTAGTCAGGACCAGTGCAGAGACCTCAGGACTGGACTAATATGGTCGTATCTCCTGGTTCTAGTCAGGACCAGTGCAGAGACCTCAGGACTGGACTAATATGGTCGTATTTCCTGGTTCTAGTCAGGACCAGTGCAGAGACCTCAGGACTGGACTAATATGGTCGTATCTCCTGGTTCTAGTCAGGACCAGTGCAGAGACCTCAGGACTGGACTAATATGGTCGTATCTCCTGGTTCTAGTCAGGACCAGTGCAGAGACCTCAGGACTGGACTAATATGGTCGTATCTCCTGGTTCTAGTCAGGACCGTGCAGAGACCTCAGGACTGGACTAATATGGTCGTATCTCCTGGTTCTAGTCAGGACCAGTGCAGAGACCTCAGGACTGGACTAATATGGTCGTATCTCCTGGTTCTAGTCAGGACCAGTGCAGAGACCTCAGGACTGGACTAATATGGTCGTATCTCCTGGTTCTAGTCAGGACCAGTGCAGAGACCTCAGGACTGGACTAATATGGTCGTATCTCCTGGTTCTAGTCAGGACCAGTGCAGAGACCTCAGGACTGGACTAATATGGTCGTATCTCCTGGTTCTAGTCAGGACCAGTGCAGAGACCTCAGGACTGGACTAATATGGTCGTATCTCCTGGTTCTAGTCAGGACCAGTGCAGAGACCTCAGGACTGGACTAATATGGTCGTATCTCCTGGTTCTAGTCAGGACCAGTGCAGAGACCTCAGGACTGGACTAATATGGTCGTATCTCCTGGTTCTAGTCAGGACCAGTGCAGAGACCTCAGGACTGGACTAATATGGTCGTATTTCCTGGTTCTAGTCAGGACCAGTGCAGAGACCTCAGGACTGGACTAATATGGTCGTATCTCCTGGTTCTAGTCAGGACCAGTGCAGAGACCTCAGGACTGGACTAATATGGTCGTATCTCCTGGTTCTAGTCAGGACCAGTGCAGAGACCTCAGGACTGGACTAATATGGTCGTATCTCCTGGTTCTAGTCAGGACCAGTGCAGAGACCTCAGGACTGGACTAATATGGTCGTATCTCCTGGTTCTAGTCAGGACCAGTGCAGAGACCTCAGGACTGGACTAATATGGTCGTATCTCCTGGTTCTAGTCAGGACCAGTGCAGAGACCTCAGGACTGGACTAATATGGTCGTATCTCCTGGTTCTAGTCAGGACCAGTGCAGAGACCTCAGGACTGGACTAATATGGTCGTATCTCCTGGTTCTAGTCAGGACCAGTGCAGAGACCTCAGGACTGGACTGATATGGTCGTATCTCCTGGTTCTAGTCAGGACCAGTGCAGAGACCTCAGGACTGGACTAATATGGTCGTATCTCCTGGTTCTAGTCAGGACCAGTGCAGAGACCTCAGGACTGGACTAATATGGTTATATCTCCTGGTTCTAGTCAGGACCAGTGCAGAGACCTCAGGACTGGACTAATATGGTCGTATCTCCTGGTTCTAGTCAGGACCAGTGCAGAGACCTCAGGACTGGACTAATATGGTCGTATCTCCTGGTTCTAGTCAGGACCAGTGCAGAGACCTCAGGACTGGACTATATGGTCGTATCTCCTGGTTCTAGTCAGGACCAGTGCAGAGACCTCAGGACTGGACTAATATGGTCGTATCTCCTGGTTCTAGTCAGGACCAGTGCAGAGACCTCAGGACTGGACTAATATGGTCGTATCTCCTGGTTCTAGTCAGGACCAGTGCAGAGACCTCAGGACTGGACTAATATGGTCGTATCTCCTGGTTCTAGTCAGGACCAGTGCAGAGACCTCAGGACTGGACTAATATGGTCGTATCTCCTGGTTCTAGTCAGGACCAGTGCAGAGACCTCAGGACTGGACTAATATGGTCGTATCTCCTGGTTCTAGTCAGGACCAGTGCAGAGACCTCAGGACTGGACTAATATGGTCGTATCTCCTGGTTCTAGTCAGGACCAGTGCAGAGACCTCAGGACTGGACTAATATGGTCGTATCTCCTGGTTCTAGTCAGGACCAGTGCAGAGACCTCAGGACTGGACTAATATGGTCGTATCTCCTGGTTCTAGTCAGGACCAGTGCAGAGACCTCAGGACTGGACTAATATGGTCGTATCTCCTGGTTCTAGTCAGGACCAGTGCAGAGACCTCAGGACTGGACTAATATGGTCGTATCTCCTGGTTCTAGTCAGGACCAGTGCAGAGACCTCAGGACTGGACTAATATGGTCGTATCTCCTGGTTCTAGTCAGGACCAGTGCAGAGACCTCAGGACTGGACTAATATGGTCGTATCTCCTGGTTCTAGTCAGGACCAGTGCAGAGACCTCAGGACTGGACTAATATGGTCGTATCTCCTGGTTCTAGTCAGGACCGTTGCAGAGACCTCAGGACTGGACTAATATGGTCGTATCTCCTGGTTCTAGTCAGGACCAGTGCAGAGACCTCAGGACTGGACTAATATGGTCGTATCTCCTGGTTCTAGTCAGGACCAGTGCAGAGACCTCAGGACTGGACTAATATGGTCGTATCTCCTGGTTCTAGTCAGGACCAGTGCAGAGACCTCAGGACTGGACTAATATGGTCGTATTTCCTGGTTCTAGTCAGGACCAGTGCAGAGACCTCAGGACTGGACTAATATGGTCGTATCTCCTGGTTCTAGTCAGGACCAGTGCAGAGACCTCAGGACTGGACTAATATGGTCGTATCTCCTGGTTCTAGTCAGGACCAGTGCAGAGACCTCAGGACTGGACTAATATGGTCGTATTTCCTGGTTCTAGTCAGGACACGTGCAGAGACCTCAGGACTGGACTAATATGGTCGTATCTCCTGGTTCTAGTCAGGACCAGTGCAGAGACCTCAGGACTGGACTAATATGGTCGTATCTCCTGGTTCTAGTCAGGACCAGTGCAGAGACCTCAGGACTGGACTAATATGGTCGTATCTCCTGGTTCTAGTCAGGACCAGTGCAGAGACCTCAGGACTGGACTAATATGGTGTATCTCCTGGTTCTAGTCAGGACCAGTGCAGAGACCTCAGGACTGGACTAATATGGTCGTATTTCCTGGTTCTGGTCAGGACCAGTGCAGAGACCTCAGGACTGGACTGATACGGTCGTATCTCCTGGTTCTAGTCAGGACTCGTGCAGCAGCGTTCTGGATGTACTGCAGCTGTCTTACAGCTGGTTTAGAGCCCAGTGATCAGGCCGTTACAGTAGTCTAACCTGGTGGAGACAAACGCATGGTTTAGTTTTTCTAAATCTGGTTTAGACACTATTCCTTTAATTCTGGCAGTGTTTTTAGATGGTAAAAAGCTGCTGATGTTATTGCTTTAATGTGGCTGTTTAAGTTCAAGTCTGAATCCAATATTACCCCTAAATTTCTGACCTGATTTTTAGGTTCTAGAGAGAGTCTCAAGGTGACTGATAACAATTTCTCTTTGTTTCTGTGGGCCACAGACAATGATTTCAGTTTTGTCTGAGTTTAGCTGGAGAAAGTTGTTTTGCATCCACAAACTGATCTGTTCGATGCAGTGACACAATGAATCTACAGGCCCATGTTCTTCTGCTGTGAGTGACACATAGATCCGAGTATCATCTGCATAGTTGTGGTAGGACACATTACAGCTGCGTATTAGCTGGACTAATGGAAGCATGTACAGATTGAACAATAGGGGTCCCAGGATTGACCCCTGGGGAACCCCACAGGTCACAACCATGAGATCTGAGACACAGATACCAGTTTCAACAAAATTGGTACTCTGAGGACCGACTGGTGCAGAAATCTTCAGCAGACCATGCCACCATCCATTTATTTATTTTTATCCATGCAAACTTCGGCGTATAGATGTGTGAGCTCACCGCGTTTTCCCTGAACGAGCCAGTCGTGGTCCAGCTGTGGCCCTGAAGCCTCCCCTCTTGAAGTCTCCAGTCTCTTGGTCGTGAAGCTGGACGGGACTGCCCGACTGACTGCGGCGGATCCTGGAGACGACATCAGAGTGACGAGTGTGCCACAGAGTGCTCTAGGAGTACAAGGTTTAAAAAAAAAAAAAAGAAAGAAAAGAAAAGAACCTACTTCCCCCAGAGTTTCTTTATGCCTCTCTGGGTCTTCCTGTTCTCTGGTGAGACGGGGGACTGTTGTCCAGAGTCCACTCCAGAGGACAGCAGGGACTGGTCTGACAGGATGCAGTCCTCCAGCTTCTCTGAGGGACCTGAGACGACCGAGGAGATGATCGGAGCATCAGCTACTGGTGGGAAACTACCGGAAAATGTGTTTTCACACACCGAGATGCTATTTCTCAAGCAAAGACATTTATCTGTTCAGGGACAAACTCCCTGGAGCCCTTTAATGGATAATTCAGGGGATGTCTGAACAGAAATAATATCTGGAGCTAATTATTCTGCAACTCTCAACTCCTCTGGTGTGATACTCAACGTGAATCTCCTCTGACCGTTTAGACCAGGGGTCGGCAACCTTTACTATCAAAAGAGCCATTTTTTGTCCTTCTCTCCTTAATAAAATTCATCTGGAGCCACAAAACTTAATTGACCCGTAAAATTAAGATAACACAGTGTATAAAGTTTTATATATAGTGATTCTGTATTCAGAGGGATATGAATCTACCCAAAAGCTTATTCCTAGTATGTTTGGCAGTTTTTAAAGTTTTTAATGCAAAACGTCACACAAGATACTAATTAAAGTTTCATTTCCAATTTTTTTTGTCATCCACTGTAAAAGAACTATAGTTTGTTGCATTTATGAAATTATAGAAGAACAAACAGAAAACATTTTATTGCTGTTTTTACCTGCTATAACAAAGGTAAACCTCAAACTCTGATAAAGACTGAATATTGGCTGCTGCTGTATGTTTGGGAGCAGAACCAAGACAATTTCCTATCAACTTGTTGACATGGAAGTAAATATATTTATTCTTGAATATTTTGAATGAGGAGAAAAAAACACTGGCATGTGTAAACCTACTTTGAAATAAAACAAAGAACCATGCAGGTTCATTTGAGTCATTCTCTTATTTGTAAAACGTTGATCAAATAAAAAGTAGCCCATTTAAAATAAATAAAACGTATAGCTACAGCTTAATAACTAAAAAAAAATGGAAATGTAAAAAAAGGCCAGTTTGTATTTAATTATGATTTAAGTCCATTTCAGTGTGTTGTCATCCTCTTGTTTTCTCCTCAGCCACGTACAACAATCAACCATCGAGCCTGAACATAAAACATTTGTTGTAGTTCAGCTGGAGAAAACTTGCTCACATCAGTATGTGGATCAAAGACTGACAGGACTCCAAATAAAAATGTCTTCATGTTCATATCAGTGTTGGGAATAACAATCATGTTTCAAAGACAAGGTTGTCGGGTTTTGGAAGGTTTCCAATGTTGCTCCATTTGTTTGTTACACCACGACAGCACCGACGTGGTGTCGGAAATGTTTCTTTTATTTTTTACGGCGGTACATGAGGAACACAAAGATGTCCGGCGCTAGTCACAGAGCTCGCGCTCACCTTTATTTTCTTTCCCAGGATGCAACACACAGATAAGACTTCCTCGTTGCAGTAACCTGGCAGTATTTTGCGCTAAACGCACTCATTCTGCCCCCTGCTGCCGAGCAACCTACATGATACTACATGAGCTCCAGCGCGAGAATCGTCTTCTGACAAGTTTCCCCAAAGCTACAGGGAGCCGCTGCAGAGGAGCTAAAGCGCCGCTTTAGCACCGCTCCAGAGCCGCGGGTTGCCGACCCCTGGTTTAGACAAACGGAAATTCTGAAAACAGGCAAAAAGGTATTTATTTCCGGTTTTCGCTGCTACTAGACGTGCAAACGCCAAACACTCAAACGATGCGTCAAAGATGCACACATTCAAAAGACTCATGCAAGAAGACATGCAAAGTTTTAACGCTGCCTTCTCTCTCTCGCTTCTGAGCTACAGGTGTGAGGAGAAAAGCACACCGTGCACGCCTCCACTGAGTCATAATCTGACCACAGATCTACCATCGTTCCCCCGGGGGTCTGAGCGCTACCAACAACATTCTGCAAATTCCCCCAAACACAGACAGGACACCCTGCACAGAGGACGCCGGTCTGGGCGTGCTCTACCGCTACGACTCCCGCCAACGCGGCGGGAAGAGGGCGACAACTCTGGCCTCGACATGCGATACCCACCGACATCGTAGAGGTCATGTTTTCCCGGAGATCCTGAGGCAGATGAGATCAGCGAGGGTGAGAAAAGCAACAGGAAAAGCCAGAACACAGAGGAGACAGAGAGAGAGGCAGGGATTAGTCGCGCCCACTTTATCTCCGGGTATAAATGCTGCATTCATGTTCACTCTGCAGTCTGAAAACAGTGACGTGCCACGAAGGAGCCACGAGTTCAGAGGTTTTTCTGCCCGTTTGAGCTACTGATGTGGGTGGATGTTTTCACGCCTTGGTGGGGTTTTAAGTGACTGACATGACGCCGTCTTTGTCTCAGGTACTCTGACACCAGTACAGTGATCCCTCGCCAATTCGCACTTTAAGTTCGGCAGTTTTAGTTATTCGCGAATTTTTCAGAAATATATAATATAATAAAAAAATCAAGAAAAAAATCGCGGAAACATTACAGGATGTTGTGCGTGTTCTCTCACTGCGAAGAAATGTTGTGAGCCAGCCTGGCCCCTTTAAGAAGGTGGCCTTATGGGTAATGGTGTGGCCTTATGGGACGGCAGAATGAAAACAGGGTTTAATGAAAAGTGGTTGTTCATGCTCACTCCACTTTTCATCGAACCCCGTTTTCATTCTGCCGTCTTACGACACACACACTACATTACCCATAAGGCCACCTTCTTAAAGGGGCCAGCCCAGCGTGTATAGATTTACATTCTCTGTTAACCGACAGGAGCCCAACAATACAACCTGTGTGATGTTACAAGTTCCTGCAGTGCCAGAATAAAGTGCTCGTTCCATGCAGAGAAAACCAGACTGTTTGTTTTGTTGTTGTTAGCATATTAGCCGCTAATTATGGCCAAAAATAGCAGAATACCAGCAGTTTGTTTACTACGGTTCAGAGACCAGAGGCTGTGCAGGTAACAGAAAGACCACAGTTGAGCCTTTGTCTTGTTTCTCTGCAGTGCCTCGCTACTTTTTTGCCATTTTTAAACATATTTTAAACACATTATTTAGGCTCGTGGGGCTTCGGCTCCAGTTCGTGGATTTTGATTTTCGCCGGTCCCCATAAACTGCGAAGAATAAGGGATCACTGTATTCTCAAAAATCACATCCTCTTAATAACTCTGTTTGTAACGGGGAGCCTTTTAAATTTCCTCCCATCCTTTAAGCGCCCAACTCTAGCCCCGCAGATACAGTATCACAGCCGAGGGCTTAGACGCCTTTTAGGTTGAAGCGTTTGTTAGTTTCAGCAAACGCTGACGTGAGAGAGCCGGGCTTTATTTCCCACAGATCCCTGAGTCATGAGGGAGACCTAATAATCCAGGCTTCAGTGCTACTTGATCCCCAGAGAAAACAGTAACTCGGCCCGACTCCGCTCACCTCTGAGGCTTTACGACTCCAGAGTAAGAACATTAGCTCACGGAGGCGCTTCCTCTGGAAGGGCCTTACTGGTGATGGCATGTGAGGGCATACAGTACCTAAAGCTGGAGCGCTGGCACTCCGGCAGCGAACTGGGACGAGAGCAGTCCGACAGCAGAGCGGGACAGGAGGAGGAGAGGTGGGCACAGAGGAGGCAGCAGTTGAAGCAGAGTTAGTTAGCAGAGAGTTAGCATTTAGCATTTAGAAGTCACAGAGTTAGTTTCTTTCAACAGCAACTGGTTTCCCATTTCAAAGGATTAGTAAGACATTTAGGGAAAAGTCCACGTGTGATTCTTTGCAAAGAGTTAAAGAAGACGACTGATGCCACTCTCATTTCTGGAGCATTAACATCGGCCCGTTTAGCCGGTTCCTGTGGCGTTTCTCGTTGTCATTGATGGAGTTTGATGGAGCTGCAAGCTCTGCAAGTATTCAAAACCTTTAACCAAACCAGTAGTTTATTTCTCCAATATCCAGACATCAGAAAGTTATAAAAACAATTAGGGATGCACGATAACTATCGGGCCGATAACAGGAAATTATGACGTCATCCCGATAAGTCCGATATCATGACGAATAGCCCCGATAACATATATATTTTTGTCAACACGGCAGTGTCTCGCTCCCTCTGAGCCTTGAATGACCGGTAGTGAATGTTATGTTCAAGAAACCTCGGCATAATCAGAAAAATGATTTAACTCAATCAGGAAAATCAAGAATACCCCCTCATGCCAGAAAACAACTTGCTAACTCGGTCATAATTTTAGTAGTTGCTGACTTGAATTGATATTCACAGTATTTCCCCTCATTTTACACATAAAAAAGAAAAAAAAATAGAAAAGGCTGAAAGAACGACTATCAAACGAGGGAACGTTGGAATTTACGTTACACCTTGAATGCAGCCTGCAGCACAGCGTACTGATCACAACAAACATGGCGGCGTGGAACTTCGTTAAAGTTTCAGAAGAAGATAGTTTGGTGGTTATTTGTGACGAATCCTCCGAGTGAATTCTACGAGGAGGGAAGCACAAGCTTTAATACGTCAAACCTGATCAGCCACCTACAACATAACAATCACTTCCATGGAGTTTTGAAATTGTGCTAATGTGAGCTAATGCTAACGTGCGCAAGCCAGCAGCAGTCTCCCCTCTCCTCCCCTCTCTCTCATCTCTCTCATCTAAAGCTTCCATGAGATAAAAAAACAAAAAATTACTGAACCTCATTTACTTTAATTAAAGGTGTTAATTTAAATGGAACCACAAGCCAAAATCCTTTAAATGTTAATCTTTTTCAGTTTGTAATTTTGTTGCATGTATTTCCATCAGTTCAAGGAGCCTTAATTTTTTATATCAGTCAGTAATGAACCTTATTTAAGTTGATGTGAGATATCAAATAGGTTTGTTTGAAAGCTTTACGAAAATGTTTGAGAGGCTTGACAATAGTTTTTCAATGGAAAAAAATAAATATCTGTTCATTTAAAGAGTCCAAATTATTTTTGGTTTTGTTCATAGTATTGTTGTAATGATCTTAGGTATATGTGTGTGTTATTGGGTATCAGTATCGGCCTTTAGGAGCTGAAAGTTATCGGTTATCTGTATCGGTTTTAAAAAACAGTTATCGTGCATCCCTAAAAACAATGCATTTTCATCCACGAACGCGGAAGGCTTCAGAGCGTCTCAATTGATCCGTAGGTTTGTCATCACACATAACCTGCTCAACAGGACGTCAGCGTGAGGCTGCCACGTCCTCGCTGGACCAGCAGACGTGAGAGGGGCATCACGCTTCTCACCTAAGAAGCTGAATAATTAGTAGTTCTTTTTCTTTACAGATGTCTTTGGTGTTAATGTGAGAACGAGACACTTGTCTTTGCTAATCCTCCAATTCCAAAACTTTCTTAACTTTGGTAAAATGAGCAAACATTACCTCAGCTAGTCTTCAGCTGAAAATATGAAGGTTTGTGATCAGGAGGCTCTTTTAGCTGAACAGAAACTCACTCAGGCTGTAGTCCTGGTCGTGGGCAGGAGACAGCTTAATAGGAGACAAGTAGTCGACGTCTCTTCCTCCGTCGCTGCTCGGCTCAGCTCTCGCTTCCCTTTTTTTACTCAGTTTTCCTGGCAGAGTCTGGTACTTGTTCAACTCTGCCTGGGGGCTCTGGAGAGAACAAAAGACAGGCCAGGTCAAGCACCGCATTTCTGATGATGCATTAAAGCAAAGCTGCGGGTCAAACAGCCATCAGTGCTGCATATATATTATATATATCAATAAAAACAGTGAAAACCAAGTGTGTGTGTTTTATTTCTTCTCCTTCAGTGTGTTTTTTTTTTTTTTGGCGGGGGCACAGGTCAACTGTCAGGTTTTGAAGCATATCCATGCACATGCAACGCTGGTGTGGGCAGGTCCTGTTGACCTAAACGGCCACTGTTTTCTGAGCTCCAGACCTTCGCAGACCTCATTCAGTGAAGAACGACGGATCTCAGTGACGACGCTGCTCTCAGTATTAAAAGTCGAGATCGTCCTCAACGTTCTGGGAGCTTTAATCTTTAAACTCGTGGGTGCTTTTCTGGACCCTGCACCTCCCGAATTTATGTCGTTAAATTATACACGTTATGAGGTGAATGTGTGTAACTGATGGAGCTCGAGAAATCATTATTATCAGTAAACTGTTGACTATTATGCCAGTTGTTTGATTCAGAAACTTCTCACTCATGAAGCCACCTCCCCTCGTCCTTCCAGGGGGAACGCCAAAGCAGCCGACAGATATAGGCCCCGATCATACACTTCCTGCTCACCGCTACCCTCAAAATGCGGGTTTAGGAACCTCTGCTAACCGCTAATGCAATCTCCTGCTCCCTTAAGCTGCTATCCGTTATGCCGACTCCCTTACTCACATTGTGGGTCTGACAATGGGCGTTTTTTGCGCTTTCCGCAAACTTGGTATCTTGCGATTGTCGTATGTCGGCACGTACAGGAGCGCGTCCAAATGGCATCAATGTGCGTCCACCTGGTCACATGTGGACGTGCACAAACGGCTCTACCTCTTGAATTAACTCTTGTATAAAAAGCGTGATTCGGCCTCAGCTAAACCTCTGAGAAAATGGCAGGGATTGCTCGCCAGTTAAACCATAGACAACCAGAGCATGTTTACTGGGAGGACACGAACTATTTGGGACTTTCAGGTAGCTGATAGAGAGAGCTGCTCCAATCTGGATTTAAAAGACGCTCCATAGCGGTTAGCGGGTAGCGCAACCTGCTCTTAAAGGCAATGGCTACTGACGCACTGATTGGTTTAACAGGTGGAACGCCCTAACCACTCCTATGGATAATTCCTAAATAGCGGCTTTAGCAGATCTGGCAGAAGATCGGGCCCATAGTCTCTCCAGCGTGTCCTGGTCTGCCTCAGGCCCTCCTCCCAGTTGGACATGCCTGATGTCCATGCCTGGACATCACAGAGGGTGATGGGGGCAGGTGGGGCTGAGTTCTTCCTATAGTCCACAACCATCTCCACTGTCTTTAGAGCGTTGAGCTCAAGGCTGTTCTGGCTGCACCAGGTCACCAGGTGGTCAACCTCCCACCTGTAGGCGGACTCGTCACCATCAGAGATGAGTCCGATGAGGGTGGTGTCATCCGCAAACTTCAGGAGCTTGACGGACTGGTGACTGGAGGTGCAGCTGTTCGTGTACAGGGAGAAAAGCAGAGGAGAAAGAACACAGCCCTGGGAGGATCCAGTACTGATGGTCCGTGGGTTTGAGATGTGCTTTCCCAGCTTCACATACTGTTTCCTGTCAGACAGGAAGTCTGTGATCCACCTGCAGGTGGAGTCAGGTACGCTCACCTGGGAGAGTTTCTCCTGTAGCAGAGTAGGGATGATGGTGTTAAAAGCAGAGCTGAAATCCACAAACAGGAATCCTGGCGTAGGTTCCTGAGGAGTCCAGGTGCTGGAGGATGAAGTGGAGGGCCGAGTTGACAGCGTAGTCTACAGACCTGTTGGCTCTGTAGGTGAACTGCAGGGGCTCCAGGAGAGGGTCAGTGATGGCTTTGAGGTGTGAGAGCACAAGGCGCTCAAAGGTCTTCATGACCACAGAGGTCAGGGCGACGGGTCTGAAGTCATTAAGTCCTGTGGTCCTTGGCTTCTTGGGGACAGGGATGATGGTTGAGGTCTTGAAGCAGGCTGGCACGTGACAGGTCTCCAGTGAGGTGTTAAAAATGTCTGTGAACACTGGAGACAGCTGATCAGTGCTTCAGGGAGGATGGGGAGATAGAATCCGGTCCAGCTGCTTTTCGGGGGTTCTGTCTCCTAAAGAGTTTGTTGATGTCCCTCTCATGGATGGAAAGAGTCGTCACTGAGGAGGGTGGGGAGGGAGGGGCCATTAAGGCGGGCCTAGGTGGAGATGACTGGAGCTGGAGCTGTTGGGAGGGGTTGTGGGGGATGGTTGCAGGACTGTCCCTTTGTCTCTCAAAACGACAGTAGAACTGGTTCAGGTCGTTGGCTAGGCGTCGATCATTGATGGAGTGGGGCGCTTTAGGCTTGTAGTTGGTGATCTGCTTAGGCCCTTTCCAGACAGACGCAGAGTCGTTTGCTGAGAACTGGTGTTGGAGCTTCTCAGAGTACAGTCGTTTAGCTTCTCTCACCGCCTTGCTAAACTTGTACTTTGCCTCTTTGAATCTGTCTTTGTCCCCGCTCCTGAAGGCCTCTTCCTTTGCCAACCTTAGCTGTCTGAGTTTGGCTGTGAACCAGGGTTTGTCGTTGTTGTAACTCACCCTGGTGCATGATGGGACACAACAGTCTTCACGGAAGCTGATGTATGACGTCACATCCTCTGTGTACTCGTGAACAATTTAAACTCCTCCACTTGAGGTAGCAACTAATTCCCGACCCAGAGAGGACACTTCATCCTGTTTTTTTTCCAACAGAGAGCCACGGTTTCAGATTCAGAGGTGCCGATCCTCATTCATGCTGCTTCACGAACCGCTCCGGTGAGAGCTGAAGCGAGCAGACGCGAGCTGAAGACCACCGAACCGGACCCCCTCCAGGCCCCCGGCTGCACCGAGGAATTCTGTCCATGAAAGTTATGAACGGACGTTTAGAAAGGGCAGCGCTCGGCCGCTCAGTGTAGTAATACCACAGGAAAGTTCACGTGTCAGCCCCGATAAAGTGCACCTCCAGTCGGACAGAAGTATAAGTATTATTACAAGACGTGCCACAGACCGTCCCCGTTCATCAGCCCAGTATCGTCAGTAACCACCCCCCCCATCTGTTCACACAGTTCTTGTTACTCAGAGTGGCTTTAAAGGCTTTTCCTTTTTTAAAAAAAAATTTCAGTACAGTGACCTTATTAATCTCCATCTTGTACGAGTTGACAGTTTCTTTCGCTCCGTACGACATTCGACCAGCTGACGCTGGTGGGAGTAACGATGCGAAGCGCCCTTTCACTTGTTGCATAACCGAATGTCCTTTGGAGGGTGAACGTCTGACAATGCCGTAATCTGACCAGGCATCAGAGTCAGCTGAAAGAAGAACTGGAGAAAGGCCAGCAGAGAGAAACAGCTGGGAGGCAGCGATGACGCCGAGCACAACGGACAGCCTCTCCAGGTGGGTCCTGGCCCCTCTGTGCAAGTATCTGTGTACATGTGCGTTGTGGAGACCGTACGATTGTGTCTTTTACTGTGGAGAGCTGTGATGCACATGGGGTCTTTTTCTTCTTTCATACGAAGGAAAATCTCTGTCGCAGCAGTTAACTTGGGGTCAAAGGACTTCAGAGCATCTGGAGAACATTTTACAAATTTATGGCCGTCTAGTTTACAGATGAAATGAAGAAGAAGAAAAAGAAAGAAGCAGCAGAGCTCAGCATCGTTGTCAAGGATACAGCACGTCACTTTAGTAGGGCTGGGCAAGTTAACGCGTTATTATCGCGTTAATGCATTAATTTATTAACGCCGACATTTATTTTTATCGCGCGTTACACATGCTTTTGTGTTGAAAAGTCTGTTACTGGCTGTTGGGAACCAGAAGATAATCGGCAGGTAAACATCCGGTAAAGCTAAAACAGACATGGAGAACGGTAAAAATCTGTGAACTTTACAGTTCGCGTAGCGACTCAGGTAGCAATATTAACAATTCCTTCTAAAAAAAAAAATTCCTCCATGTTCCATCAGATCTGCTCCATGTGTTCACTGTCCTGCTGTTCTCTAGCTGGTTACTGCAGTGCGGCTCCATCTAGTGGCACAGATGTGTAATGACAACAGAAAGTCCAGTTCTCAATTATAAAACAAATTCAGTTCTGTGGCCCGTTTTTTTCATTTCGTATTTTTGATCCAAGTCTAAAATTGAAATATAAAAAAAACAGGCATTTTGTTGTTGTTTTTTTTGTGTTAGATTAAAAAATGAAAAACATCATAAAATGCCACTTTTTAATTTTTTTTAATTTTTGATTGACAATTGAAAATGGAAAGAATGAATGATAGATGGATTGATAAAGTTACTGAACTTTAACATGGACATTTTCATTTTAAAGTTCTCCCAGACGGAGGATTTGACAGAAACAAGGTTATTTGTAACAACTGACAAGTTGAACTCCCCGTTAAAAGTTTCTACTGTTACCTTAGAAATTAATGTTTTAATGTTCTGATTGTGCTGAGACACAATCATTTTGTCAGATTTTGTTTGTAAACTTTTTTTACATTTTTTTATAAAAACAGGATGACATTAATGCCCTGGCAGTGGCAATAAGCTTTATTTTATTTGACATTTTTTTAAAATGAGATTTACACTAAATATGTGTTACTGACAAGTGCTGATGTTAGAAGTGTTTGAACAACAAATATTATGACACTTTAGTTCATATGGCAGCAGAACATTTAAATAAAAGTGACCTTTACACTACTTTTGAATTCATTATTTGATTTTGCGTATACAATGCGATTAATTGCGATTAATCAGGGAAATAATGCGATTAAAAATTTTAATCGTTGCCCAGCCCTACTCTGTAGTCCCTGGTGCTAAACTATTAACCAAAGGAGCTCCATAGAAGCAAACGTCACTCATTTTAGATTATAGTATCAGTTATAGTGTCATAAACGAGCTTCACTACCATGAATTACTAAATAACAGCGTTGTTAACGTCGTCCACAGCTGGAACATCCCACAGGTCGGTCATCAGCCATCAGGAAGGCCATACATGTCAGTGTAAGTACCACGTATGCAGCGTTTGGATGCGTTGGAGCCAGGGGCGCCGCTAGGGATTTTGGGCCCCATGAAAAGAATCTTTACCGGGCCCCCCAACACAGCGGCGAAATTTGTTGATGCTATTTTTGATCATCATTAGGGGCCTCTCTGGGCCCCCCTCAATCATGGGCCCCTATAATCCGTATCCTTTACCCCCCCTTTTCGGCGCCCCAGGTTGGAGCGGCTTTGGAAGTTTTATCACAAAAAAAAAACCAACCATATCCTGCAGTGTTGTGAGGTGTAGCGTTTGAGGAGTGTGTGGAGCGTCAGCATGCAGAAGATCAGTACCTCTGCCCCTACGTCTGATTCAGTTTCAACCGGCTGGATCTCTACAGCCTGAAGCCAACGCAGACGGGACAGAGGACAGAGGACAAAGGACAGAGGACGCAAACACACACAGACAGAATTAACAGGTTAGCAATCACACCGACTGGATGGACGGCACTGTTAAGTTAGAAAGAGCCGAGTTAGTGATCTCTGAGGGTTAGGGTTAGAAAAGAAGAAGGGTAGGGAAGGTTAAATCTGGCGCAGCTGAATCAACAGGAGCAGACCTTCTGCAAAGATCCGCTCTGCAACTCCTCCAGGCTGCTGGAGAGTAACCTGCGCCGATGCCTGAAAAGAAAAAAACAAAAGAATGAGGATAATCATCAGACTCCATGTTACTAATACAGTCTGATCCAGTGGATGGACGTTTCAGATCTGCCGTAGTCGTTCTCACCATGATCCGTTTAAGAAGCCCGTGTCTCCCGTGGACACCAGCGACGTGTCCATGTAGGTCTGGAAACTGAAAATAACAAGGCGTCAGTAAACAGGCGTACGTGCACGTGCACCTGTGCGTGCGCGGCGTGTTTGTACCTGGAGTCCATGTCTCTCTGAAAAGGAGACGAGGATAACATCAGTGGGGAGGAGCCTCTCGATGACATCTGTGAAGACACAGCAGAAGTTTCTTTTCTTTTCTTTAAAAGCGGAAACATCCACGAGCACCGAGATATAGGGATGCACGATAAATGTTTTTTAAAACCGATACTGATAACTTTCAGCTCCTAAAGGCTGATACCGATACCGATAACACACACATATACCTAAGATCATTACATCAATACTATGAACAAAATCAAAAATAGTTTTGACTTTTTAAATGAACAGATATTTATTTTTTCCAAAGAAAAACTAATAGCAAGCCTCTCAAACATTTTCGTAAAGCTATCAAACAAACCTATTTGATATCTCACATCAACTTAAATAAGGTTCATTACTGACTGATATAAAAAAAAAATAAAGGCTCCTTGAACTGATGGAAATACATGCATCAGAATTACTAACTGAAAAAAATTAACATTTAAAGGATTTTGGCTTGTGGTTCCATTTAAATTAATACCTTTAACTAAAGTAAATGAGGTTTAGTAGTTTTTATTTATTTTTTTAATCTCATGGAAGCTTTAGATGAGAGCAGAGGGGAGGGGAGACTGCTGCTGGCTTGCGCACGTTAGCATTAGCTTCCGTTAGCTCACATTAGCGCAATTTCAAAACTCCATGGAAGCGATTGTTATGTTGTAGGTGGCTGATCAGGTTTTACGTATTAAAGCTTGTGCTTCCCTCCTCGTAGAATTCACTCAGAGGATTCATCACAAATAACCACCAAACTATCTTCTTCTGAAATTTGAATGAAGTTCCACGCCGCCATGTTTGTTGTGATCAAAACGCTGTGCTGCAGGCTGCATTCAAGGTGTAACGTAAATTCCCACGTTCCCTCGTATGCTAGTCGTTCTTTCGGCCATTTTTCTATTTTTTATGTGTAACATGAGGGGAAATACTGCGAATATCGATTCAAGTCAGCAACTACCAAAATTATGACCAAGTTAACGAGTTGTTTTTTAGCATGAGGGGGTATTCTTGATTTTCCTGATTGAGAAAGCGTTTTTCTGATTGTGGCGACGTCACTTGAACATAACATTCACTGCCGGTCATTTAAGACTCAGAGGGAGCGAGACACTGCCGTGTTTACAATAATATATATATGTTATCGCGGCTATCCGTCATGATATCGGACTTATCGGAATGACGTCATAATTTCCTGTTATCGGCCCGATAGTTATCGTGCAACCCTACCGAGATGCACGGCGTCACCTCTGATCTGATCATGTCAGAGTGCGCTTTGTGTGTGATGGCTCGGAGCTTCAAACTGCCGCTCAGCTCCTCCTCGCTGCTTCCTGTTAGGAAAAAAAAGACGAGAAAATCGAACGCGTGAATGCAGAGACAGAGATCCACAGAGGACGTTGTGAAGCAGCTCTCACCGTGCGTGATCGCCATCACGTCCCTCATCTTCCTGTACTGGCCCAGCAGGACCGTCAGCTCCTCTATCCTTCGATCCTAGAGGCCCCAGAGCATCAGAAATGTTGGGCCTGGTCGCTCATTTGTTCCTCTACAACTACGTGAGTGGCAGAAATGAAAGGAGTTACCTTCTCGTCGTTTGAAGCCAGCAGCGACTCCATCCCCACCTTCAGCCGCTGGTATTCCTGGTCTAACAAAGAGAAACGGAGAAAGTGAAACGGGTCTCCGACGGACGCCTGAAGAGACGCCGGCGACAGACGCGACAGCCATGCTAATGAGGATAAACGGGTGAAGCAAACGCACGATGACAGCATGAGTGTCCACACAGCATCACCTGGAACAAATGGATTCTTTCTTTTCCAGAAATGATGCACAATAACCACGTGGGGAGGAAAAACACCATTAGAGAGAAAACGATGAGTGACACACAGCATCTGGCAGCATCCTTTCAAATACAAACCCTCGTCTTTACAGGGGACTTGATTTGTTTCTGTTTCAGCAAAGTGTTGAAAAGGAGATGCTTTAGGACTAGGGCGGTAGCGATACAGTAATCTTACGATGCAATACGATACACGATATTTGGCTCACGATACAATATACAGTGATCCCTTGTCAATTCGCGCTTTAAGTTCAGTGGTTTTAGTTATTTGCGGATTTTTCAGAAATATATAATATAATTTTAAAAAAATCAAGAAAAAATTGCTCTTTGATTTGAAAGGATGCAGGGCTTCGTTGTGGCGTGATGATTATTTCATGATGGACACATACTGAATCCTTGTTGCGGTCCCGTCTCAAACCAGACATCTGGCCACCGTGCTGCTTGTAAATATTTAAAGTGACAAGCAGTCCTTTCTACATTTCAGGTTTGAGTTCTAAATCACTAAACCGAGCTGTCAAGTGGCGAGAGGTCTGCTCTGCAGCTGGAACCAGAACCATAATGACGAGCACAACATGCCTTACATTTGTTAATCAGCTGCTTGATGTACACCTCCTCTACAGCAGAGGGCAGCAGAGGGTCAAGAACGAGGAGGAACAGGTTGGTTAGACGTTACGGTAACTGCAGCTGACAGACCTGCTGGTCGCCGGCCGTCGCTCACAGAGCGGCCCCCCCGACAGGCGTGGGTCTGTTGTGACTGCTCGGACCGGTCGCTGCCCTTACCTCTCTCTGCGGTGTTGTTGGTGCTGCCGCCTCTGGCCAGCAGCTGGGTCTGCAGGCACTCGATCTCAGCGTCCTTGGAGGCCAAGAGGTGCTGGAGCTCTGAGATTTCTGCCTGCAGGAGACAAAGCAGCCGACTGTGAGCCGGCTCGGTCTGCGCCGGGTTCATGCAAACGTCGAACAGCTGGGATAAAATTAGCGTTTTCAGAGAGAAGAACACATAACAGAGGACGGTCCTTGTGTCACTGAAATCACCGTCCCCGGCTCCTGCACCAGGTGACGGCTCATGTGACTAACACCTGTGGGCTTCTTCACGCTACTGGCTGTCTGAAACATTACCCCACCTCTCATCACTTCCACTGAGGCTAATGCAGCTCGTTCAACCAGAAACATTTCCTTGACAGATTCCAACAACGTGGCTCCAGACTGGAAATGCACAAACGTGGGCTACCTGCACCCGACTGAAAGTGACCGCTTTCAAGTCTTCAGGATTGAGAAAGAGTGCCCCAAAAAAAGTCAACAGGTTAAAATTTTCCCCTGCATCGTTTAACAGCTGTGAAACACAACCACTCGTCCTCTAACTTAAAGGTAGGGTGGGAGATCTTTTTTGCAGCATTTTTTTTACAATATTGCCTGAAAACCTTTTCACATTCCCATTGCACCCACTGAAATAGAACCGAAACGTTTTGGTCCGGTCTAGAGGGTGTAATCAGAGGAAAACTCTGACCAATCAATGTACTGATCATCTTTACATTTATTGGCTGCCTAATAGGTCCATCAAATATCAATCCACCCCCACCCCCCATCTTGCGCGTTTACAGTTTCGTTACTCGAGGACCTCCCTCAGCTCTGGCAATCAGGTGAGCGGACACAGCGTTGCTATTTGAAAGTCAGAAATTCAGAGTCAGAAGTTAGCTCGCACAGATCATTTCGTTGCAACAATGGCAGAGAAGAAGACGTCAACCGGCAGCAAAATCAAAGGGAAAAAGGCAACAGCCATGCGGAAGCTAACCGAAGAACGAAACAGAACAAGAGTGGTTATCAGTACGGCTTTCCAGCGCTGGCGCCAGCTAAAAAAATGAAAAGGGGCTCCAGACCGACGCCAAGGTGGCCCAGTTTCTACTGGATAGGTAAGATGATGCTGTTCTGATTATATAATATTTCAACATACTGATGGGTTATGGGTATTGTAGGCCTGTTCACCCAGTCAGTGAGAAAATGAAAGATGATGACAAAATTATTGTCCATCGAGTGACATGACGAACATATTCCAGCATGTTTCGCTAAGCTAGCAACTCTGTCAACTAGGCTACAGTACTATGTGTGACACTGTTAGCTAGGCTGTTGTTATCCTTGACGGAGAAGACGCCATGGCTTGAAGTTAGCCACTCTGATGCTACTTGTTGTTGGCAAATCGACGTGAGTGTTCGTGAATGCTCGTGAACTTCCGTGACCGCTCGAGACAGCGCGCGCTTTCATGTAGTCGTGAATCGTGTGAAGGCGTGGTTTCGAGGGGTGGGCTGAAGAGGAGGAGGCAGAGCCTTTGGGAGGAGGGAGGGAGTGTATATTTTCAAAATCTCACTTGAGTTGGATTGCTGGAACCGTTTTTTCAAAGATCTCCCACCGTACCTTTAATTAAGCGGCGGCTGAATGAGCTCAGCGCGCTGCAGTTTAGGTGAACGTCTGAAAATATGTTCCTTACATGCCGCTTGGTGAGAAACATCTTTATCAGGGCAGATCAGGAGCTGCAGCTGCTAAAGGGGATGTGATGCATCCAACTTCCCCTCCGAACCAGCAGGAAAGCAGCTCTTTTCTGAAGGTTGGATCTGATGGCCGTGCTAACTTTGTGCATTCACTCTGGAAGTGTTGAGTTCGGCCACAGTTGACTTCAAATTAGCGAACCTGATGGCAAGAACTGGATCAGCGTCATGTTCTTGTGCCGACCACCGGACCTGAAAGCCTTCTGTTGACTGAGGTAAATCAGCCTTGTCTGGTGCTGCTTTGCTAGCGTTAGCTTTCCAGCTGTTTGCGGTCGTGGGCCTGAATCTTTCGGCGCAGCGCTCTCGTTTCCACGCGAGGCGTTGAGCTCCGTCGACCGCAGCGCAGCCCGAGACGAAAAGAGCAACGTGTGAACGGATTTCCGCAATGTGGCGAGGCAACAGCTGCAGACAGCTGACAGGTGTCAAAAGACAGGTGCGTACGCAGACGTGCACGTGGCATAACTTAACGTTAAGTTTGCTCAGCACGATCTGAAACATACGATAGAGATCTACAGTAGAGGAGGAAGTGGGCAAAGCCACTGAGTGACTGAGATGAACCACAGGCTTTTTTTTTTTTTTTTTTTAACATGGCTATCGTCTTAAAGCAGTCAGTTTTCTTTTCATGCTGTGATCTAGGTGGGTCAAAGGTCAACAATACAGAGCTAGAATAAAGAAATAAAAATGAAAAGGCCTAGCAGAAAGTCTCTGAGTTCCACAAAAGCAGTTTGAAGTAGAAACCATCATCTCCTGCTGATCGGGGAGTGAAAGCTTCATAAACAAGATGCACAAAACGTCACAGGAACACAGATGATCCACCGACGGAGCTGCAGCGTCCATGCAAACATGCAGAGGAAAAAGAAGAGACGACAAGAGGAAAAGTCTTCACTGATTAACATCAGTGCATGAAGAAGATGAAGATACTGACCTCGACCTCAGTTCCTCCGTCTCTGCGCTCTTACAAACAAACATTCAGCGATCACAAGAGCAACAAAACAACAAACTGAGCCGTAAGAACCACAACTAGAACACTAGAAAGAGGATGAGGACGAGCAGAAAAAAAAAGACCTCATTACTAATCACAGGGAAAGACGTGAAGACGGAGAAGAGGGGGGGAGCAGGAGGAAGAGGAGGCACCTGTGCGCCGCGCCAGCGCTCCTCCCAGTGCTGCTTCTCCAGCTGTGTTTGCTCCACAGTCAGCTTGAGGCTGGACAGCTGGGTCATGAGCGACTGGTAACACACATGGAGAGAGTAAGAGATGGAGAGCTGGAGAGAGGAGGGGGGGGGGGGGAGGGGGGGTTAGAGATGTGAAGAGATGATCGGGGGAGAACGTGAACCGCACGGAGGGGTTAATAGAGGAGAGGAGAGGGTTGAGAGAGTGAAGGAGGGGTGAAAAGAGAGGAGGAAGGAAGCGTTGTAAGCACAGAGAAGCAACAGCAGTTTGACCTCCTTCAGATTCATGGACGTGTTGACGACAGACACGGTTCAGTCAACAAACTGTATCTGCCTCCTCAACTCAGCTGTTCAGGAAATATTTTCTTCTAATCTCAAACAGTGTTTAAGCTCACAACTGTCCTAAAAGACCTCACCAGGGAACCGATAAAGATAATACCATATTTTCCGGACTATAAGCCGCTACTTTTGTCCCGCGCTTTAAACCATGAGGTTTATACAGAGATGCAGCTTTTCTATGAATTTTTCTTCAGCCCTCAGGGGGCGCTCTAGTGCAAAAACCAAAAAACAAACCAAGTAGTTAAAGGTTATTCTGTTTTTGTTAAGTCGACTATGTTGGCTATGCTACTCTACATTCATTTTGTGAGCATCAATAACTATTATTATTGGACAAACTGATTAATCCAGGTGTGTCTGAACATTGTAGCTACTCGGACACACCTGGATTTATCAGTTTGTTGGTTCCTCTGTGGATTTCAGGGTTCTGAGTGGACCCGCCGCAGAGGTAAGGTTTTAATCACAGATGCGGACCGGGCGCAGCGTGGAGCCAGCAGGTCCACGATCCGGCTCCAAAGCGGATCCAGCACTGAGTGCAAGTGGACCCCAATATGGGTCCGTTTCGCGGGTCTGTTCCGGATGTCTTTGCTGTGTGGGGGGGTTTCAGTACACAGGAGGAGGAAAAATAAAGTAACTTGGTTTTTACTGTGCAGGAGAAAACGAAAAAAAAAATATAAAACCATCAATGACTTTTCTGTTTTGTTGGATCAGCACTTTTACTGCCGTGTTACAGGTTCTGTTCAGAAACAATCAGTTCAGGTATGTGAATAAACACTTATGGTACAAAATCTTTCTATGTAAATATTTTATTTTGGATATTCTGGATACTGACGGCTTATAGTCTGGTGCGGCTTATATGTGACAAAATCTATATTTCGTTTATATTTTAATGGGTGCGGCTTATATTCAGGCGCGCTTTATAGTCCAGAAAATACAGTAATAATAATAATAATACATTTTATTTAAAAGTGCCTTCCAGGACACCCAAGGTCACAGTACAGGATATAAAACAGAACAATAAAACACAAAAAGAATTAAAAAACACCATCATACATGAAATAAGGTGGTGGTGGTGGTGGTGGTGGTGGTGGTGGTGGTGGTGGGGTGGGGGGGCAATAAAAAATGGATTAAAGACTGTAGGTTGCTCTGAATAGATGGGTTTTGAGTCTGGATTTGAAGATGGGGAGGGAGGCTAAATTTCGGAGGTCTGGTGGTAATGAGTTCCAAAGCTGAGGGGCAGAGCGGCTGAGCGAGAAGGGATATTTACATGGAGAAGGTCAGAGAGGTATGGAGGGGCCATGTTGTGGATAGATTTGTATGTATACAGAAGAATTTTGTAGATGATCCTTCTGTTGATGGGGAGCCAGCGGAGCTGCTGGAGGATGGGGGTGATATGGAGGTGAGAGGGAGTTCTGGTGATGATCCGGGCGGCAGAGTTTTGGACCAGCTGTAGTTTATGGAGGGAATTTTGTTGCAGACCAAAGAGGAGAGAGTTACAGTAGTCGAGGCGGGAGGTGGCGAGGCTGTGGACGAGGGAGGGGCGGAGACGGTTTATGGAGCGTAGATGGAAGTAAGCGGACCGGGTGATGCTATTGATGTGGGAATGAAAGGATAGTGAACTGTCAAGGATCACACCCAGACTCTTAACCTGAGGGGAGGGGGACACAGAGGAGCTGTCAATGAGGAGGGAAAAATTGTCGACTCTGGAGAGGGAGGATTTGGTGCCGATGAGTAGGAATTCTGTTTTATTGCTGTTTAGTTTGAGGAAGTTTGCAGTGAACCAGGATCTTATTTCAGAGAGACAGGAGTTAAGGGAGGGAGGGGGGAGTTTGGTTTACTTGAAAGGTAGTGCTGGGTATCATCCGCGAAACAGTGAAAAGAAATGTTGAATTTATGGAAGATTTGACCAGGGGGGAGGAGGTAAGTGATGAAGAGGAGGGGCCCCAGGACAGAGCCCTGGGGCACACCTGTGGTGACTGGGGAGGGATCGGAGGTGAAGGTCCTGAGTTGGATGAACTGAGTGCAGCCTGTCAGGTATGAGTGAAACCAGTTAGGGGGGGTGTTGGAGATGCCTCAGGAGGAGAGTCTTCTGATCTGTAGCTCTGCAGCAGTTTTTACGTCACAATACAGGCACTTCTGCTGCGACAGAATATTAGGGCCACACTGAGAAAAATAAATTGTGGGCAATGATTTTTTTTTTCATTCCTCACTTACGAGAAGAAAGTCAAAATGTCAAGAATAAAGTAAAAATGTCAAGCATAAAGATGAAATGTCGAGAATAAAGTCGAAACATTGAGAATAAAGTCGAAATGTTGAGAATAATGTCGTGATTTAAGTCAAAATGTCGAGAATAAAGATGAAATGTCGAGATTAAGGTCGAAATGACGAGAATAAAGACGAAATGTTGAGAATAAAGACTTAATGCAGTTTCCAGAATAAAGACGAAATGTTGAGAATAAAGTTGAAATATTGAGAATAAAGATGAAATGTCGAGAATAAAGATGAAATGTCGAGATTAAGGTCAAAATGACGAGAATAAAGTCGAAATGTCGAGAATAAAGTCGAAATGTCGAGAATAAAGTCGAAATGTCGAGAATAAAGATGAAATGTCGAGATTAAAGTCGAAATGTCTAGAATAAAGTCGAAATGTTGAGAATAAAGTCGAAATATTAAGAATAAAGTCGAAATGTCGAGAATAAAGTCGAAATGTCGAGAATAAAGTTGAAATGTTGAGAATAAAGTCGAAATGTCGAGAATAAAGAAGAAATGTTGAGAATAAAGTCGACATGTTGAGAATAAAGTCGAAATATTAAGAATAAAGTCGAAATGTCGAGAATAAAGTCGAAATATTAAGAATAAAGTCGAAATGTCGAGAATAAAGTCGAAATGTCGAGAATAAAGTTGAAATGTTGAGAATAAAGTCGAAATGTCGAGAATAAAGAAGAAATGTTGAGAATAAAGTCGACATGTTGAGAATAAAGTCGAAATATTAAGAATAAAGTCGAAATGTCGAGAATAAAGAAGAAATGTTGAGAATAAAGTCGAAATGTTGAGAATAATGTCGTGATTTAAGTCAAAATGACGAGAATAAAGTCGAAATGTCGAGAATAAAGTCGAAATGTCGAGAATAAAGTCGAAATGTCGAGAATAAAGATGAAATGTCGAGATTAAAGTCGAAATGTCTAGAATAAAGTCGAAATGTTGAGAATAAAGTCGAAATATTAAGAATAAAGTCGAAATGTCGAGAATAAAGTCGAAATGTCGAGAATAAAGAAGAAATGTTGAGAATAAAGTCGAAATATTAAGAATAAAGTCGAAATGTCGAGAATAAAGTCGAAATGTCGAGAATAAAGTTGAAATGTTGAGAATAAAGACAAAATGTTTAGAATAAAGACTTAATGCAGTTTCCAGAATAAAGACGAAATGTCGAGAATAAAGAAGAAATGTTGAGAATAAAGTCGAAATATTGAGAATAAAGATGAAATGTCGAGAATAAAGTCGAAATGTCGAGAATAAAGACGAAATGTTGAGAATAAAGACTTAATGCAGTTTCCAGAATAAAGACGAAATGTTGAGAATAAAGTCGAAATATTAAGAATAAAGTCGAAATGTCGAGAATAAAGTCGAAATGACGAAATTAAAGTTGAAATGTCGAGAATAAAGTCGAAATGTTGAGAATAAAGTCGAAATGTCGAGAATAAAGTCGAAATGTCGAAATTAAAGTTGAAATGTTGAGAATAAAGTCGAAATGTCGAGAATAAAGAAGAAATGTTGAGAATAAAGTCGAAATGTTGAGAATAAAGTCGAAATATTAAGAATAAAGTCGGAATGTCGAGAATAAAGTCGAAATGTCGAGAATAAAGTTGAAATGTTGAGAATAAAGACTTAATGCAGTTTCCAGAATAAAGACGAAATGTCGAGAATAAAGAAGAAATGTTGAGAATAAAGTCGAAATATTGAGAATAAAGATGAAATGTCGAGAATAAAGTCGAAATGTCGAGAATAAAGACGAAATGTTGAGAATAAAGACTTAATGCAGTTTCCAGAATAAAGACGAAATGTTGAGAATAAAGTTGAAATATTGAGAATAAAGATGAAATGTCGAGAATAAAGTCGGAATGTCGAGAATAAAGACGAAATGTTGAGAATAAAGACTTAATGCAGTTTCCAGAATAAAGACGAAATGTTGAGAATAAAGTTGAAATGTTGAGAATAAAGTCAATATGTTGAGAATAAAGTCGAAATGCAGTTTCCAGAATTGGTATAGTTTCTATTTCTGAATAGGCGCAATTTCTGACACAATCTCTTCAAAGTACGAATATTTACTATAATACTGTGTCTATGTGATAAAAGCACATAGACACAGAGATTATGTTGATAGAGTAAAGCTGGTTTGAATAAATATTGAAGACAACTTTATTGTGGAAACTGCATTTCGACTTTATTCTCGACATTTCAACTTTCTTCTCTTAAGTGAGGAATGGAAAAAAAAAAATCATTGCCCCCAATTTTTTTTCTCAGTGTGGCCCAAATACTCATTCGTACTTCTGCCATGGTGCCGAGCACGTCTGTTTCTGGTCAGTCATACATGTCACACGTGTTCACAGGTGTGTCTCTGCGTACCTTGGTGGCCCTGAGTTTCCTCTCGTACTGGTTCTTCTCTCCCTCCAGCTCCTCCACTTTGCTCTTCAGCTGCTTGACTTCTTGCATCAGATCCTGCAGACAAACCAAAACGCAGCAGCACCTTCAGTTAGCTCCACGCCAGAAACTCGCGTCAAGCTTCAAAACGGCAGAATCAGTGGGAGGCTCGTCTGCCGCGCGGGGCTGTCTGCATGCCAGGATACAAACGGGAGGGCATTCAAACATGTTCGGGGCGGTTACAGAGGTCCGAACAGGACGGTGGTTAATGCAGGAAACATGATCCTCCTGAAACAGACACCACAGCGTGCAGTTACCAACAGCCAGGAAAAGGATGGACCCAGAACCCAACTGGAAGGTTGCACGTCTGCTAAATCAGCGTCTGAGGGAAACCTTGTCCGTTATTACTCATTGTGACACGACCCGTCCACCTGGTCAGTGAAGGAGGAAGCACACATGAACTGTTAGTAAACGCAGAAACACCTGCCATGCAAGCGGACCGCATCCAATCACATCCGGCTTTTATGGAGGCGAACCAAGATCAGAGAGGAAAATTGGTCCAAATGTTTCAGGTATGTGAGGAGCAAAGCAAAAAAAGGAAAAAAGATCCCAGAGCATCTACCGTTAAACAACTAATCAAAGGTCGCCAGAGCGCGGCGTGACCCCCTCCCACATCCTGCAGCACACACAAAGACACGCCGCACACGCATGACAGCAGAGGCTGTTAGTTTGATTCTGTGGAAAAAAAAGTCCAAATACCGGGTGGTGTGTGGTCTGGTTAAAAAAGGAGAGGAGAAGAAGACAATGAATGACGGGGGGAAGGAGGGTAAGATGAGTTCATCCATCAAGTCTCCCTACGTGCAGGCTCTGTCCTCCATCGTGTCTCCGGGGACCGAGCTCAGACGGGCTCGGGTCTAACTGGACCCGGGGACTGCAGCCCTGGGCCGGGCTTCCTCCGGGCTCCCCCTGATGGGCCTCCTTCTCCTCAAGGGCCCGTTTCTCCTGGATGCGAGTGCTTATCTCCTCCTGAAACCTGCACATCTGCTCCTGGAGCTCACTGATGAGGTTTACCACACACTGAGGAGGACGGGAGACAAACCAGAGGTGGCAGGAGACGACAGACGGAGAGATGAGGAGGACAAGAGAGAAACGATTACAAAAAAAAAAGAAATCAAAATGTTATTTATGTCGTTCAACGTGTCAGTAACGGACGTCTTCACGTCTCGATCACTGTTAGCGGATGATACAATGGAGGAGTAGAAAAGCACACATCTGACCAAATGAAAGACATCAACGGACAAAACTGGATGTGGGAAAGGACTGGATGTTTTAAAAACAATAAAAATGGTTCTGAATGGTGATTCATCAACCACCAGTAAAGGACATGAAGTAACTACGTAAATACCAGGGCTGGGCAAGTTAACGCGTTATTATCGCGTTAACTCGTTAATTTATTAATGCCGACATTTATTTTATTGCGCGTTAACGCATGTTGCTCACCTGCTTTTGTTTTGAAAAGTCTGTTTCTGGCTGCTGCAGAACCGGAAGATAATTGGCAGGTAAACATACAGAAAAGCTAAAACTGACATGGAGAACGGTAAAAATCTGTGAACTTTACAGTTCAGGTAGCAACACAGGTAGCAATATTAACAATTCTGTCTAAAAATAAAATTGTGGACTGCAACAAAAACTTTGGCGTCATTCCTCCATGTTCCATCAGATCTGCTCCATGTGTTTCACTGTCCTGCTGTTCTCTAGCTGGTTACTTCAGTGCGGCTCTATCTAGTGGCACAGATGTGTAATGACAACAGAAAGTCCAGTCCTCGATTATAAATCAAATTCAGTTCTGTGGCCCGTTTTTTAATTTCGTATTTTTGATACAAGTCTAAAATTGAAATATATATATTTTAAAAAAAAACAGGCATATTTTTCGTTTTTTTTGTGTTAGATTAAAAAACCAAAAATCTAAAACAATTGAAAATGGAAAGAATGAATGATTCACGAAATAGTAAAGTTACTGAACTTTAAAATGGACATTTTCATTTTAAAGTTCTCCCAGACGGAGGATTCAACAGAAACAAGGTTATTTGTAACAACTGACAAGTTGAACTCCCCGTTAAAAGTTTCTGCTGTTTTAATGTTCTGATTGTGGCTCAGGATTTTGTTGGTAGACTTTTTTTATTTTTCCTAAAAAAACAGGATGACATTAATGCCCTGGCAGTGGCAATAAGCTTTATTTTATTTAACATTTTTTAAGATGAGATTTACACTAAATATGTGTTACTGACAAGTGCTGATGTTAAAAGTGTTTGAACAACAAATGTTATGGCACTTTAGTATAAATGGCAGCAGAACATTTAAATAAAAGTGCATTTTACACATTTGATTTTGCGTATACAATGCGATTAATCGTGATTAATCAGGGAAATCATGCGATTAATTGCAATTAAAATTTTTAATCGTTGCCCAGCCCTAGTAAATGCTTATTTCTACTATCTTTTTTTGGTAATCTCATATTTACAGCGACTGTAAGACGGCAGGACAGGCATAGGGCCACGCCGTCCCAACGCTGTCGGAGTCCTGTGACACGCAACTCCACACAGAGTCACAGCTCTTCCGCTCTACTTCTCCACTGGTGCCGTGTGACACCTGGCAGGGAGCGAGGGATGAGTCGGCCATCGGGCCGTTCAGGGGTCGGCGGATAAAGCAAACGGAGTCGGGCGAGTTTCTCCGAGGATGCAAACACCTCCTGTCAGCTCGTGCACTCAGATGCATCCCTGCATCCGAGTGAAAAGATCCCAGATTATTCTGATTTACACAGCGAGGACACTCCGTGGGAGGCAGCGCACGCTTGCACGCGTTAGTGCGAAAGAAAGCACGTTTGTTATAGAGATTATTGCAGAACGACTGAGTCTTTGATATCACTTGGTTAGTGGCCGTTTCTTCTTCTCACACATGCAGCAACCAGCTGAGTTCATGCTGCAGTCCAGAATGAAAACAAGAGGCACATAAACTAACTAGGGGTCCACGATAATTATCGACCCGATAACTATCGGGCCGATAACAGGAAATTATGACTTCATCGATATCATGACGAATAGCCCCGATAACATATTTATTTTTGTCAACACGGCAGTGTCTCGCTCCCTCTGAACTTTGAATGACCGACAGTGAATGTTATGTTCAAGTGATGTCGGCATAATCAGAAAAACGATATCTCAATAAGGAAAATCCAAAATACCCCCTCATGCCAGAAAACAACTCATTAACTCGGACATCAATTTGGTAGTTGCTGACTTTAAATGATATTCGCAGTATTTTCACACACCAAAATAGAAAATATAGATAAGGCCAAAAGAACGACTAACAAACGAGGAAACTGAGGAATTTACGTTTCACCTTGAATGCAGCATTGCGGCACAGTGCGCTGATAAAAACAAACAAACAAAAAAAAACATGGCGGATTGTATGGAACTTCGTTAAAGTTTCAGGAGAAGATAATTCGCTGGTTATTTGTGACAAATGCTCCAAGCGAAAGATGGAAAAATAGCACAAGCTTTAATACATCAAACCCGATCAGCCACCTGAAACATAACCATTGCTTCCATGGAGTTTTGAAATCGCGCTAACGTGAGCTAACATGAGCTAACATGAGCTAACGTGAGCTAACCAGCAGCAAGTCCCCTCCCCTCTCCTCTCCATCTTCTCTCTCATCTAAAGCTTCCATGAGATTAAAAAAAAAACAACCAACAACTACTAAACCTCATTTACTTTCATTAAATACATTCATTTTAATGGAATCACAACTCAAAATCCTTTAAACGTAATTTTTTGTCACTATGACTGCACTTTTTCAGCTTATTTACACAGACAAGTCTAACTGTGTCAGTTCATTATGACCTGTGCATTATTTTTTATTGTCATTGAGGAATGCATTTTTTCAGTTAGTAATTTTGATGCATGTATTTCCATCAGTTCAAGGAGCCATTATTATTTATATCAGTCAGTAATGAATCTTATTTAAGTTGATGTGAGATATCAAATAGGTTTGTTTGATAGCTTTATGAAAATTTTTGAGAGGGTTGCCATTAATTTTTTTAATTCGGAAAAAATAAATATCTGTTCATTTAAAGAGTCCAAACTATTTTTGATTTTGTTCATAGTATTGATGTAATGATCTTAGTTATGTGTGTGTGTTATCGGTTATCGGTATCAGCCTTAAGGAGCTGAAAGTTATCGGTATCGGTATTGGTTTTAAAACAGCTACCATGCATCCCTATCTTTAATGGCTTGAAAGGCTCCTCTGGCCTGTTAGCTAACGGTACTGAAGGTAACTTTACCCACGTAGCAGTTCAAACGGCAGACAGATGAGATGTCCATCAATTTAAAATAGAAACATGACAAAGCAACACTTGCCGGCATGTTTTCCCAATTTGTGAATATTTCTCTTATTCAACAGCTGAGTTGCATCTAACGGAAACATGAAATCTTAAATCAATGCCTTAGATGAGAGTTTAAACTACACACCAAACTATTGTTTTTTTTTTGTTTTTTTTTTAGGCGCTTTAAATCGACTGCTACCATCTGTTGCAGTCTTGCAAACAGAAGGCATAAACTCTCGTGAGCCAGACTTTTAAAAGAAATAACCCCACCCCCGGCAGCGGGGTTATTAAAAGACCTTTCAACTCCAGCCAGGTGTCTGGTCCCACCAGAGACGAGACCGTCACCCAGAATTCAGAGCGACGTGACAGAACGCAGACAAGACGGGCAGATAAGACGGCAGCCACTCAAGTGTCAATCAAATCTCATTTGTACGTGTGCAGCACAGAGAGATTCATGTTGGAAAAGTGTCCAATTTTTAGTTTAGTGCATATCCAGTTGTACTGACATACGTGTTTGTGGCGGGGGGGAGGGCGTACGTAATCTCAGTAATCTCTTCATTTCCTGTTAAGGTATGTCAGTTGTTAGCGGGCTTGAGCGTGTCGTGCTCGTGTGGTTTCCTGAGGAGAAAGTGTCTGGCCCCCAGGAATGCTCAGTTTTGGATGCCTGTCATTCCTCCTGCCACCCGACCGGAGCCTCACAGCTGTTTCTAACCACACACACCAGTCAAGAAAAAAAAGAAAAGAAAAGAAAGAAAGCAGACTGGGGCAGCTTCCACCGTTACATGACAACAGCAGAACTGCACGTCGGATACGGCAGCCTTTCTCAACCGGGGTGTCGTCTGGCTGCTTCAGGGGTGTCGTCAAAAAAATGACCTATTCTGACATTTCATATACAGTGGTACCTCTACTTACGAACGTTTCTACATACGAAATTTTCAGGTTACGAAACGCATCAACGGGAAAATATTGCCTCTTGTTATGAAAGAAATGTCTAGATGCGAAAGGCAAAACTACAGTAGTGCTGCTACTCGCAGCTCCCAGAGTTTACTGAACATAAACATAGCTGTCAGCTCTGTATCTCGGTTTGAAAGCGGGTGCGTCCGAGCTTCTCTGCCATTGGCTATCGCTTAGCATCTTCATCTTCCTGGCATCCCATTGGCTAGGAGGACCCCTTGTCTGTATGAGCGTAACCCAGCAACCCAGGTAAACAAACAATTTTTACCTCCACCAAGGAGGTTATGTTTTTACCAGCGTTTATCTGTCTGTCTGTGTTCAAGATAACTCAAAAAGTTCTGGATGGATTTGGATGAAATTTTCAAGAGTTGTCAGAAATGTGAAAAGGAAGAACTGATTTCATTTTGGGTGTGATCCAGAAGAAATCCTGGATTCTGGATCACTTTCAAATTTTTGATAATTGTTGTGCTTCGTGGGGGTCTGAGTGCTTTTTTAGTTCTAACATGTATTTCTTACAGGTTTTTATGTCATTTCAAGTATTATTTATAATTTATAATAAAAAAATGTTTGTATTTTGGAAAACGTCTCTACTTAAGAAATTTTCAGGTTACGAAACTACTTCCAGAACCAATTAATTTCGTAAGTAGAGGTAGCACTGTATAAATATATGAACGCATACATAAATACATACTTTTTGCCTATGAATGAATAAATAAATAAATAAGATACATATTGGACATGAAATGAATAATAACAATATGTCTCGCATGCCCATTTCCCAATGTTAACAACGTCAGTATGGGGTCAGCGTAAGGTCAACGTGACTGCCCAGTTAGCTTACGTCGTAATATCATTTAACCGCTGGAATTTTATTTCACAGATAGCAAAGAGAACTTTTTAGCACTTTTTAGGCCTACTCTAGTGCAGTTATCGTGTTCAGGTTATTTAAAAAAAAATAAACGGGACGTATGCATTTACAGTCGGAGCGATGCAGTGTGGCTTTGGATTATATTTTACTCTGGGGTGTCGTGAGATTTTATTCACTTTTGAAAGGTGTCGTGACTGAAAAAAGGTTGAGAAAGGCTGGGATACGGGTTAGAGTGCGTTAAAGATCAGCAGCGGTGTCGATTAATGCCTTTTAAAACTTTGCAGGAGTTTCAGCAGCACTAGCAGAGTCAGGAGGCAGGTTCATACACACGAATGGGAAAAGTTGGAAACAGAAGCTTCGCATTAAAACCACGAGTGTCACCAGGAGTCTTCTCACATCAGGATTCGCTCACTGACGGGTCCATCCTGCAGGATTTGTATTCGTGAATGTCCTGCATGTTCTCCCCGCGCCTCTTTTCCACGCTACGCCCCATCATTTTTGATCCTCTTATCCGTCTTTACCGCCTTTTAATGCTGTCCGGCTCTCGTCCTCTTATTTCCCCTTTTCATCCCTCCTCTTCCCTGCTTCTTAACCCGCTGTCCACTTCTGCTGATGTCACCACGCTGCACAGTAAAGGGCCCCCGCGCGTCAAAAATGCTGCATACTGTTTATTCATCCAAAGCACGGATGCCTGGTGATAGCTACACACACATGCATGCACACATGCTGGAAGAGCAGCCTGGCTATCTGCTGTGCCGGTGGGGGGGCAGCTGGGTGTCACAATGAACAAAGTGGACACAAAGAAACCAGCGGAGACAAGCCGCCTGCTCAGCTGGGCTGGAGCGCACGCATGTGAGCACCTTTGTGTATTCTGACAGCCAGAAACCTAAAACCTAAACTCGACCGCTCGTACAGCTGCCGAAGCAGAAACACGCTGACGAGAAGGAACAGAAGAGGCCGATTTAGAAACGCATCGCGAGAAGCCTTTCATTTAATATGATTACATCATCTTAACGTGACGGGAGGCGGTCGGCGTCCCTCTGTGAACATCCAGCGCTCTGCAGATCGCGGAGGAGGCTCAGATGTGGAACTGGTTTTGGGGACTTCACGTAATGGTTGGGGAAGGAATCCGAGCTCTTGCGTAGAGCTGAGCGATTTTATCGATTCTGCGATATATATCGATATTTTATTTCCCCAGAGAGGATCGATTTTTCAGCCGCGGGTATCGATACTCTAAGCTTCTTTCAAAACCCCCGTGTCCCACCTTTAAAAGCTTGTAAGCAACAATTCGCACTGTTTAAATAAATGAAACTATTTTTCTCAACACATCTTTTATTCATTTTGTCCAGCAATTGCAAGCTGCCTGTCAGCCATATAATGTGTCATTGATGCTTTCAGTTCAGTTAATTCAAACAAAGTCATTGGAACACTCACAAGATGCCACCAAAATCACTTTGTTCCTTTAAAAGCTTTCAGAAAATGATGTAAATGTATTGTAAGATGAATATCAATATATATCGTATCATGATATCGTGTATTGCATCGTATCGTGAGATTAGTATATCGCTACAGCCCTAGTAAACTCGCAGAGCTTCTTAACAGCCGTTTTCATGTTACATCACCTTTTTGTAGTTTTGTTTTTTAGCCATAAACTCTTGAGAACAGGCCAGAGAAAGGGTTGAGTATCTGTATAAATAAGAGACATGTGCACAAATCCAAAGAAAATCTCAGAGCGGCACAATTTAAAGCTCCATCACCGTCCTGTAAAACCTGGACAAAAACAAAAGTTACAACGTCCATCTCCTTAAAAGCCTGTCTTACATGCACATATTTGAGTATTTTGCGTATTAAATTCTTTCTCGGTCTCTTTTCTTCCGTTAGATCCCAGTGGGGACAGTTTGGTGTTTGGAAAGCATCCATCGTGGTCATGGTGGATTAACTGGGACCACAGCAGTCAGTGATGAATGTCGCCACATCCTCGCACACGCCTGACGCTCCTAAGATCACACAGGGAAGCCTCCAAATGATCCCCGACGGGCCGTGATGAGACATCACACGTTACGGTGCCAAATAACGGAGCATTACGGGTGAGAAACGTGAAAACAGGTCAGACGGACCCTAACATCAGACATGCTAATATTTACAGCACAGGACCTTCACCATCTCACATGCTTCCACTTCAAAGGACCAAGAAAATCTACAAATCTACAAGCTTGGGGAACAAAACAAGCTAAAACACATGAATAAATCACCACTTGATCAGTTTGAGACTGCAGTCGGCGTGCACGTTTAAATAGGAGCGCCTGTAAAGATACCAGCAGAGGTCCAATCCATGTGTAGACACCAGAACCAGAGCTGTGACCCCTGATCCACCCGCTTGGGTGAAACTTCCCACCTCCAACCGCTCGATGTTTTACAGCAAAGGTTTTCTTGTAAATTGTGCCAATTTCCCCCTAATTTTTTTTTTTCAGAACCACAGCACATCAATTAGTGTTGCTCCGATACCGATACCAGTATCGGTAATCGCTCCGATACTTCCAAAAATATCGGTATCGGCGAGTACGGGAGTCCACGCACCAACCAATACCAAGTTATTTATATCTAATGATTTATTTACTGGTTCCTTTCGTTACACTACCAGCAAAAAGAAATACTTTTTAATTTTGCAATACTGCTTTATACTGTTCTATTTGGAAATAAATAAAGACGTAAATGTCTTGGATTTGCTGTATTTATTCACGTTTAACAAAAATGATAATTATATATCAGTCGGGCAATTTTACAATTGTTTTTTTAATATCATACTCGGATCGGTAGTCAGTATCGCCCAATACCCACAGCTCAACAATCAGTATCGGTATCGATACCAATACTCTCCAAAGCAAATGTCTTACCCGCAGGATACAAATGTATCTGTATTGGTATCAGTATCGGTATCGATACCAATACTGATACATTTGTATCCTCCTGTATCATTTGTATCCTCCTTGTATACTGATACCAGTATCTGTATCAGTATCAGTATCGGTATCGGTATTGATACCAATACTGATACATTTGTATCCTGCAGGTAAGACCTTTGCTTTGGAGAATTTCCAGTAAAACCTCACCCCTGTACCAAAGAAAGAGTCGGGAAACACTGGCTCAGCAAAACCGGCGGGCTCGCCGACGCGCCATACCTCTGCTTTGTCCTGGTTGGCGTCCGTGGGATCCTGGGGGTGGGCGTTGCCGCGAGACTCCTCCATACTGACCAGCTTCAGCTTCAGGTAGGACACCTCATCCATGAGATCCAGCTTCTGAGTCTCCAGAGAAGTCCTGCTCATCAGCTCCTGGAAAAACAACAACAACAACACATACTCTCAATCACACTCGAGCTGCTTTGAGGGTCCACAGTGACGGAAAATGCCGTACATGCGAGTCAGGAGAGCGAGCATGAGACCGCGCTCCAGACAATGTTCTTCCCACACTAACGGCGGAGGACGAGTGGGGGCCCAGACCCCATGATGGAGCTAAATATACTCACTCACACAGACACGGACGCGCTGTGGACTCTATTAATACAGCGCTGGGCTTCTTTGGTATGGGAGAGAGAAAAGGAAAGCATGTCTAAAAGAGAGAAAGATAAACGTGGACGGGAAGAGTCGTTTCTTTTTTTTTCCTGACTCACAACTCCCAGTTGCTTTTAGTTCCTCATCCAAACTACTTTCATTTCCACTTCTTCTTTCCTGAGCAAACTTGCTGTGGGTCAACGTCTGTTATCTGTTATTCTTCTTGTGGAGCTGTAACGGTACGAATGGGGAACCTGCCAGCATTTTGCGCCCACGTTTGACAAAACCAGGTCCTGGTTCTGGTCCTGATGTGGAAAGTTCTGACCAGCCGGCCTTTATTTACTTGATAAGAATCGCCACCTCCAAGTCTGAGGCCACGTTTCTCAGTTGCACAAGGGTGGAAGGTGTTTGGGTTGGGTCTGAGGTTGGGAGAAGTATCTCAGGGTCTTGTTGACGAGCGAGGGAAGATTGACAGGTGGATCAGCCTGAGGTAACACGGACTCTAGAGCTGAGCGATTTTATCAATTCTGCAATATATATCGACATTTTATTTCCCCAGAGAGTATCAATTTTTCAGCTGCGGGTATCGATATTCTAAGCTTCTTTCAAAACCCCTGTGCCCCACCTTTAAAAGCTTGCAAGCAACAAATTGCACTGTTTAAATAAATGAAACTATTTTTCCTCAACACATCTTTTATTCATTTTGTCCAGCATTTGCAAGCTGCCTGTCAGCCATATAATGTGTAACTGATGCTTTCAGTTCAATTAATTCAAACAGTCATTGGAACACTCACAAGATGTCACCTAAATCACTTTGTCCTTCAAAATCTTTCAGAAAATGATGTACAGTGATCCCTCGTCAATTCGCGCTTTAAGTTCCGCGGTTTTAGTTATTTGCTGATTTTTTTCAGAAATATATAATATAAAAAATAAAATTTAAAAAAATTGCGGAAACATCACAGAATGTTGTGCACATTCTCTCGCAACAAAGAAATCGTGTGAGCCAGCCTGGCCCCTTTAAGAAGGTGGCCTTATGGGTAATGGTGTGGCCTTATGGGTAATGTAGTGTTTGTGTCGTGGGATGGCAGAATGAAAACGGGGTTAGATGAAAGAGCGGTTTCTTTACTATGGTTCAGAGTTGTGATTTTCCTGGGGGGGCGCCGGTCCCCATTAACTGTAAAAAAATAAAGGATTACTGTAAATGTATTGTAAGATGAACATTGATATATATCGTATCGTGAGCTGAATATCGTGTATCGTATCATATCTCGAGAATAGTGTATCGCTACAGCCCTAGACAGCATGGACAGAGAGTCACAGCCAGCAGTTCAACATCTGGAGCACGGAGGCGTCCCCTCACAACATGTCCAGGACCGCACCATCCGCTGTCAGCAAGCACTTCTGCTGGTTCGTCTGAAGTCTCGTCTGTCCTCAAGTCCAAAATCCCCGTTAGAGGGGAGCTGGAGTCCAGGACGCAGTCCTGCAGCCACGTCTCAGTGAAAAAAACACTACTACTTTACCGTCCAGTGATCCCACGATCCCCAGGACGATCAAGGGGAGAAAAACGATTTCAACCTCCTCATTCTCGATCTCTGAGGTGCTCCTCGAGTAGAAATCTCTCCCGTTATCACGGCTACTCGCCTTAACGGATACAGTGTTTAAAAAGAGCCCGAGTTACCAACAGAAATCCTTCGAGCTCAACGGCATCCAAACCAGAGCCTTGACCGAAAAGGTGTTTTGTCTGTCAAGAGAAGTGTTTCTTCTCGCCTCTACTGTCATTTTACAGTTTTACACGAGGTGAGACTAAGTTCTAAACAGCACTGACTGAGTCGTACGCAGAAGAATCTGACAATCATAGAAAATGTGTTTGTGTTGGAGGCACGAACCAAATTATTGCTATAAGAAGAAACGTTTCAGAGGAAATCCATCAGACATCAGGATGCAGAACCTCCTATGGACACCTGAAGACTTTGGAAACATCCAATCGACTGTAATCCTCGACAAAAACACTTGATAATTAGGGGTGGCAATATATCGCAATTTTCGGCCACCGAATATAATATCGATTTTTCAGCTCCTAATATCGATTTTTTTAGGAAAATACTTAAATGTGCAAAAACACTAAATAGGATGTTTTGAAGCAAATAGTTTTGACTCAATTTGTCCTCTGAATGATCAATATCATCTGATAAACATATACAGCAACTTGATTTTTCATCTCTACTTTTAATTTTGATAATAACTGGGTAGAATATCGCAATATATCGTGATATTGCGATATCATGATAATATCGTATCATGACCCAAGTATCATGATACGTATCGTATTGCGAGGTCCTTGCCGATACTCACCCCTATTGATAATAAGTACTAATATGTCACACAGAAGCCACATCTGGTTTGAGCGTAAAGTGTCTTCAGGTGGCTCAGTGTGAACTGGTGCTAAAATGTAACTGAAGTGAATGAAGCACGTCAATAATCAGACGTGTTTGGCAGCGGAGGGAAACTATCCTGCCATAAATGGAAACGTCGAACGGTAAACACACCGTCACCACCGCAGACAGACAACTAAAGCCCCTTAATCAGTCCATCTCAGCAGACACACACACACACCGACACTCAGAAAATCTGCTTAGTCATGCGAGTGTGTAATCGAACGCCGGTGTCACCGCCAGAGGGATAATCTGCCATCTTTACAGGCAACTCGCCACTAAACTCTGAGCTCGTGGCCGCCAGCTCAGCTGCCCGACCCTCGATTATGAGCAGCAGCACGTGACAAATTATCATCTCCTTTAGAGAATTTATAGACATGTGTAGAGGCTGCAGGCACCTCCAAAATTAGCCAGCTTCAATGTGACGGACAGTCTGGACTCCTTCACGTCAAAATCAAATATTCCTGGAAGTCTGAAGGAATTCATACTTTTTTTTTTTTTTTAATCAAGGACGGCTGCTAAATGTTCCTTTTTCTCCCAGTCACTTCAGCGCCGCACTGTTTGATGCTGCTCAGGTGACGCATTTATAGTTTATTTCGGGAAATAAATGTGCTGTTAATGCAGGAAACTGAACTGGGAAAAAATAAGATAAAAAACAAAAAAAAAAATACATTTTTAAAGCAACAAAATAGTGCACAGTGAGCTAAAATGGTCAGTGTTGGTAAAGAGCTTTCTCCAAGCACAGTTTGCTTTTATTTTAGCAGCTTCAGCAGAGAGACCCAGAGGGAACCCTGAGGCGCTCCCCGGCCAGCTGAGAGATATCATCTCTCCAGCGGGTCCTGGGTCTGCCTCGTGGTCTTCTCCCAGTTGGACATGCCTGAAACACCTCTCCAGGGAGGCGTCTGGGGGCATCCTAACCAGATGAACCACTTCAACTGGCTCCTCTCGATGTGAAGGAGCAGCGGCTCTACTCTGAGTCTCCATTAAATGAACTTCTCCCCTCCCTGAATCGCCACCTTAACGTTATGGAGGGTTCTGTGTGCCAGACCAGGTGTGATTCAGACGACTCCTATGGATAAAATTAAAACAAGAGCTCAATGTCCCTCGCCCGGGTTAGGGTCACCGGGGCCCCACCCTGGAGCCTGGCCTGGGGGAGGGGCTCGTTTGGGAGCGCCTGGTGGCGGGGCCTTCACCCATGGGGCCTTGCGGTGCTCAGCCCGAACGGGCTGCGTGGGTTCCCTTCCCCGTGGGCCCACCACCCGCAGGGAGGCTCATAGGAGTCAGGTCCAATGTGTTATGGGCGCCAGCCGAAAGCGTGGGCCCTGGCGTGCCGTCCCCCGGCTGACTAAACTGCTTTTATTTTAGCTTTAACTAGGGCTGGGCAAGTTAAAGCGTTATTATTGCGTTTACTCATTAATTTATTAACGTCGACATTTATTTTATCGCGTGTTTACGCATGTTGCTCACATGCTTTTATTTTGAAAAGTCTGTTACTGGCTTCTGCGGAACCGGAAGACAATTTGCAGGTAAACGTGGAAAAGCTAAAAACAGACATGGAGAACGGTAAAAATCTGTGAACTTTACAGTTCAGGTAGCAATATTAACAATTCTGTCTGAAAAAAAAAAAAAAAAAAAATTCTGGACTGCAACAAAACTTTTGCATCATTCCTCCATGTTCCATTAGATCTGCTCCATGTGTTCACTGTCCTGCTGTTCTCTAGCTGGTTACTGCAGTGCAGCTCCATCTAGTGGCACAGATGTGTAATGACAACAGAAAGTCCAGTCCTCGATTATAAAACAAATTCAGTTCTGTGGCCCGATTTTTAATTTCATATTTTTGATCCAAATCTAAAATTGAAATATTAAAAAAACAGGCATTTTTTCCCCGTTTTTTTGTGTTAGATTTAAAAATGAAAAACGTGATAAAATGTCACTTTTAATTTTTTTTTTTGTTTTTGATTGACAATTGAAAATGGAAAGAATGAATGATACACGGATTGGTAAAGTTACTGAACTTTAACATGGACATTTTCATTTTAAAGTTCTCCCAGATGGAGGATTCAACAGAAACAAGGTTATTTGTAACAACTGACAAGTTGAACTCCCCGTTAAAAGTTTCTGCTGTTACCTCAGAAATTACCTGTTTTAATGTTCTGATTGTGCTGAGACACAATCATTTTGTTGGATTTTGTTTGTAGACTCTTTTTATTTTTTATAAAAACAGGATGACATTAATGCTCTGGCAGTGGCAATAAGCTTTATTTTATTTTAAATTTTTTAGTATGAGATTTACACTAAATATGTGTTACAGACAAGTGCTGATGTTAAAAGTGTTTGAACAACAAATGTTATGGCACTTTAGTTCATATGGCAGCAGAAAACATTTAAATAAAAGTGACCTTTACACTACTTTTGAATTCATTATTTGATTTTGCGTATACAATGCGATTAATCGTGATTAATCAGGAAAATCATGCGATTAATCGCAATTAAAAATTTTAATCGCGATTAATCAGGAAAATAATGCGATTAATCGCAATTAAAAATTTTAATCGTTGCCCAGCCCTAGTTTTAACAAATTCTAACAGTGTGTGCGTTTACGAGCAGTCATGCCAGCAGAACTCTTTCACACTTTCTCACATCATGGTCACCTAATCTGTTGTGCTTTTTGTCTTTGTTTTGGTTTGGGAACTTTCAGATCAGCCTGCAGTGCTCCACACTGTTTCCTTCACACGAACCTCTGTCCGTCTTGACCTTCGACATGTTTTTTTCCACATCCTTTACCAATCCCCAGACTCATCTGAACTCTTCGTGTGACTGGCTGACCGCTCGTTTGCCATCGGACTTTGACGAAGCGCTGACCTGATCCTGACTTTTGCTCTTCTTCATGCATTCATTAACATCTGGATCAAACCACCCTCTTCCACAGACGGGTCTCCATCAACCCATGATACTGACTGTGTCGTCACGTGCACGCGGGCGTCTCGCACGCCGTTGGCGACCGCGTTACTTCAGCACCGCCGACCACGTGGAGCCGTCAGGGATCCGGTCACCGTGGGACTGTGAGTGGGTGGATCTCCTCTGCTGAACGCATGTGTTTGTGTAGCGAGAGCTAACTATGGATTGCTTTCATACTCGATTAGTTGTGGCGAGCAGCAACCCTGCAGCAGCGACACTCCGATGTTACATAGCTGGCTTGACTGATGCCCCCCCTCCCCCTCTCTCACTGTAATATCAAATGTTTTGGTGTTTGCACATGTAGAAACTGGAATACGACTGCATGCATCTCACAGCAGTTTCTGAAAGCTGGATTAACCGTTTGAAAGGCGCCATATCAGGTGCCTGCAGAAATCCCAAACACAGCAACTGCCGTACAAGAATTTATCAGAGATGCATCAGTGGATTAAGACGGGATGATCCTCGCAAGAATGTACACGTATTTATGTCCACACACAGACGGAGGACTTACTCCTGCGGGAGCAGACATGTTGTCTTTTCATTCTTTTAAATCCTTTAAAAGCGCATCGCGGATTGAAACCGATATTTCAAAGAGACACAACGGGATGCCACACAGCCGTTATTAGGCCCGCTGAAGTTTACAACCCTCACATCCCCCGTATTTACAGCCACAACACTGCAGCAGCAATCTCAATTTGTGATCAACGTTATTCAGCAGTGAAGCTAAATCCTTGCTATGCTAAGAAGCTTCACTCGAGCACTCTGAATGAGAGCAGACAGCATTAATTAGTGGATTATAAAAGCAGGCAGAATAGAGGGAAAAAACTGTCTTATTGGGGCTTTTATTTTGGGGCAGCGGCCCTTTTTATTGTCAGTGTTGACAACGAGGACCACAAAGAGCCCGTTGAGGAGGCGAAACAGAAGGCTGATTCTGTGGGACTCAAGGCTGTGGTCCTGTTTTATTCACACTGGGAGAACTCATGAGCTTGCTTCACTGGTGATGTCAGGGAAAACAATCAGAGCTACGTGAAGACGCCCAGTGAGTCACGGCACTTTAAAGTGGCAGTCAGGACGGTTGCGACGCCAGCATGGAGTGGTCGAGGAATCACCAAGATCACCTAATCCTAACCCCTAACCTCTACCTTAACCCTAACCCCTAACCCCTAGCCTAACCCTAACCCCTACCCTTCTAATCCCTAACCCCTACTTTAACCCTAATCCCTAACCCCTAACTCCTAACCCTAACCCTAACCCTAACCCTACCCTAACCCTAACCCCTAACCCCTAACCCTAACCCTAACCCTAACCCCTAACCCTAACCCCTAACCCCTAACCCTTCTAATCCCTAACCCTAACCCCTAACCTCCCCTAACCCCTAACCCTAAACCCTAACCCTAACCCTAACCCCTAAACCCTAACCCCTAACCCCTAACCCCTAACCCTAACCCTAACCTCTAACCTAACCCCTAAACCCTAACCCCTAACCCCTAACCCTAAAACCCCTAACCCTAACCCTAACCCCTAACCCTAACCCTAACCCTAACCCTAACCCTAACCCTAACCCTAACCCTAACCCTAACCCTAACCCCTAACCTCTAACCCTAACCCCTAACCTCTAACCTTAACCCCTAACCCTAACCCCTAACCTCAACATCTAACCCTAACACTAACCCCTAACCCTGGTGGCGATGGAAGGATTCCATCATTATGTGCAACATGTCTTCAAAATATGATTTAACTTTTAAGCAATTCTGCGACTTTTCCTCCCACATTTTTAGTTTTCACAAACTGAAAATGCTCGTAAAACCATCTGGATGGAAACACAACTTCTCGTGCACTATGATCACTGTCCACGGAGCTCAGTGGCATCGTCAGCACGCTCACAGAGGGATTCTGGGATGCTGACGGTCCACTGGATGAACGAAGGTGCTGCTCAGCTGTTCGCCTCCACTCAGGATGTACCGTTTTTTACAATATTAATGAGATTTCAACATTTTATGGAAATCAAGGGAGAAGATTTTGAGGCAAAATGATGGGTTGAAAACAGCAACAATTGTTACTTCAGATGTTTCAGTAGGTGGAGGATCGCATGGCGAGACACGTAACATTTAATAAAGTGGGAGGACGCGTGAAGATATGCAAGAGTCTACAGTTAAAGCCTGTTTGACAATAAACCCAATTCTAATTTTGATTCACATTCAAAAATTACAATGACAACGGCTCCCGTTTATTCCAGTCATGCCGACAAGGTTTTTACTCATCAGGAGCTCTTTCATCTGACCTCATTTTCTTCTGCCGTCCCACGACACACACACTACATTACCCATAAGGCCACACCATTACCCATAAGGCCACCTTCTTAAAGGGGCCAGGCTGGCTCACAACATTTCTTTGCCGCGCACAACATCCTGTGATGTTTCCACAATTTTTTCTTGATTTTTTTAAAATAATATATTTATGAAAATAATCCGCGAATAACTAAAACTGCGGAACTTAAAGCGCAAATTGGCGAGGGATCACTGTAAAAAATTGAATTGAATTGAAGTAGGAATCTGGCCGCTGTATCACTTCACTACTCATCAAACCAGTGATTCTGCGCTTAAGAACCTGAAGAAGATTCACGTCGCTGTGGAGATGACGGTGAACCTCATTGAATCCATCCTCACATCCCCCGTCACTGTCTGGTTTGAGCTGTGCGCCCCCGGGACCAGGAGACCCGCCTAAGACCCTCCGGTCCATCTGGACCAGGACATCAGAGTTTGCTGAACCAAAACTAGACGACACGACTGTAAGCCAAGTAAATATCCGTCAATCAAACCGGCAAAGAGGGCAACTCTGCTGGTATGACAGCCCACGTCGTCATCTAAAAACAGTCACCTTCAGTTTGTCAGGAGGGTAAACGTTGTCTAATCTCATAACATCTCAGGAAACACTGAGTGATGTTGAACTCCGGCCCGTCGGATGTATTTGTGTCGATGCTTGGGTCATCTCCCAGCTGAACGGGGGGGGCTGTGACTCAGAGGAGGTCGGCAGTTTAACGTCTAACTGGAGCGCTCAGCAAAACACTCCTCTCCCCTGCCACTCCTTTATTTATTCATTTACAGTCACAACTGACACCGACTCTTCAAAAGGCTCTTTCACATTCACATCCTGTTTGGCCTCCGGCAGAAATGGAAGGTGATAATAATCATACCGGGGTTTCAATTAAAACTAGCATGTCAGCTTTTATTCCCTTCCTCATGTACAACAAAGGCCACCAAGGCCTCCTCTGCTGGACTAGGTTCTGATGCATGTGCTTGATGGAGGTATATTAAATTAAATCCCATTAGTCTTTTCTCTTCATTCAGTAGATTTTCACATGCTAGCACTGCTACCAGCGGTGCATGTGCATGTGTCAAAGCTTCTGTCCAATCAGCTGTCACGTGTTACCAGGGACCTTCAGAACAGACAGATGCAGTTGCAGACATACCAACAAATGCATCTTCAAGGCAGAGGACGGAGACTTAACTGTTAACTGGGTTTCTTGCTTGAGTAATGACATTTACTGTAGCTTCTTTGGATAACCAAAGGTGATGCACCGTCCTGCTATACTGGGTTTCTGTTAGTTTCTATTGGTTTCTATAGTCCTGGCGCCGTGACGGCGATATGAAAAGGTGGATTAATTCAGGCAGGCTGCTGTAGCAGTACGCAGTACATACTGTGCACCGGTACCCAGTACATACTGTGCAGCAGTACCCAGTACATACTGTGCAGCGGTACCCTGTACATACTGTGCACCAGTACGCAGTACATACTGTGCAGCAGTACATACTGTGCACCAGTACCCAGTACATACTGTGCAGCAGTACCCAGTACATACGGTGCAGCAGTACCCAGTACATACTGTGCAGCGGTACCCTGTACATACTGTGCAGCAGTACATACTGTGCACCAGTACCCAGTACATACTGTGCAGCAGTACATACTGTGCACCATTACGCAGTACATACTGTGCACCAGTACGCAGTACATACTGTGCAGCAGTACCCTGTACATACTGTGCACTAGTACCCAGTACATACTGTGCACCAGTACGCAGTACATACTGTGCACCAGTACCCAGTACATACTGTGCAGCAGCACCAATACCCAGTACATACTGTGCACCAGTACCCAGTACATACTGTGCACCAGTACCCAGTACATACTGTGCACCAGTACGCAGTACATACTGTGCAGCAGTACCCTGTACATACTGTGCACTAGTACCCAGTACATACTGTGCACCAGTACGCAGTACATACTGTGCACCAGTACCCAGTACATACTGTGCAGCAGCACCAGTACCCAGTACATTCTGTGCAGCAGCACCAATACCCAGTACATACTGTGCACCAGTACCCAGTACATACTGTGCAGCAGCACCAATACCCAGTACATACTGTGCACCAGTACCCAGTACATACTGTGCACCAGTACCCAGTACATACTGTGCACCAGTACGCAGTACATACTGTGCAGCAGTACCCTGTACATACTGTGCAGTACTACTGTACCAGTACGCAGTACATACTGTGCACCAGTACCCAGTACATACTGTGCAGCACCAGTACCCCAGTACAGTGCACCAGTAATACTGTGCACCAGTACATACTGTGCACCAGTACAGTACATACTGTGCACCAGTACCCAGTACATACTGTGCAGCAGCACCAGTACCCAGTACATACTGTGCACCAGTACCCAGTACATACTGTGCAGCAGTACATCAGTACCAGTACATACTGTGCACCAGTACCCAGTACATTCTGTGCACCAGTACCGAGTACATACTGTGCACCAGTACCGAGTACATACTGTGCAGCAGTATGCAGTACATACTGTGCAGCAGCCCCAGTACTCAGTACATACTGCGCACCAGTACCCAGTACATACTGTGCAGCAGTACCCAGTACATACTGGTATATAGTACGCAGCACATACTGTGCAGCAGTACCGAGTACATACTGTGCAGCAGTATGCAGTACATACTGTGCACCAGTATGCAGTATGTCATGTCCGACACCCAAATACATCCTCTCAAGAACAGAGAAACGGCATTTTTCGTAATGTGTCCCCTCTAAATATGTTCACATACACTTCTCATCAGCACGGCAGTTACGTGTCAAGTACACACTCAAGGCCTCGTTAGTGTCACACCGAACAACGTCGTTCATCGGGGGTCACTAATTATTTTTACCTGTTGCAGCATCTCCTCAGTGGAGGCCAGTTTCTGCCGATGCTCCTCTAAGGAACTTTCCAGGTCTCTGATCTTCTCCCCCTGCGCCTCCACCTGGTCGGTCAGGACGCTCACCTGATGGGTGACACAGTCGTAATGTGTTGGGACATGCTGACGGGGGGGAGGGGGGGGGGCAAAGGAAGACAACTGAAACGCATGTTGATGTTCTTACAAGAACTAAAGTGAAGATGATGCTTTATTAGTCTTTGGTGTAAACAGAAAGATCAGCTCCCTCGTTTCCACGGCTGCACACATTTACTAAAATCATCCTGGACACGCAGACGCGCTGATGTAACTGTTCGTTCTCCTAAACAGTGACTGAACCCAATGAACTGAACAGCAGCTGATTGTCTTTGCTGATGTTTAAACGTTTAGCCCTAAACCCTCATCCTGTCAGAAGCAATCCGGCAGACAAAAAAAAAAAGAGGATTCATTAAACGACAGATAACAAACGAACCGAGTTACAGAGAGAATGATCCACCACAACGAACCACGAGCAAGTGAGTCAATGAATGAACGAGTACGTGAATGACTTACAAAGTAACTCATTCAGAAACAACCTGGACATCACCGTTACCTGACAAACCTAACCGATCCGACGCATCCGTTACACGAGAGTCAGAGTGGACGACTCTACGTGACCTTTACAGGAAGTTCCCATCGTAGGTTCTTACCTCCTCTGAGCTCCTTTGAGGGACAAAGGTCTCCACTTGGCTGTGAGGAAGTTAGTTGCCAACCACAAACAGACACACACTCAAACAAGACATCTCACATAAGCAGAGCTGGAGCAGAGGCAGGAGAAAGTACAGCAAAGAACCACAAAGGGAGGGAAAAAAAAAAAAGGAACTGTCAACAGCCAATTAAATCCTCCTTCAGGGAGACGAAGCCCCGGTCATCTTGGATCTCAACCAATCACTTATGTCAGATGAGGAATGTGTAAGAGGTAGGCGTGTGAGAGATGTGGCGGTGAGGAATGAGATATGGACTTTGTGATGGCTCTGTGAAGCGGGGTAATCCGGGCAGGAGGTGCGCTTATACTCAGCATTCGTAGAAAAATAAAAACCAAAGAGACCCCTGAGGAGCAGCGTGATAACAGCAAGTTAAGAGCGAGGCATGCAGAGATGATGGCTGTGACAGGTTTAAAGAGAGCAGAGCACACCTGCTGACATCAAGCGCTTCACACATATAATCATCTTCTGCTCTGACGCTGATCGTTGAGTCTCCAGTAAAACCGCGTTCAAGCGCTGCCGAAGGTGTCCGGGCACGTTTTGTTATGAAATAACACTAAACATCTGCAGACTGAAAGCTAAGATGCGTTTTCACTCATTTACTTATACAAGGGACTCCGTTAATTACAATCTAAATATTTTAAAAAATATAAACACATTTCTCCTTTGACCGCTATCATTAGCCACTTTTGTGAAGTCGAAAGGCAATTCGAGTCAGAGAAATGAAAAACACTGTGACATAAAAGCAGACAAGTGATGCACAGAGTACATATTTACTTAAGAGGGACTCGTAATGACCTCACAACAGGGCTGTAGCGATACTCTAATCTCACGATACGATACACGATATTCGGCTCACGATACGATATATACTGATATTCATCTTACAATACATTTACATCATTTTCCGAAAGATTTTAAAGGGACAAAGTGATTTTGGTGACATCTTGTGAGTGTTCCAATGACTTTGTTTGAATTAATTGAAATGAAAGCATCAATTACACATCATATGGCTGACAGGCAGCTTGCAAATGCTGGACAAAATTAATAAAAGATGTGTTGAGAAAAATTGTTTCATTTATTTAAACTAGGGCTGGGCAACGATTAAAATTTTTAATCGCGATTAATCGCATGATTTCCCTGATTAATCACGATTAATCGCAGTGTATACGCAAAATCAAATAATGAATTCAAAAGTAGTGTAAAATGCACTTTTATTTAAATCTTCTGCTCTCTTATCAGTAACACATATTTAGTGTAAATCTCATCTTAAAAAATGTAAAATAAAATAAAGCTTATTGCCACTGCCAGGGCATTAATGTCTTCCTGTTTTTATAAAGAATAAAAAAAAAAGTCTACAAACAAAATCCAACAAAATGATTGTGGCTCAGCACAATCAGAACATTAAAACAGGTAATTTCTGAGGTAACAGCAGAAACTTTTAACGGGGAGTTCAACTTGTCAGTTGTTACAAATAACCTTGTTTCTGTTGAATCCTCCGTTTGGGAGAACTTTAAAATGAAAATGTCCATGTTAAAGTTCAGTAACTTTACCAATCCCTGTATCATTCATTCTTTCCATTTTCAACTGTCAATCAAAAATTTAAAAAAAAATTTTGATTTTATTATGTTTTTCATTTTTTAATCTCACACAAAAAAAACAACAAAATGCCTGTTGTTTTTTATATTTCAATTTTAGACTTGGATCAAAAATACAAAACGAAAAAACGGGCCACAGAACTGAATTTGTTTTATAATCGAGGACTGGACTTTCTGTTGTCATTACACATCTGTGCCACTAGATGGAGCCGCACTGAAGTAACCAGCTAGAGAACAGCAGGACAGTGAACACATGGAGCAGATCTGATGGAACATGGAGGAATGACGAGAAAGTTTTGTTGCAGTCCAGAATTGTTAATATTGCTACCTGAATTGCTACACGAAAGTTCACAGATTTTTACCGTTCTCCATGTATGTTTTAGCTTTTTTGAATGTTTTTCTGCCAATTATCTTCCGGTTCTGCAGCAGCTAGTAACAGACTTTTTAAAATAAAAGCATGCGAGTAAAATGTGTTAACGCAAGATAAAATAAATGTTGGCGTTAATAAATTAATGAGTTAACGTGATAATAATGTGTTAACTTGCAGCCCTAATGTAAACAGTGCAAATTGTTGCATAGAAGCTTTTAAAGCTGAAAAATCGATACTCTCTGGGGAAATATAATATCAATATATATCGCAGAATCGATAAAATCGCTCAGCTCTAGTCACAACTAACTTCTGTCAGTGAGATGAAGGGAAATGTGAGCTCAGACCTGCAGGACCAGGGACTCCTTGTCTCCCTCTAGTCGAAGCAGCCGTTCTTGATAGGTTTCATTGTTGGCTGGAGAACAGAGGTTCACCTGCCACGAAGACAAGAAAACAAGAAAACACAGAAGCACAAGATCAATGGAGGGCTTACAGAGAGACTGCAGAAACAGTTGATGTTACCACTGCAACGTCTAAGAACAACTTCGCTCATTCACATGATTTTGAACACAGTTGTGGTTTTATGGTCTGCTGAGTTTGAAGAGTATTTTTTTTTTCCCCACATCCTTCAGAGTCTTGAAGCTGAATGTAAAACGTATGCCAACCAAAGACGGTTCTCCTTTCCCAGCGAGGAAAGTGCTCCCGAAATGTCTTGGACTTCGATGACATCATCACGAATCAAGCGTGCGAGACGGCTTTCACAAAGCCCAAGCTGGCAACTTACGCCAACGAGATGACCGAAAACCCCCGTTGGAGTCCCGCTCCACAACGTTTTCCCCGACTGCTCGTTTTTCTACTTTGCTCCTAGTGGTAAAAGGTTCACGGTTAATGTCCAAATGGCAACAAAAATACCAATGAAGACATTTTCTAGTAAGACTGGCTTCACAAATCACCTGTAAATCGTAAACCACCTCCACCTGTGTGTGTAGGTGTGTTCAGGGTGATGGCTGGCGTGGTGACCGGTGATCTAGTCGTCTGACCATCTCAGTGCTGCTACCTGCATCTGTTTATATAGTCAGTCATTTGTGTGCTCTCCTCTCTCTGTCCTGTCTCTCCTCTCCTTTTCTTTCTTTATCCAGCTGGTCTTCATCAGGAAGGTCCCCCCATGTGATCCAGGTCCTGCTCAAGGTTTCTTCCTCTTAAAGTGGAGTTTTTTCTTGCCACTGTTTGGCTTAAAGGTTTTTTTTCTCCTGCTGTGGGAGTTTTTTTCATCTGCCATTAACATTTTTTAGGATTCAGTATTATATTATATTATATTATATATGTCTGTTTGTCTGTCTGTGTTCAAGATAACTTAGAAAGTTCTGGATGGATTTTGATGAAATTTTCTGGAGTTGTCAGAAATGTGAAAAGGAAAAACTGATTTCATTTTGGGTGTCATCCGGAAGAAATCCTGGATTCCGGATCACTTTCAAATTCAATAACATTGTGGTCAATGGGGCCGAAAATTTTGTTTCGCCCCTGCCTGTCAGCCATATAAGTGCAATTGATGCTTTCAGTTTAATTAATTCAAACAAAGTCACAAGAGGTCACCAAAATCACTTTGTCCCTTTAAAATCTTTCAGAAAATTATGTAAATGCATTTTTAGATGAATATTGATATACAGTGAACCCTCGCCAATTCGCACTTTAAGTTCCGCGGTTTTAGTTATTCGCGGATTTTTCAGAAATGCATAATATAATTTAAAAAAAAATTTTAAAAATCACGGAAACATCACAGGATGTTGTGCACATTCTCTCACAGCGAAAAAATGCTGTGAGCCAGAATGGCCCCTTGCAAATGCTGGACAAAATGAATAAAAGATGTGTTGAGAAAAATAGTTTCATCTATTTAAACAGTGTAAATTGTTGCTTGCAAGCTTTTAAAGGTGGGACACAATGGAGAGTTAAAGTACAGCAAGTGTCCTTCTTTGGCAGCTTTTTTGTCTTGATACTGAACATATGAGGTAGCTACTAGCCATTCTAGTCACCAGGTTCAGTAAAAACGAACCGTGGCAGCCAATAATTCAAGACCATTGGAGCAACATTTAAACCATCTTAAAACTGCACCCATCTCAGCAGAGTAGCTGGAGGACTTAATGGCTCTTCCTGCAATGTGCGGGAAGAGAAAAATAAAAAAAAGCTGAAAAATCGATACTTTCTGGGGAAATAAAATATCGCTATATATCGCAGAATTGATAAAATTCCTCAGCTCTACAATAGACATTTCTAATCTCCTGTACATTTGGCTAAAGCTCCAAAACTACTGTATATATGCATATTCCCAGCTTCCTTGAAGTGTTATTCTTGTCATGATGATTATACAGTAAGTGTAACAATGTTGGATTTAATCCAATTTTTAAGCTCAAGAGAAACCGTAATGAGCGTCTCTGTGAGCAGCAAGACTTGAGGAGTCGGTATATTTAAATACTGACACCTGAGGACTGGATAATAAGACTTTTTTTTTCAAGATCTAAAGCTGCTTAAAGAGCTGTTCATTTGAAATTACTCTGCCTGACTTGTTAAACTCATAATTCTGCCGTGTTATCGAACAACGACAGGGACGGTGGAGCTGCGAAAAGCTCCCGAGCGAAAGGAAATGTGTGCTGTAAGTATGTATGAATATGTATTTGTGTTTGTAGACGGAGCACAGCTCTTTGTCCCGCTTGGCTTGAAGAATATAACCAGATCTGTTTGTGTGAGACGGGTTCAGTTTGACTCACGGAGGTCAGAGATGGAGACAGAGTCGTCCCGCGAACGCGGCGCTGCAAATGTCAGCGACGGTGTCGGACTGTTTCCACAGAAATGGGTCTGGGATGAGTCAGATGATGTTTCGTAAGTGTGCATCATGTGCTTTGAGAGGGAAACAGCCGCGGCTCTGTGAGCTCCTGCTGCGGGAATATCGAGTGAAAGGAAGTGGATTGTGGACCCACTTTGGTCCGTTTTCAACTTTGAAGCACAGTAGCAGTGGAAACGTCCGTGAAATCGTCAACCTTTTTATATGCACTTAAAGATGCTTTCCATCCACAGTGATACAGTTCATAGATTTAAACATATGACAGGACATTAAAGGGGAAGAAAACTCACACAGACAGACTCAAAATGTCTTTTAACACTTTTTTTTGCTTTGTTCTTTGGGCCGCGTTCGCCCAGAGGGCCGTTAAACTGAAGATGATTTAAAAACGCAGTTAAATGCTACGTCACACTCAGACAGGACTTGACTTTTGACATGAAATCCGCTGCGACATCTTCACGCTCGAGCGGCGTGGAGGTGTGAACCTGTTCATTTGTGCCCGATTGCACAATAAGCTCAAGTTTTTTTTTTTTTGGATGCCAAAAATGACACTTTTTTGTGTTCTGTGTTCTCATTTCAAAGGGACAAAGAAGGAAGGATCATTTTGTAGTGAAAGACCTCCACCCAGTGCAACAATTCCCCCATATAGCGATTTACAGATCGTGATAAAATCCGTGTTGTGGATCAGATCCGGATCAGCCTTTGAAATTTGATAGAGGTTCCCATTATCAATCCCTGAGTCAAATTTCATGAGTTTTGGGCAATAATTAACGGAGATACAGTAATGCGGCGCCAATTCGCGCTTTAGGTTTGCGGTTTTAGTTATTCGTGGAGTTAAAAAGTATATATATATATATATAATATTAAAAAAAACAAGAAAAAAATGGCAGAAACATCACAGGATGTTGTGCGCTTTCTCTCACAGCAAAGAAATGTTGTGAGCCAGCCTGGCCCCTTTAAGAAGGTGGCCTTATGGGTAATGTAGTGTGTGTGTTTTGTGGGATGGCAGAATGAAAATGAGGTTAGATGAAAGAGTAGTTTCTTTACTACGGTTCAGAGACCAGAGGCTGTGAAGGTAACAGAAAGACAATACAACCTGTGTGATGTTACAAGTTTCTGCAGTGCCAGAATAAAGTGCTCGTTCCATGCAGAGAAAACCGGACTGTTTCTTTTGTTGTTGTTAGCGTGTTAGCCGCTAATTACGAGCCAAAAATAGCAGAATACCAGCAGTTTGTTTACTACGGTTCAGAGACCAGAGGCTGTGAAGGTAACAGAAAGACCACAGTTGAGCCTTTGTCTTGTTTCGCTGCAGTGCCTCGCTACTTTTTTGCGGTTTTTAAACATATTTTAAACACATTATTGAGGCTCGGGGGGCTCGGGGTCCAGTTCGCAGATTTTGATTATCGCGGTGGGTTGCCGGTCTCCATTAACCGCGAAAAATAAGGGATCACTCTATATCGTATCGCGAGCAGAATATAGTGTATCGTATCATATCGCAAGATTAGTGTATCGCTACAGCCCTAGTCTATAGGCTGTCTCAGCTTCTGCTTTCAGTTCAAAACCCAACAAAACACAGAAGGAACCGGACAGAAAACCGAGGACATCAGACGTGACCTCATGTTTGCTGGTTACATTGAATCACTGCCACACCGTGTGTGAACTTCGCCGTTCACCATTACTGTACCGCTCCAACACAAAAACCCAATAAGCACTCAAAATTACACGCGAAACAGCGAAACAGGTTGGTTGTAGCGACGAAAGAGCTGGTGGTTGTCACCGAGCCCGCAGTTCCTCTCAGCTGTTAGCGCCACGTGGTTTTCCAGTCCACAACTTCAG